>CM070782.1:64207083-64654583 GCA_036346955.1 Dipus sagitta
AGGTCTTGGATGTCCCATAAACATTATAGGCTATTGACAAGGCTCTTGGTTGCTCACCAGAACTAGATAGTAAGACCCTCTTGCTGACTATACTGCATGCTACAGGCCACTGAGAAATTAAGCTGGAGATGAGCTAGAAGCCTGCTCCATATTGACTAACTAGCATGGTGCTAGAAAGAACCTGCTGGCGGAGAACAGTCATCAATGATCTTAGCCAGCAGAAGACCTTGAAAACTTCACAGCTGGTCAATCAGGCCAAATATGATATCTGGTGCAATGATGGCATATCTATTATGGGGAAACACAGATGCATTCTGATTGGAATGAGGCCTGCTTCATGGGAGTGCATTAATTTCTGTTACTGAAAACTTAATCAAAAGCTTAGGGCTTTGGAGGTCATAAATCCTATTTGGCTAAATGACAGTAGTATGTCAACCAAATTTCCCTGCAACTTTCAATGCATCCACATTAAAACTCACTCAGATTATTACAAAATTTATTCCCTCAGTACTATGAGATTGATAGTCTTGACTTCATTTTGAATATTTACAAAAACTTTTTACATTTCTAAAGGTCCTATTATATAGAATACTGTATGTAGTCTCTGACACATGGCCCTTTCTCCATAGGACCATTCATAACATGAAGTTTGTCCTCTGAAATAACATCATTTTGAAAATACCTGTAAAGTTAGACATAACTGCAATGAATAGTTGGAGAAGATGGTTAATATATACATTTCCTCTTTTTATTTAGCTCTTGGGTTATGTATTAGATATCCTCTGAGAGTTAGGGCATCTTTTCCTTGAGATATTCTTAAATTATTCAGTGTGTGAGATACTGATTCTTCACTACACACCTAGCATTTGTTGGGGAGAAAAGCCCCAGATATAATTTACCATGGCCATAAGATGCATATCTACCAAGATTCCATGTTAGACATTTAGACAAAGTTAACATAAATGATTTGAAAATAACTTATAAACTGTAGTTTGCAAATTTTATAAATAAAAATGTCTTAAGATCCCATAAATGTAAATAGTTAAGTAACAATCCTTACACTAATAACTTTAATAGAACATATACTTTATTCTCTTTATTTCAATGTAGAGTTTCAATATAGAATATAGAATTTTAAATTCTGGAAGTTTGTAGTTAGCTTTGGATTAAAGTTACATCACGTACCAGCAAAAAATCAACAGAGAAACTGAAGTAAAAACTGTAGCCTATGGGTGAGTTTGTTTTTCTGTTTAAGGGCCAGATAGACCATAGTCTATATTATATTGATATATCAAGTAAAATAGAATATACATAGTCAGGAAAAAATATATCAGCACAAGTCTCTCCTATGAGTAAAATGAACAAAACCACATGACAAGAGTTATAAATATGCATTTTTAAGGAGTAATGTCAGGGAGTTGAGAGTACTTTTATCCCTTTACCTTTGTGTCCTTACACTTTCTCTCCAAGGTGACCTTACCTTCTCCCACTACCAAAACTATCAGCTCTACCCCAGCACATATATATCTTTTGGCTGAGATATAAGCCAATATTTACATTTTCTTATTATTCATAGGCATCTGGAAATCTTGGTAATATTCAAAGTTATTCATTAACAAAGCAAATGGATAATAATAATCAGAATTAAATTTTATTTGCTATGCTGATTTTATTATTCTATCTTTCTTTCATTTTCTTATCATAATACGTCAGTATGATCTCAATAACTTATACAGCATGTTCAACATCTATACTTCCCATGTTAACTGCTGCCAGTGGTTTTTTTTTTTTATGAAAAGACAAGTTTTGTAACAGGCTCTTATTTTTACATTTCTAGAGGAATTCCCTTACCTTTCTAAAGATGAAGTGGTCATCTTAGAATGGTGTCAAGGCCTGGAGCAGTCACACACTTATTTTCCAGTCCCATTACAACACCTTTTCCATACCTCAGCTTTGCCTTGAACAGCTCAGTAAGAGGGTTGTAAAATAAGGTTGAGAACTTTCTTCATATTAACCTTTTCATAGTTCATCTGTTCTTATAATATTCAATGTCTACTATAGATTTATCTCACCTGTCTAAATACTGTGTGGTGAATATCATTTTTTCATAAGCATTACTTGAAAGTGGTTATTTACCAGACAGTCTGACAGACACTGGGGAAGTTCCAGTGGCAAACTATTTGGATTTGACCTGTATTTTCCTCACTCTTACTTGCCATAGTGCCTTGCTCATATGTTTTCTCTCCTATGAAGCCATTTATATTCATTTTGCTAACTCTAGTATAAATCATTTTGTATATACTTTCTAATATTCATGATTATATACTTTATTAAATAAACCACAATTATATTTTTACTTGGTGTGTACATATGTATTTGTTACGTGATTTTCAATGTTGGTAGTAGTAAAATAATATAATGGATATGGGTACTACCTTGGTACTTATACTTTTAAACTATAATGAATATATGTGTGTCATATTAGCACATATGCTTTTAAACATATGTACAGCCTTTATATTGTTGTATAATATATTGATATTATAATGAGAATAAAATATATTGATGATAGGGAAAGCCATTTAGAAAGCACCATTAGATAAACATGGGGATCATACCATGGACTTGGATTTCAAGGAAATTTCTCATTTGAAAGTAACACCTAATCTGAAACCTAAAGAATGATTGCTAATTAAAGATGCTGTGGGGAAACAAATATCTCATGGCACAGCAGTAGTACTTAAACAAACAAAAAATTCTTGGAAACAAAAGAGAGCAATTTCTACTCATTTACTTCTTTGACAATTTTATAATACATGTAATGTATTTTGCTCATGTTTAATCAACATTCTTACTCCTCACCCCCTTTTGCTGATCTCTTCTTCCCAACTAGTGTCCCTTCTACTTTCCTGTCTTTTTGTTGACCTACCTAGTTTAATCAGTGTTGCTTTCATGAATATGAGAGGGTTGCTACATACTGGAGCATGGCCAATTTACCAGTGGCTAAACCACAGGAGAAAATATTTCCCTTTTCCAGGAACCATTAACAGCGAAAAGCTCCTCAGGAAAGTGTAGGTCCTCCTCAGCCCATCCTCCATCCATGAGGGGACAAATCTTGTGCATGTCTGCTGGATTTAACCATTGTTACTATGAATTCATGAATACAATGGTTATGCCATGTTCAGATGATAGCATTCCATAGAATTCACACCATGCTCTGGCTCTTACATTCTTTTTGCTCCCTATTTGTCAGTGTTCTCTGAGCCTTGTAGTATGTCATGTAGATGCCACATTCAGGATTTGAGGACTAAATAGCCCTTTAATCTCAGCACTTTGAGCAGTTACGAGTCTGAAGTAATTGCTGTCCACTGACAAAAGAGAATTCTCTGTCAAAGGCTGAAAGTGCCACTAATATATGAGCATAGATATAAAAATTTAGAAGCCAAACTGATGGACACAACATGTCCATTTTGCAAAACCACAGGAATAGTTCCATTCCTAGTCCATATGACTTCCTTAGCCATGGGATTTAAACCAGGATTAGAGTACCAGTGTTGAATTCCCTCCAAATGAGCAGACATCAAGTCCAATCCCATGATGATCATGTAGCTATTGCACCAGCATCTTGCCTGGCAGTTCATTTGTGTGACACACAGAGTCAACAGATGCATAAGAGTGTTGGTATCATCTCTCTCCGGGCAAATACCTGGTATGACACTATGAAAGTTTAGCCAGTAGAGAGGCAACTTCTTGCTAAATTCAACTTGATTTCTCTATGTTCTGCATCCAAAGCAAAAGGTATCTTCAGCAGTGAGGTTTCATGGTCTGCTTCATGTGGGCGACCAAGAGCTATAGCAATAATCTATGTTGTTTTGATTACTTTAGGGGCCTCCAAGACTAACTCCTAGAGAAGTTTATCACACCTGTTAGTAGAATTTTTATTTAATGACTTATAGGTTCTTGTGTGAATATTCTCTATTCTCACAGGCTCTTTTAATATTCTCTTTTTCTACTTCATAACATTTGTATTCTATTATATAGTCCCCATGTCTCTTCTCATTTTCCCCACTCTCATGACAAGAATAGTTTTAATCATACAATGTTTTCAGTACAGTGTCTTAGAATTAGCAACTTGGAAATAGCAAAACATGGGTCTGGATAATGAAAGAGGAATTAGGTGACAAAGGGCCTTATCAGTCATACTTAGAACACCTGTGTAGCAATATTATTGAATATTGTTATTTTATTTTATTTAGTTGAAAGAGGGGGACATATAGATAGATATATACATACATACATAGATGATAGATAGATTAGACGACAGATAGATAGATGTTAGATATATAGAGATAATAGGCATGCCAGGGCCTCCAGCTACTGCAAATGAATTCCAGATGCATATCCTACCTTGTGCATCTGGCTTTACATGGGTACTGAGTATTCAAACCTGGGTCTGTAGACTTTGTAGGCAAGTGTCTTAACCACTAAGTGATCTCTAAAGCCCTGAATATCATTGTTAAGCAATTATACTAATAGGCCTAGATGTTTGTCCTTACCATTGGACATTATTTTATGATTAATATCCAGTTTAAAACATTGTGTTAATGTAAGTTATGGGGGTATTGAATTGCATTACTACTGGATAAGAAGCCCCACTCAGTGGGAAGAAATTCACAACTGATATTGAGAATTAATTCAGAAACTTATGGCATAGACCCAGAAAGAAGCTTCACTATCCTTTCACTAAGCTGAGATGTTATGTATATTAAAAATTCTTCTAAGTTTGTATATTTAAGCTGCTTGATTAATGATAGTTTCACTTTTGGTTATGGAACTTCCTTTTGACAAATGGTGACAATGACCAGGGAAACTCAAGATTCATTGAAATAACAATCAGAAAATAAATTCTAGGGCTTATTCCTGAACAAGTCATCACTGTCACATCCACCAGGGCTCAGGTAGCATTGCTGAGGTAGTTTTGCAAAGGATACGAGTGCTGCTCTTATTTCTCCATGGAAATGGTGGTAGACACTGAGGAAACGCAAAACTCATCAATGTAGAAATTAACTGATAGTTGAGAGGTCAGCACTAAAGGAGATTTATTCCACATCCTCCAAGGCTCAAAGAAAACTGAGGAAAAGATGGTGGACAGATTGTAAAAGTCACTGGTGTATAGGCCCCCTGACATGAACTGACTGGTATATTCGTGACTCACCAGTGGTTACCAATATCCCTATAAGACGACCATGGCTCTGAACCAATTTAACATTTTAACACAGAGAACAGAGGATGTCAAAACAAATGAGACAACCAATAGAGGAAGGACTACCTTGAAATGGGAGATTCCTTAGAGAAACGGAGGAGGGGACAAAAAGAATGGGAAGTAAACATGATCAAATTATTGTATATTCATACACTAAAGTTCTCTATTAAAAAACAGAAAAAAATGTGTTAAAATATTGTCTAGCCTACTACTGAGTTCTTATGTGGCTACAAAGAATATTCTGTTTAGGTCCAAGCTATTTAAAATTTTATGTTAAATTGAACCTACTTTGAATGAATTTTCAAAAATGTTCATGACATTACTTAATTTTTTTATCATATTATGTTCATTTCAATTTACATGTGACAATATGCCATTTGAAACAAAAAAGCACCAGTATTGGGAGTCATAGAGATATTGGTTAATTCATAGTCATTAAGCCGTTTTAACAAAAGTGAATCTTTTGTCGCTTAAAGGCCCTTTGTGGGACTTTCTAGCAAAAGTGAAAAGCTATAAATTGTTTCATCAACAGTTTCCTCAAGGGCATATAATGAATTATGATTCACACTTGCCACACATAGCTGTAATAGAATCCGGGAATGTTTAGATTACATCCTTTAGAATCAATAAATGCACTAAGAATGGTATTAATCATTATGATAACCATTATTATTTCAGACATCCTTTGGACATATTTGAATAAGTTGATTGATATTCTACTGAGGCATGGTGTATAGAAAGACAATTTGATTAAGACTGATCTCACAAACCACAGGTCATGAGGAAATAAAACACATGTATCCCTGTTTTCAGATTGAGAACCACATTTTAGCACCAGTATGCTATTAAGAATCCATAACCTCAATGCCAGCACAAGTAGTCGAGGTAATAAAACATCCAATTGCTTACTTCACTTGTGTTTGACCCAAAATTATAGTAAAATGTATGTTTTATCAGGCATGCATTTATTTTTTCACTTAAGAATAAAATTCTACTATTAAATTGATATAAAGAGCTTTCTTTTACCCAATTTTACAGATAATTCACTTCCTATCATGTAATAGTATTATAATTTCATGTGGTAGCCTCCTATTGGTAGAACCAGTGTGTTTCAATTATTTAACAATATAAACTGTTCTGTGGCATGCTTTCTTTATGTTTTTTTTTTTCACACAGATTAATCACATACATACATAGACTAAGGTTTATCTATAAATGACATTGCTTAGTCAAAGGAATGCACCTTAGAATATTTCTAGATATTATTTAAAGTTTTGTAAGTATTTTAATATTACATCATTTCATTTTGGTAAGTGAAAAGTAGAATTTCAGTGTAAATTTAATTAGCATTCACCTAGTCTGACACCCCTCTTGGCTGTGCATGTTGATTCATGTGTACTTCCTCTTCTGTAATCTCTCACGTCTTTTGTTTCCTGTTAGATGTTACATTTTACACATTTCTATAGACATTGGCTTTATTACAGATTTAGTCTTGTGCTTTTCATATAAATTCAAAATATATTTTCTACTTTTGTCACATGCAACTCTTTTCTCTGTATGATACATAGCATCAGAGAGCCTACTTCTTTTTTATTTTGATATCATAGTTAAATATTTACTGAACATTATTTTTATTCCTGTTTCCATTTTGTATAACCCATACTGCTGTACTTCCTTCCTTTAGAACTTGAGAAAATTAAAGCTAAAACAATGAGATGATAAAGCAAAGTGACATATGACACAGTCTAAGAAAGTAAGAGTACTATATGAGTATAGGTGTACCCAAGCTATGAAATCTGATGTAGTCAATAATAGTCTATCTCCTACACATACAAAATAATGTTACTGGATGTTTTATAACAAATTTTCAGCTAAAAAATCCTGTCATATTGATTTTTGTTACATAATTTCAATCTCTATAAAACTAGGTACTGAGTATTTATTTTCTTGTTTGTACTTCAGAATGGATATTATTTTTAATTTTCACACAACAATTTAGCTAGGCAATATTTTGTAAAACATCTTTGACTTACGGTCTGTAATTTTATGTACAAAATCTCCTAAATGGATAATTGAAATATGAGATGTTGGTTCACCATAACAGAGTTCGATGTACCACTATAAGAATTTATAAAGCATTAGTCTAATTGCTCTGAAAAAATATGTGCCAAATGGAAAATGATAGTCCTGAAAAGCACAATTCTGGTGGTTTAGCACAAGCTCTAGAATTTGCCAAATACTGTGATGTATTTGTAAGTGTTTGCTAGAGGAACAGAAACAGTAGCATATATAGAAACATAAAATAAGATTTATTATGGAATTTGGCTTCTGCAATTCTAGAGTCTAAAAATTTCACAGTCATCCTGCCATCTGTCTGTTGAAGAACCAAAGAAACTGTTGTTATAATTTAGTAGGGTATGAAGCCCAGAGAACAGGGGTAATTGTGATACAATTCCTAGTCCTGGCTAAGGACTCTACTATTGGGGACTATTGGTTTAAGTCCTGCTGTGTGTAGGCATGATAATCAGAGCTCTGATGTATCCAGGTAGGAGAAATTTATGCTCTAGTTGAAGAAAAATATATCACTGAATCTGGCCTTTCTCAATGTGTTTCTTCCAGTAAGGAGAGCCTCAAATGATGAGTGGAAAGTTTGCTCACACTGGTGAAGGTGATCGTTACCCATTCAAATAGTAATACTTTCCAGAAAACACCTTCCTGGTCATACCTAGATATCCGATGTGATAGTCAATATTCTGTTATTGTGACAAAATTCTAGAGATAAAGTAAAGTATAAAAAGGAATGATTCGGGCTGAAGAGATGGCTTAGTGGTTAAGGCACGTGCCTACAAAGCCAAAGGACCCAGATTTGATTCCCCAATACTCATGTAAAGCCAGGTGCACAGGGTGGTGCATGCATCTGGAATTCATTTGCAGTGGCTGGAGGCCCTGGTGCACCCATTCTCTCTCTCTTTCTCTCTCTGCTTGCAAATAAATTTAAAAAGAAAAAAAAGAGAATGATTCATTCTGGCTTACAGTTACAGAAGTTTCAGTTTGTTGGGGTTGGGTGAAGGCTATTTTTCCCTGTCACAATATATATTCTCTTCATGGCAGACAGGGATGCACGCCATATCCCATTTCTCCTTCAGTGCCATGTTCCCAGTTACTTAACTACTGGGTCTCACTACTTTAATGTTATATGATCTTCATTGGCACCACAATCTGGGGACAAAACTTTAAAAAAATGGTCCTTCAGGGGATATTTTATATCCTAATTATAGCATCTGTAGGTACTATATAACTTCCAAATTTGCTTATGAAATTCATTGTCCTAGGTGGCAATGGTGCCATTTGCAATACTGAGTTCTTCCACCATATCTTATATATACTTTCCATTTGCCTATTGAGACATCTTAAAACGCTTTGTATCAGACAGATATATCATGTTAAATTCAATTGTTCCATTATAAAAAATCATTGCAAAGCAAAATATTAACATTCAAAGTGGTTGCAATTACTTAAAAAACACAGGTTAATTTGGTGTGTGTGTGTGTGTGTGTGTGTGTGTGTGTGTGTGTATGTGTGTGTTTTGTAGGAGTTTGAACCCATAGTCTCAGATATGCCAGCCAAATGTTCTACCATTAAGTTACTATCCATAGCCTTCACATGTTCTTTGTTTTATTTGTAATCTTGTAGAATTTTCCAGGTCTCTAAATAAAAAATACAGCTAGAAGTAGAGAATATCTTGATTAACTTAACAGAAGCATATTATAAATATTGAAATCAAATCTATGACATCCTTATACTAAGAAGAGCTTATTTTATCACCATGAGCTGATTGGAATTTTTTCACTGGATAAATATGTAATAGTGTACAACAAAATGGTGAAATGTGAACCTACTTCTATATTTTTAAACAATAGTAGATGAAGATATTACTTAAAATATTTTCGTTTTCACATCTAAAATAATAAAATATATAATTTCATTAATAGATTATTTGTTCTAAAAACTATTTTTTCCTTAAAAACTATTTGGCATAAAATAGAATTTCATGCAACCAAATACGGATATATATAACAGCTGGTTGTAGTGGTACATGCTTATTATCCCAGGTTGAGACAGGAGGATTGTAAGTTTGAGGCCAATTTAGGGTAGGGAGGGAGATCGAAGTCAGCAAGACCTTGATCAGCAATAAGAAAATAAAGAAAGTATGCTGAGACATCTAAAGACAGCAGCAGAGGCAGGTATTAAGCAAGATATAAACCTCCTTGAGAATCAATGATTTTGGAGGAAGAAGTTGTGATTGCTGATACAAGGAGGAAGCCCTGCTTTGTGGAAAATTCAGTGAATACATGCTGTTTGCAAGGAGGAGAAAGGAAAAAAAAAAAAAACAGTTCTGTAATGTGGAAACAGGAAAAGCAGTTAGAAATTCTTTCTTCCTTCTCATTGGTTACTCCCAACTATAAACCAGAGCCCAGGAAGGCAGGACAGGGAATTGGACCCACTATGCAGCATGGCAAAGGTTGGTAAGAAAGAATGATCCATGTGGTCATTTATATTTATTGTCAACTTCCCTGGACCTCTCACCTGTGAGAGATCATCTTGATAAATAAGGTGCGAAGATCCACCTAACTATGGGTGGTACTATTCCTGAGCTAACGTCCTGGTCCTGGACACTTATCAAAAATAGAGAAAGCTGACAGAGCAACAGTATTCTTTCTCTCTGCCTCCTCACTCTGCTGAATGTGATCACATGCCTCAAGTTTCTGCAACCAGGCCTTCCCAACTCCATGATGGACACTAACTGGGAAATGTAAACTGAAATAAACCTTTTCTCCCCTAATCTGGATTTTGTCAGGTGTTTGTCCCAGCAACAAGAAGGTAACTACTCCAACAGATAATGTAGAGAAGGAGGGTTCACATAAAAAATAACCCAGACCATATTTAATATTTATGGAAGACATTCTAAAATATTTTTTCTTTGCCTTATTCAATAGAAAAACTATCAGATGCAATCTTTAATCTAACCATAATAATTATCTTAGCTGCCTTCTAAAATACATTGTTCTGCTCATCTTAATTCTATTTGTGTTTTCCTAATTAATCAGTTTTGTGGTGCATTAATTTTGGATGTTCTATGTGCCCATGAAAACATGAAAAGTATAAAGAAGACTAATTATAAAACAAAACAAATGATAGCATAATTGCACAGGTAACATGAAGCTCATAAACAAATGTACAACACAGTAAGATATTTTCACAGACCATATAATGCAAATATAATTATGTTTGAAATCTTTAAATCTAATATTAAGTTTGCATGTATTAAATATTCAAAAAATAAATTTTAACCATCATATCTCATTAAGTACTTATTGTCTTCTTTTATTGTACTTTCCAAGTTGGATATTTTTAGTAATCACACCAAAGTAAAACTAGTAGGTGACAACACTATAATTGAACAGACTTGTGAACAGGCTTGTGACAGAAGGTTGAGAAATGGCATTATCAAATGTTTGCAATGGAGACAGAAGCATGATTAATTTTACTAATCAGGAAAATAAAGTTCAGACAGATTATAGTACTTGCTGTAGTATCAGGTGTAAGGCGAGAAGCTAGATCTTGTGGTTCCTTTGCCTTAGATCCCAGAATGAGTCACATGGTTCAGCATTTGCATGGTGCCTCCACATAAAGAAACTGAGCAAAGGTAGGTGGTGTGAGGGACCGTCTTCAGTTGTCATGTTCTGTGTATATAGTTTGTACAAAAATTTCAAAGAACTGTTTCCCAAAAATCTATATGGTGAAATGTTTGGTTTTAGCCTGAAGGTATTCTTTGATGGGTTCAAAACACTTTGATCACATGATCCATTTTAAGTTTTAAGATGCTTATTTTTGCTGTTACACAAATAATAAACTTGGTGGAAAGGCTAGATGTGAAGAGTTCAAATGGGGAAAAAATAAGAGGAAAAAAACCAGTTATATCTGGTAAAAATTAGGATGAGGGTGCTAAAATAAAAGGGAAAAAGCAATATTTCTATTACTTTTAAAAATAAAATTGTGTGGTACTTGTTGCCATTCACTGAAATTAGATATACTTGTTATACATAGGTACGAACAGATGATAAAAAAATCCATTCTGAATATTTCAAAGTGGAGTTCATATAAATATAGACACTATATTTGCAATAAAATATAAATTTTTTCATCATTGACAGAAGTTGCTGACGCTTTTCATCACACCAGTGGTTCTGGAACACCCTGAAAGGCAGTGGTAGTGAACAACACGCATGTCGGTATTGGCATGGCCAGGGACTGTTATGGAGAAAAATGCCCTTGTGTACGTGCGCTTTCAGGAAGGAGCTGTCAGCATTAACAACATTATAACAGATTCTCCAGTGCATTTTGTCCATTCTGGAGACTTGCAATTAAGTAAAATCCTGAAATTTAAAAACTAGTAGTTAAAATGAATTATTATAATATTTTTGTACACATTAAATGACATTTTATTAAACTTCTGAATTTTTTTTTTACCAACAATGAATTTACTCAGATGGAACATGCTTGCTAGTCTGTGTTTCTATCCTAATCCAAATGTTCAAGAATACCTATGTCCTACAAAATGTTATAGGCACTATTAGAAAGTGTCCCCTACTTAATATTATTAGAAGCTTTACCACTCAAAGCACTGAAGACTGGAAATAATATCACTCTTTTATTATGATATGAAAGATCTTTTATTTTATGGATAGGAATAAAGAAATTTAGGTATCATTCATTCTGACATTTTCACATACAATTGATCTTAGTTGATTCCCATACCCCCTTCTCTATGCAACCACCCCCCCCAACCCCTGCACAATTGCCCTCTTTTCTTGTATGGTACATTTTAAAATATTGTAACTAAACTTTACAAAAGTTAGCCCATCACTGTTGTAGGTATAACCATGACAGAATTTGCTTTGGAACAAAAGCCCTTAATTAATTATTGATATGAGAGTGAAACATTTATTTAGATTTCTCTCAATTACACTTAGCGTGAAATATATCTTCATGTTCTTTTCCCCACTATACTAAATGAAGACATTGGTAAGTGAGATTTATGGCAGTTATTTACAGTCCACCTTTCTTCAAAGTCATGGAAAATACATCCTGTTTAATTTATTTATTTTTGTTTTATTTATTTATTTATTTGAGAGCAACAGACAGAGAAAGAGGGAAAGAGAGAGAGAGAAAGACAGAGGTGGAAAGAGAGAGAATGGGTCCACCAAGGCCCCCAGCCACTGCAAACTAACTCCAGATGCGTGCGACCCTTGTGCATCTGGCTTACATGGGTCCTGGGGAATTGAGCCTTGAACCTGGGTCCTTAGGCTTCACAGGCAAGCACTTAACTGCTAAGTCATGTGTGGGGGGAATGCATGCCAGGGTTTCTTACCACTGCAAATGCACACCAGATTCATGTGTCCTTTTTGCTTGGCTTTAAGTGGCTATTGGGTAATCAAACCCAGGCCATACACTTTTTTAAAAAAATTATTTTTTAATTATTGAGCCATCTTCCAGCCTATCCTACTTAATTTTGTGTATCCTTGTGGTGGTTTGATTCAAGTGTCCCCATAAACTTAGGTGTTCTGAATGCTAGGTTCCCCAGCTGATGGTAATTGAAAATTAAAGCTTCCTGGAGGTCATGTATTGCTGGGGGCAGGCTTATGATTGTTATAGCCAGCTTTCCCTTGCCAGTGTTTGGCACACTTTCCTATTGCTATTGTCTACCTGATATTGGCAAGGGAGTGATATCCACCCAATACTCATGTTGATGTTTTCCCCTGCCCGCATGGAGCTTTCCTTCATGCCTGTAAGCCAAAACTAAACCCTTTTCCCCCCCCCAAAGCTTCTCTTGGTTGTGTGATTTCTACCAGCAATGTGAACCTGACTGAAACAGTAATGTTGGTACCATGAGTGAATATAATCCTGAACCAATTTTTTTGCATGCTCATGTTGAGTTGTCTTTAAAGCTTTTGTAAAAAAGACATCCAGGCCAGACCATATCAATTCAATATTTATCATTGTTTAACAACTGGGGTGTATTTTGAGAAATATTATGTTAGATGACTTTGTAGTAGTTATAATTTTATGCAATGTGCTTACACAACTAAGGAAGTAATAACGTCACCAGGCAATGTCATCTTATAGACAGACTTCATATATGTCATTGGTCATGGAATAAAACCTCATTTTGCAGCAAGCACAGGATTTGTTGTAAATCTTGAAAACTTTTGAATAATCCCCTAAGTTTTATACAAGTATATTCTGGTATAAATATTTAGTAACTGACATAGAAATAAATTGTTGTAATATTCAAAAGGGAAACCCTTTCTATCAAAGTAATATTGAAGTAGTGATAAAGAAAGATACCTATTGCATTCTGAAGAAGGCATAATTAAAATAATGATAGCTGTAAAGAGAGCATTTCTTCCCATCCTATCTTAGTGTTTGTATTCTTCTTAATTAAATAGGAATGGAGTCACAGCAACAATGAAAACACCCAGTGTTACAACTGACAATGAAGCATTCATCAGAACTCATGAAGAATTCGCACCATCTAGAGGACATATCGAACTGCAGGAACTGGCTAATATTAGCATCTTGTCTGCTGTTTGTGTAAGAATAAATTGCTCTCCCTGATGATAAAGTGAAACATCATTCCTTAATAACCATCTGCATCATTCTTCAAGATCCTGGGAAAACCATCCGGAAGACTGCAGAGCTGCCCAGCTCTGTGAAAGTTTGCTCCACTATTGCATCCCCTGCTTTTCTTTGCAAAAAAAAAAAGAAAGAAAGAAAGAAAGGAAGGAAGGAAGGAAGAAAGGAAAAGAAAAAAGAAAAAAGAAAGAAAGAGAAAGGGCTGGGGAGATGCCTCAGTGGTTAAAGGTGCTTACTGGCTTATCAAGCCTGAATGCCCAATGATCAGGGTTTGATTATCCAGTACCCATAAGAAGCCAGATGCACAAAATTGCACATGTGTCTGGAGTTTGTTTGCATTGGATGGAGATCCTGGCACACTCATACTCATTCTCTTTCTGTCTTCCCCCCTCTCTCTCTCAAATATATAAAATTCAATTTTTAAAAAATATAGTGAAAACAAAGATGCTCATTGATATAATCATATGTTAGACACTGTATGTCCTTTGTAGTGGTGAATGCAGCATGGTCTTGATTGCACAGATTCTAGATTAAGGTCACACACATGAGCAAATGAGTAATTATAATATTAATTATAAGTATTATAGATATTATATAATTGTAAATAATAACAAATATTAAAATATTAAATGTAATATTATCAGCATACTAGGAAGCACTCTAAGATTACTTACTTTGGGAGTTTCTCAGTCAATCTTTGAGACATTAATAAAAATGCATTGTCTTATCTAGACATAACCTAATATAATGGAGTAACCATCTAATGGTTTTTATCAGAGGAGAAATGTTGTTAAATGGATACTTTAGAAACACTTGTGTTGTATCACCAATCTTTGAGTATCTATTCCTCTATTTGCAGTCAAGAGTTTAGTGACCTTAAAAAATAGGATGGAAGGCAGATATTCTATTCCTTTTAATATATGTCAACATTAGGAAGAATTTTTTTTTTTTTTTTTTTTTGGTTTTTTCAAGGTAGGGTTTCACTCTAGCCCAGGCTGACCTGGAATTCACTAGAGTCTCAGGGTGGCCTCGAACTCACGGCGATCCTCCTACCTCTGCCTCCCAAGTGCTGGGATTAAAGGTGTGCGCCACCACGCCCGGCTTAACATTAGGAAGAATTTTTGTCCTAAATTTTAACATAACAGCAGTTCTACCCAGGCTTGCATTCAATTTGAGATCTAGAGAAAGCATGGGCTCTGGTTTACCTGGAGAAGCTGGTTGTTCTCAAAAGTGTCCTTTAAATCCAAAATGAAAGGACATCTTTACAAAAACCTCCAAATAACTATGGATGGAAGTAAATGTGTGCTCTACTCTGAGTCAAGTCAGAAAACAAAAACTAGACCAGCTATCTAAACACGAGAAAATATACCTTAATACTATTTCAACTAAGTTGTTTCCCAGAGAGTAATAACAGGCAGTAAATAATATAGCTAGTAGGTTTAGGACTGAGTAATCTAAAAGGAACTGAAATTCTTAAAATGTAGCATCTTGGAGAAGGCACCAATGAGGATGGATATCCTATCTGTGAGAAATGAGGATTGTCCAATAGGTGCTAGTGTCTGTGAGGGCTTGCAATGGAACTGGTTTTACAAGTGCTTCCAAAAAAAAAAAAAAAAAAAAAAGACAATTAGATTCAATTGCAAGAAGTACGAGGAGCATTTCTAAAAACATTATTAAAAATCAGATTTAGAGGAAGCAGGAACCTAAAGAGAATCAGGCAGCTTCCGGTCTTACAGTCAACCCCCTTCCCTAGTCATCCCTAAGCCAGAACTTAACCAGTAGTGCAGGTACACCAGACAGAAGTGTGGCCTACACTCTGTACAGCCAAATTACATACTCAGTTACCACTCCTTCATTTTCACACTAGGAAATCCTTAGTGGGGGGCAATATGAACTGTTCTTCTACATTAGCATTTTTGTCGATGTAGAGTATTTACTGTGTCACTTTAAAATTTGTCAAGAAAATTCTAAAGCCATTTTGACTTATATATTATGATTCAAGTAAGTACTTGTTGAGCCACTGGAGTTATTTCTAACTAATTTACTTAATCTGTTTTTCTACATGAGAAACAATTTGGCTTAAACATAATTGATAGATTCACATAATTATTTTGCTTATTGCTGATACACACAGGCAAAGGTGCTTAAAGTAAGATATCAGCAAAGCTGACTGAACTGTCACCTTATGGCTGTGCATCTTACTTTGTATGCCCTTCAGGCCTCATCAGAGCACAAAGTTCCAGGTGTCTTCAAGGGGTTTTCTGTACTCAGATTAGCTCCATGGGGCATGGAAGAGAAAATGAAATGAACCGACACCAGAGGTGTAATGAAAGGTGAAATTCCTAGCATTACAGCAGCTCTCGGGTTATGCAGCCGCTGAATTACACTATACCTCGACACTTAATCTCATCAGATCATGATGCAAAAGATAGTGAGTAATTAAGGCTGCAAATAAATTCACATTCATTCTGGAAAAAGTATTCCTCACCAAGCAACATAGATACCATTTTGTTATGAGTGTAAAAATGTGACAGTTTTCTCATGTAAGGAAGGAAACAAATAAATGAGTGACCAACTAAAAGCAACATATACCCTCTGGTGGATATGTGGCATTTGAACCAAGCTCTTTGGGTAAAGACAGGCTGTTCAAAATGTAATACTTTTAAAATATTGTATTCAAAAGAGTATGAGTTCTAGGCACAACCTTTATAGAAGATGTACTGTAAAGCTAATTATGCAACTTTCTGTCCTCTTAGAATGATTGGATTTGGAAAAAACAAGGAAGTTGATCTAAAATGAAGAATGTCAGGTAGAGGAAGCCCAGTGTATAAAGTGCTTGTAGGCTAAGTGTAAGTACCTGAGGGTTGGATCCCCAGAGTTCATGTAAAGGCAGACACAGTATCACAAGTGGACACAATCCCAGTGCACCTACCGTGAAATGAGAGGAAGAGAAAGACATATCCCCTGGAAGCTCACAGAGCAGCTCGGCTTGTGAATGGAGTGATGAACGCTGAAAGGCTCTGCTTCAAGCAAGGTGGAAGAGTAGGAAAGACAAGTGAAGTTGTCCTCTTACCTTTGGTTCGTATCAATTAACATTTTAAAATCAAGAGACATAACATCTGAGTGAAAATGCCTTTCAGAATTAATAATTAAGTCATTAATGCCACCAGGTCTTAACATTCTTCCTTCATAAATGGAAAAATTAGCTTATCATAGGTTAGAAAGACAAAAAATGTTTCCTTCCTACATTGTTTGCAGACTTCTTTTCATAGCTCTCTCCACTGTCACTTGACAGCAAAAATTGCTGGCTGTGTTCTAATAATTGAGGACATTGTGCTCCAGAGCTTTCACTGTCTTTCATAATTGCCAACTGCATTATCATTGTACATGTCAAGCTCACATACTAAGGTGAATCACTTAGAATGTAATTCAAATCACATAGCTTGGTATTCTTAATTTATTTATAATATCTTCTTCAGTCAACATTTCATAATATTTCTTTTTTTTTCCCCTGATGAAGAGCAACTCCTGCTCATCTGAGAGCAGTAATGCATTTTATCACCCAATGTCAAAAGTACTGCTACTAGATTTGATGTATATTCTCAGATTTCTAATTTTATTTGATACTATTTAGGAAAATCAAGTGATGTATTCATAAGTTCTGGTGGCAGGTTGAATTCATTGCACTTAGTCCATTGGGGTGTATTTGTCTTCCTTCTCCACTTGCATGAGCAAATGATGACTTGCTGGCAACTAATATTTAACATGTCAGAAACAAAGTTTATTACTGTCAACCAGTAAGCTTACAATTTCTCAAAAAAAGAAAACATTTTCAATGATATTGTCCCATCTTTCTCCTTCAGATATTTTGTTGCATTGTATAAAAGTTTTCTCCAAAGGCATTAAACTGTAAAAATCTTATTGACATGTGAAATTTATACAACAGACATGAGAAATTCGAAGTATGTCTTTCACACATTAGTTGATGGAAACGAGGGTCAATATTAGAATGCTTTTCCTTCAGTAGAAATCTAGACACCTGCAGCCTCTACTTCTACCATATGGTGACTAGAGGTAAGTTTAATCTCTTTTTCTTCATTTTCTCAGTTGTACAATTTAGTTGTTGAGGTGTGGCTCAGATGTCCTTCTAACTTTGAAACTGGTGGTAATAGAATTAAAAAGTAGCATGAAGTTCCATTATTATGACATAATGATGAACAATAACAAATACTGAGTTGCTACTAAGAATCCCGTCCAATAAAGGCATGTCACAAATAAGGACTTGCCATCATGCGCTGCATTTTATATTGCTAAACTGAAAGAACAGCAACTTTTGGTTATGGTAATACAAGCCCACTTATAATGTTTATTACATAAATATGCACTTTTATACTTAAATGCATTTGGATTTTCCTGAATTCAACTTCTTTTTACCTGGAGTACAATAGAAGAGTCATATTGTCATTTGAATATGGAATTAACATATTGGGAAACAGGGAAATAAACTATGTTCCTTGGCAAGGTCCCCTGGGTTAGAATGCCAACTTCACTTTTCCTCATCATTCAGTGTTAATTTGGCTCAGCTTTTTGTGCTGTCAGTGGGGTGTCATTTGAATTCTAGAAAATAAGCAAAGACATTGCATCTTAGTTAATATATGTGAGGCTTAAGGAATTCTAGACTCTGAATGCAATATAATCTTTTATTTATTTCTATTTATTAAAGAACCATTTGAAAAATGACATTTTTCGGGCTGGAGAGATGGCTTAGTGGTTAAGCGCTTACCTGTGAAGCCTAAGGACCCTGGTTCAAGGCTCGATTCCCCAGGACCCATGTTAGCCAGATGCACAAGGGGGGGGCACGTGTGGAAGTTCGTTTGCAGTGGCTAGAAGCCCTGGCGCCCACTCTCCTCTCTCTCTCTCTCTCTGCCTCTTTCTCTCTCTGTCTGTGGCTCTCAAATAAACAAACAAACAAATAAACAAATAAATAAATATGACATTTTTCAATAAAAAAATGCCTATCTTATCTGTATAATCAGCCACATAGTGTTAAATATACGTATCTCACCAAGGCAGTTGATGCAGAAAGTCATTTTTTTTAAAATTTCTTATGTAAGATTAAAAAAAAATGGTAAATCTAACCACAAATCTTTTAAGCAAAAAAAGTGATTCTATTTTTATACTTTTCTATTGAAATCAAAATGTATAAACACATATTTTGCCACAGATAATACAATAGACTTCATGGAGCATGTATAAAGGAAGATACTACTAGTGAAATTGTATTATGCCCATGATAATTTGAGGAATAAAAAATATAAAGTGGAATTTTCCCTAATAATCTGCTTGGTTTTCTGTCTGTAAGAATGACTCTATTTTAGGCTTTTATTTCAGTTGTCCAAAATCTACTTTATACTTAGGCTTGTTTTTAAAATTGTTTTCAAAATAATAAACATTTGTGAAGAAGTCATGCAGCATTAGTAATTTTAAATAAGTAACTTCATAACAAAAGGGAAATAAAGGTAGTTTATGGCCCCATTATTACCTTGGCCACCACTCTGTCCTTTATCACTCATGCTACAAAGTTGCCAGATGAAACTTAAATGGGGTCCTCAAGGCTAGAGATAATACTTCTCTCAACCGCTTTCTTTGTTGTTGTTTTGTTTTGGTTTTCCCAGGGGAGGGGGCGGGCGGGGATGTCGCTCTAGCCCAGGCTAATCTGGAATGCACTATGTAGTCTCATGGTGATCCTCCTACCTCTGCCTGCTGAGTTCTGGGATTAAAGGTTTGTGCTACCATGCCTGGTCCACCTGCATTTTATATGGTTTGCAGACAAGTGGAAGTAATTTTAAAATGAATATCTAAAGAAATATGAGTGAAGAGACCATGACCTATAAGCACCCTGGGCCAGATCCTTGCAATGATAGAGGCTGTCTGTCTTCCCAGATACTCTGTGAAGAAATAGCTTGGAAAAGTGTGGGCACTAGACTATATGTGAGAGCTAGCCTGTTTGTCTCTGTTTTAGACCAGGAACACACTATTTTGTACCTTTCTCCTGATCAGTGCCCTATCTTTCCAGTATTTGGACTGAGCCTTAATGGAAGGCAAGATAATTATTTTGTATGTTGCTAATGAACCCCAGCAAACATGGAAAACACACACACAAAACAGGCGGAAAATACAATGTCTGGATTATTTTGAGAGACATGGACCTGCTACAAAGCCTGGGATGAATTGGAGGTCCCTATGTGGTTCAGAACAGACTAGAACTTGTGACCTTCCTGTCTTTTTCCCAATGGCTTGAATTATAGGTATATACTAGAAAATCTTGTGCCCAGTTTCTACTGAGATAAGAGAGATCCTTTTCCTTGTGACTATATTAATTATATTAATTTAAAACTTTTGGAAAAACTCTAATATCCCTACCAACTTTGTGCTTAATTTATTTAAGTATAATTTTTGGTTCAAGTCCTGTCCTTTTTACTCAATCTGAAGACAGTCCCTAGAAACGAATTAATTCAAATTAACTCAAGTATTGTGCCTGATTAATTTTTTTGTCACTGCATGAGCCTATTTTCCTGTGTAGGACCATGCAGACATCTATTCACTGTACTTCCAGTGAACAGTTATAAGTAGAAAAAATTGTTCTTGATCTGAATAGGGATAGAATAATTCAGTCTTAGTAAAGGTTAGTTAATTTTCTGTTGACTTTTATTATAATAACTTTAGTTCCTGCCTCTTTCCCTATAATTATCATTAAGAAACTTGTTTAAACAAGCAAAATATTTAGCTGAGATCAGAGTTCAATAAATTTTCTGTGAACCGTCAAAGAGCAAATACCTTAATGCTAGCAATCCATACTGTGTACATTGTAACTATTCAGTTTGCTGCTAAGCCACAGAACATTCTACAGGACACTGGGCATATTCCAACAAAATTTTACTTACAGAAATAGGAGTTGAGCTGAATGCAATCAGGTGGTTACAGATTGCTGAAATGTCATTTGTATCATAAATATGTGTTCCCTTAATTTCTTACCCTTTAGCCAATCACTGGAAGAAATGGCGAGAAATCAAGGAGGGAAGTAGAGGCACAGACAAGCCGAGGGCTTTATTTATTTATTTTTTCAGTTCTCTTTCCTATAGGAGTTTTCTTTTTCATTTTCAGTGTATTTATACCCTTGGATCACAATTATTTGCCCCATGAAACCACCGTAACTTTTGAAACACAATGTCTAGTTACTAAACCTTTTACTATTGTTAATCAGTAAACACCAAAAAGGAAAAATGACAACATGGCAAAGAAAGCCATGTCTGCTGCCCTTTTGGATCTTGGTTCTATAAAATTCTGGTTCTCACAGTTTGCTCTCTGGGATGAGAAGAGGGGTCTGTGGTTAAAGATGATTGCTTATAAATTCTGTCACATTTAAGTGTTTCTACCTTTTTTCAGATTTTCTACTTTTATATGAAGAAAAACATTGAGCTAATATGAGATAATTTATCCTAATGGAAACCAGAGGTTTCCAGAGGGAAAATAAAATTATTTGTAGCTGTCTTGAATAAATAAATAAAACATAGAAGTGGAAAACTAATAAAAATTAAATTCATATGATTTAATAAGGAAATAGATCTAATGAACTATATCTAGTTTTGTTCTATCCAACTACATAAGGAAAACTATTTAATCCTAAAAGCATTAGAAAAGGCTGCATAATATAATGACAAAATGGACTTTCATAAGGTCAGCTAAATGGTCAGTATGTTTTCCTTTCATGATCATAAACAATTGTAGAACGAAAGAAGACACGACTGAGACAGGAGGGGCGGCAGCAGCTCTGCTCTGGCTGAGCTATGCCAGAGCCAGTCCTTGCTCAGATAGCGACAAAGCATTACTGTTTCAGGCTGCAGGAAAATCACAGACTAGTAGAGAAGTGTATGTTAATAGGCTTTATTGACCAGGGTTCAGACAGTAAATGAAGAAACATCAAACAAGCAAAAAAGCATCCATTGGCATGGATGGGAGTTTTCAAAAGTAGGAAACTCATATATAAGAGTTAGAGATTAGAGAGAGAGAGAGGGAGGGAGAGGGGAAGTGAGGGAGGGAAGATGTAGAAGATTAAGGTTAGTCTTAATCTTACCCTCTCCAGTGTCTTGTGGTACAGGTGTTCCCTGTAAGGGCCTGGTGAAGGATCAGCCATTTGGTCTGTCTTTTAGTAAGTAGAAGATTATGGTACCATTGCCGTTTGGGTCTAGATTTTTGTTTCCCACCCCTTTGATGCCCTCCCCTCACTCCCCTTCCATCCTAGTGTCTAGTCTAGGAGATGCTTGCTGGGTATGTAAGGTATCTTGGGTAGATTCAGGTTAGGTGCTGTAGATGAGTGAGACTATGTGGCGATTTTTTTTTTTTCTGTGATTGGGTAAGTTCACTGAGAATGATCTGTTCCAGGTTCAACCTTTTTTCCTCAAATTTCATTAAGTCATTTTTTCTTACTGCTGTATAGAATTCCATTGTGTAGATATACCACATCTTAGTTATCCATTCTTCTAGTGATGGACATCTGGGTTGATTCCAGCTCTTAGCTATTACAAATTGAGCCGCTATAAACATGGTTGAGCAAATCTCTTTAGCCTGTGGTTTGAAGGTTTTAGGGTAGATGCCCAGTAAGAGAATAACTGGGTCTGTTGTGGGCCTGGTCTCAGCTTTTTCCGGAGTCTCCATATTGCTTTCCAAAGTGGTTGTACCATCCTACATTCCCACCAACAGTGGATGAGTGTTCCTACTTCTCCACATCCTCGCCAGCATTTATTTTAATTTGATTTTTTGATGTTTGCTATCCTTATTGGGGTAAGGTGGAATTGCATAGTTGTTTTAATTTGCATTTCTCTGATGATTAGAGATAATGAACATTTTCTTAAGTGTATGTTTGCCATTTCTATTTCTTCCTCTGTGAACTGCCTGTTCAGCTCTTTGCTCCATTTTGTGAGTGGGGTGTTTGACTTCTTACTGTTCAGATTTTTCAGTCTCTCTCTCTTATCTCTAACTCTTGTATATTAGTTATCTTTTTCCTCATTTTCTTAGTGGGCACTGACCTGTAACTCCCAGTACCAGCATGGGGCTATCATCCACAGTGAGCTTTTGATCAGAGCACCTACAAGGTTTCCTAAAAGACAGACATATTTCTGTCAGAGTACTTGATGACCCACTAAAGGCTAGCGGTAAGACCCTACTGCTGAAGACACCTTATGTGATTGACATGCAAATTAGAATGGCATGGCTGGAAGTTGGAAGAGAGTCAGTCCCCAGATAGCTCGTCTAGTGCCAGAAGGTGCTACATGGGCGACTGGGGGAAAATGACCAATATCTGTCGAAGCAACGCATGGTCTAACCTACTTAGCAGCAAATAACTTGTTGTGATGCCCACACAAGTGCAGTGGTGGCACACAGCCGTGGTGGGGAACCAACTGCTCTCAATTTGGCTAACTGATCCCCTCACTGGTATGGGACCCGTAGCTGGAGCTGGGAAACAAGTCAGAACCATATCCATACATAAACCCACTCTCCAATATCAAGCTACCATCAATTGTGGGCTAAAAGAGGGCCTACACCTATTAAATTGTCTATAAAAAAAAAAGTAGGGGTTATCTCAATTGTCCTGGTGCTAACTTACTCTCCGTTGGAAAATATGCTTCTCTTTTTCAGATAGATGTAGATCCTAAGGAGAGAGCCACCCCATCATACCTCAAAAGGGCCCCAGCTGAAACTAAAAAAAATTGGAGAAACAAGCAAGGGGGCTGTTTTCCTGATGAACCAGATACCAGCACAAGGGTGAAGGAGATCAACACAGAGAAAAATCAACTCCTACCAAATCAGAGACCCAGAGCCTCAGAGGGCCCCAAAACCTCATCACTGAAGCAGACCAAAAATTAACCCAACATGGCTCAGGGAAATTTTGCGGAAGAGGGGGCGGAAAGAATGTCAGAGCCACATGATTGGTCATGATATGCAGAGACATTTATCTTACCCATAACTGTGGGCTAACTCCACAATGCATGACCTGTATACCTCCACAAGGAGGGGCCAAGGGGAGGGGGTAGGTCACGGATGAGCCTAATAATGGTACCAAACTGACTCTATTTGCTGAATACAAAACTGACTAATAAAGAAAAAAAAAAAGTAGGAAACTCAAATGAGGCCTGGATTTCGGGGGTTTAAGTGTGTTGGGACTGACTATCTCTAAGTGAAATTGCCCTAAATGGACTGATTGCCACTATAAGTTTAGTAGTAACTAGGAGATCTATTTTTTTCTTTCTTTTCTTTTCTTTTTCCTTTTCCTTTCTTTTTTTTTTTAGGATATCTTTTGTGTTGAGGAGGGAACAGGACACTGGGCAGGGTGACCACAGAGCAGTGGTTAGCTGCTTTGATTGACCAGAGTGTTTTCAGATAAACTCCTGCAGCCTCAACCTGTCCCCAGTCACCATGTAGTTTCTTTTTTTTTATTAATTAGTTTTGCATTCAGTGAATACAGTCAAGTTGGTACCATTGTTAGGCTCATCCATGTCCTGCCCCCTCCCCCTGGCCCCTCCTTGTTGAGGTATATGGTCATACATTGTGGAGTTAGCCCACAGTTATAGGTAGGAGAAATGTCTCTGTGTACCCAATGAGTGATTCTGAAGTCTCCAAGCCAGCCATACAGTTTCTAAATTTCCTAACTATATAATTCCCAGAAGCAGGAAATTTCTCATTCACAGTATAATATTGCAAATAGAAATATAAGTTTCATAGGACTTTGAATCATCTATGGCAAAACTCCTCAGAGTAAAAAAATAAAATCTGTACATCCCATATTTCTGCTATGAATATAACCTATAGGAATACAAGCCTCATCCATACAGCTATGAGGATTTTCACTGCAGCTATGTTGTGGCAAATTGGAATAAGGGCTGGAGAGATGGCTTAGTGGTTAAGCGCTTGCCTGTGAAGCCTAAGGACCCCGGTTCGAGGCTCGATTCTCCAGGACCCACGTTAGCCAGATGCACAAGGGGGCACACACGTCTGGAGTTCGTTTGCAGAGGCTGGAAGCCCTGGTGCGCCCATTCTCTCTCTCTGTCTCTCTCTCTCTGTTGCTTCTTCCTCTCTCTGTCACTCTCAATTAAATTAAAATAAATAAATAAATAAGAAAAAATGGAATAAGATGGATGTTAACCTATGAGCAAATAGTTCAGCAAGACATGATGTATCCAAACTATGGGACATATTGAGATATTAGGACAAAGGAAAGAAGAGCTTGTGGAAGCAGGGCTGATGTTTTAAAGACACTCTCAAGTCTCATCTCCCAAAGTCTGGCCAGGATAATAGCATCATAGGTACTTCATAGAAAGGCATCTATTTGGCATAACCCATGATTATTAAATAAGATCCTTCATTTTTGCCTTTCTGGATAATTGGTATGCACTTTAACTCACTGATCCCTTTGTGGATGGTTGAGGGATTCAAGACAAGGCTCACAATGTATCCATCAAGTGACCAACAACAACAACAAAAAACCTACACAAAAGTAACTCTGTGACAGATTTTGGTGGGAATTATTAACAATGTAAAACAAGAATAGAGGGCTGGGGAGATGACTCACTGGTTAAGAATACTTGTTGCTTGTCTAACTAATAAAGAAAAAAAAGAATACTTGTTGCTTGTGATAGTTAAATTCTGTTGTCAACTTGATCAGATTAAGAATCCACACACTTTACTCTTGGGCTGGTCTCTGATATTGCTTCTGGGAAGGATTACCTGAAGGAGGAAGTAATCCTTCCAGAATCAGTCCTTCTCCAGAAGGGGTGACCTTCCTTTGGGGAACTATATACACGAAAGTGCTGAGAGGACACATTCCAGTTTTCACCTGGCTGTTTGTTTTACTCTCTGGGAAGTGCTTTCTCCTGGCTGCCCATAACCTCCCCAGCTATTTCCTTCTGTGTGCGCCTATCCTGTTGGACTAACCTTCATCAGCATTGGAACCAAGTTTTATCAACCTCCCATTCTGGACTAAAGACCAGCAGCATTCCAGGAATCCTGCAGGCATTGAGTGCTGGATTGCCACTGTGCAGGTATCCAGCCACATGAACTGAGCTGCTACAGGATTTTGAGACTCTCAAGCCTAAAAGGCAGGTATAGTTGGACTGCCATAAACTAATCCAATAAACTCCCCTTTTAAGTTTTATTTATTTATTTGAGAGAGAGCTAAAGTAAGAGGCTCAGAGAGAGAGAGAGAGAGAGAGAGAGAGAGAGAGAGAAAGAGAGGGAGAATGAGCATACCAGGGCCTCCAGCTGCTGCATACAAAGTCTAGTGTATGTGCCACCTTGGGCATCTGGCTTACATGGGACATGGGGAATTGAATGTGGGACCTTTGGATATGTAGGCAAGCACCTCAACTGCTAAGCCATCTCTGCTGTCTTAAATTTCCCTTTTAACATCAATTTATTCTATTAGTTCTTCTCCTCTGGAGAACCCTGACTAATACATGGCTTAAGCATGAAGGCCTCTTGGGCTAGAGATCAAGTTCAACCACCCAGAACCCACATTAAAAATCTTGGCTTGGCAACATAATCTGTAACCCCAATTCCCAGAGGTGGAAACAAGAGAATTGCTTGAGCTTACTGATGGACAGCAGTCCCAAGTTGAGGGAGAACCCATCTCAAGGTAATACATGAATGAACAATAAGAAAAGGAGCCCAACATGCTCCTCTTGCCTCTCCACACATGTGCACGGGGCGTGTTCATCAGAACAAACATGCATACACCACACATCACACACACACACATGCATACACCACATATCAGACATCACACACATGCATACACACACACACACATGAATACATCACACATCACACACACACACACTTGCATACACCACATATGACATACACACACATACAAACCTACATGCATATACCACATTTCAGCCCTTTAGAGTCCCTCATGCCACTACCACAGGACCATTCAATGCTGCAGAACCCCAGTACCCAGTCTCTCTGGTCTCCTACCCTTTGCCAGCCACTGAGGCAGGCCTGGAGGAAATAAAAGAAGATGAGGTGGGAGCGATGCCAGAGGCCATCTCTACTGCAGAAGGAGCTGGTCCTTACACTACTCCTGCCAGGCTGGAGTCCTTCTTCAGCACTTGCAAGTCACTCCCAGTAGTGTAATCTCTCAAACAATTGCAGCTGAAAAGACAGCAGTTTTGGCCCAAAGATTTCATTTCTTTCTGTGCCATATACCTCTGTTGACATGTCAATTTCTATTCAATGCAACCCTCCACAATTTCTCAAGACACAGGAAGTTAGAGCACAGCATGCCTCTCACACATATTGCTTCTAGACCAATCTGAACAAAGTTCTTTCTTACCCTCATAAGCCAAACCTCACAGACCATAGTTCTTACTGCATTGAGGTCTTTCAACTCTGACCTGAATGGTCCATCAAGCTGTACTTACAGCACTGCAAGGAGTCTCTTAGGCCAAGATTACAAATATGTGCACATTCTTCTTGAAAATGAGCTCCAAAAGGACTAAAGCCATACAGGTTTCTAGCAGAGATGACTCCACTCCTTTGGTACCAATTTTATTGTTGCAGTGAGGTTTGCCTCGCTGACAGAAAACATCCAACCAGGAACAGCTTGTGGAGGACAGGATTTATGCTGGTTTACAGTCTCAAGTGGCAGCTCTGTGATGGCAGAGAAAAACAATGGCCTGAGAAGTAAGTGTACACCTTCTGGCCAACATCAGGTGGGCAACATCAGCAAGAGAGTGTGCCAGACACTGTCAATGGGAAGCTGGCTATAATACCCATGAGCTTGCCCCCAACAATACACTGCCTCCAGGAGGCACCAATTCCCAACTTGCCACAGGCTGGGGACCTAGCATTCAGGACACATATTAGAGACAACTAAACCAAACCACCAGACAACAATTAAACTTTTTATTGACAATTTTCATACAGGAACATAGTGCAGTTTATCATAATCCTTCCCATTACCTACTACTTTTGTCACTTTTTCCCCATTCTACTTCCAAGGAACCCCTTCTTTGTTCCAACTAGTACTTCAATTTTAATGATTTTTTTCTCTTTTAGTCCTCTTCCACTATCCATATCAGAATATTGTTGAGCTCAGTATTATGCAGATTTTGTAGCAGCAGCCACTGTGAGGTCATGAAGTAAGAGCCACTTCATGTCTAGAGGATAGTGTCTCAATTTCTCCACTTCCTTTGGCTCTTACATTCTTTCTCCCCATCTTCCACAATGTTTCCTGAGCCTTGGAGAGCACTTGGAAACATGAAATTTTGTTAAATGTGCAATAGATATTTTATATATTTTACTTTATTTCTCAAAGAAAATAGCAAATTCTAAGGCTAAAATTTTCTTTAAAATGATCTAGTATACTTTCTAAGACATTTTTAAAAGAAAAAGAATTTTGGATACATATATGTCATTAAAGCATGGTGCCTTGTAGATGAACATTGTGAAAAAAGAGAGTCCACATTCTACTTGATTATCAATTTGATCATTACATATATCACTTTGAAAATTTTTTTGTATAACTGTTTACAGTTTACATGCATCTAAATAGAGAGTGTGAGTGTTTCCCCCATGTCACATTATTATATGAAGAACATTTCTCAACTGTACTCAGTTCTGTTTCACAGCTCTACTTAATATAGCCAATGGGTTCAGTATTTCTACCTTTCCAACAAAATTAAAACTATAATAGAACCCTGTCCTCACATTTTTATGAAGATATTTTATACACAATAACATAGGGGGGTTTATCTGCTTTTGTGTGTTATTTTGAGCAATAAAAAATATCTAGCCAGAGACAACCTGGATTTGTCCATTTGGCATGGGTTGAGCTATGAAAGCTTAAAAGTAAAGACTACAGAGATTTATCTTTTTAAAAGTCTATCAGATTTGTACTTTTCATCACCATCGAGTGAATTTTATCTATATAATTAAGACATCCAGTAGGTTAATTATATTTCAATTTATCTCTTATGAAGTAAAATAAAAAGGAAATTAAAGCATTTATTAGAAAACAGAATCTGATCACAATTTAATAATTCTCTTAAAGGCCAGGCAAATATTTATAATGAACTATACAATTTGGGAGGCTGGAAGTATAATATATATTCCAGGGAAGAACCCTTTTGTGAGACTGGGTGTGAATATCACTCAATCAAGTCCATTGTATAAGGAGAGAAAGGTTGTTACAGAATGACACTGAAGGAAATGCACTCAATTTACTGACTTCTTTATGGAGGACATTTTCACCAAGTGGAAATAAAAGCATGCTCTTATTATATCCAATGTAAAATATTAGATAACTTTGTTTATAAATCTCTGACTCACTGACAAAAAATCTACATCTATTTACATATCATGTCAAAAGACATGTTATTAAAGTTATGTAATTATGAAAGGATGGATAAGGTTGCTGAAACAGACCCTTCTTTAAGTTACTTTTATTACTGTATCTTGTCATAGCAGTGAGAGAAGTAACTAATGCACTGTTTGAGGAATATGAATTGTCCTTATAAATTCAAAGAAAACATGCCATAGTCCTGATATCTTTAATTTCCTGGGCTGGATGATTCAACTTAGGCCTCCTCTTCATACCCTCACACAATGGCTTTTCTGGGCCCTTGTGTAATAGCATGAATACCTTCCTTCCTTGAAATTTTCTCTGCCAAACACATTAGTCTTTAACTTTTCAATTTTTTTTTTAGTTAAGAATGCAGATATTTATGTAGCATCATTCTGACATTTTCAATTTGTTTTGGTTGATTTTCATTCCCTGTGCCCTCCCAATCCTTTCTTGCTCAATCCCCTCTCCCATAAGAACCTACCCCTTCTATTTACATGTAAAATGTGTCCTTTCACCGTTCCTCACCTCTCTTCCTACTCACTACTTTTTTTTTTGATTTGTTAAAATACTAATTTCTTTTTTTAATTAATTAATTATATATATATATATATATATATATATATATATATATATATATATATACAACTTCTATACTTACAACAAACCATGGTATTTCCCTCCCCTCCCCCACTTTCTCCTTCATAGCTCTGCTCTCCATCATAGCCCCTCTCTCTGTCCAATAATCTCTCTTTTAATTTCATGTCATCATCTTTTTCTCCTATTATGAGGGTCTTCTGTGGGTATTGCTAGGCACTGTGAGGTCTTGGATATCGAGGCCAAATTCTGTCTGGACAGTTGTACGTAGGGAATGGTACCCTTCCTTGAGCTCTTACATTCTTTCCGCCACCTCTTCACCAATGGACCCTGAGCCTTGGAGGGTGTGAGATGTTTCAGTGCCGGACACTCCTCCGTCTCTTCTTCTCAGCACTATGTTGCCTTTTGGGCCATCCCAGTGGTCATTGCCATCTGAAAAGAGAAGCTTCTCTAACCAAAAGTGAGAGTAACATTAATATATGAATATGGACATTAAGTGTAGTGATTTCAGGACAATTTGGTGAGAGTAATATATGCATTTATCCAGACAAGAGCAGGCTTTATGCCCCTAAGGCTCATGATCTCCCCTGCCATAGGCTTTTGATTAGGTTTTCAGTACCAGGCACATATTCTCTTCCATTGACTGGGCCTTCAGTCCAATTAGAGAGCAGTTGGTTTCCCCTAGAGCAGACATGCCACTATTGCACTCCTTCAGTCATTTGGCCTGTCTGGCCAAACTTGAGGTTTCCAGTGTCCACTGTTTTCACATATGATGACTTCTGTCTCCCTAAGACTGCTTACAGTGTAGCTTTTTCCAGCTTTCAGTTGGCTGGGCTACAGGGAGAAGGCTTTCTGGTCAGCACCACCTTGATTTCTCAGTGACTTTGCTGCTCAGGCGTGTGAAGTCTTCAGCAATAGGGTCTTACCATCTCTTTCTCATGGGGAACCAGGGGCCTTGGCAATACCCTATAATGTTTTGGAGGCAACATAGACCACCCTGGCCAATGACTTACTGGGAGGTATCCCATCCAAGGCACTGAAAATTTTGTAGTAACGATCTATGGCTTCTGGATGTGCCGTTAGTTTAAAAAGTAAATTTTATATGTCTTGTTCAGAATATCTTGAATTTTGATTGACCCTCACCCCTCCCCGTCTTTCTTTTATACGGTCTCTTCCCCTGACCTTGCTTAGGCCTTTCCCCTCCCAGTAATCTGTTCTTCTTCTTGCATATATACAATACCATCCTCTTAAGACCTTCCCTCTCCTCCCTCCCTCTCACTATTAGTTTCCACTCTACCTTTATAGGTTTTACTCACGTTTGTTCCCTATCATGTGCATACATAGATATAAGTTAGGATCTACATATCAGAGAGAGCATGCGCTTTTGGTCGTTTTGAATTTGGGTCATTCCATTTAATGTAATTCTTTGTAGGTTCATACATTTTCCTACTTCATAATTTCTTCTTTTCCATGCTGCTGAATAGAATTCCATTCTATTACTTTAGAATTCAGCCACACTCAAGTTCTCAGGATACTGACCGAATGCTGTCAAATTCTGTGACAGAATATGATAGAAACTGCTTCTAGCCCACCTTTCAGTAGAGTTCTTGTTCGTCTCGGAAGTCTTATGAGCCAGGTCTCCACTGCCCACATTCTGCATTCTGATCTTCAATACTCTAACCAGAATGACCCCTTGAGCTTTGTTTCAAGAATTCTAGGGCTTTTCTAGCCCTAAATTTGATTCTCTTCCAAATTACTCCTAGAATCCATTTCAAAAGGCCTAACAACCACATGGTAAGTTTTATGACAGCTATAACCTTATGTCTTATTGCTAACTTCTTGTCTTATGTACCTTTCTCATTGCTGTGCCAAAATACCCTTACACTAGTAACTTAAGTAAATTTGGGTTTATTTCTCCTTACATTTCCAGGAAATGAAGACCATTATGGCTGTGAAGGCATGGTAGCTTAAGCATGAGACAGCTAGCAGGTCACATTGTATTCCAAGTCAAGAAGCAGAGAGAGGTAAACACTCTTACTCAGCTCCATTTTCTTTTTTGTTTAGTCCAGGATACCAGCTGATAGAATAGTGCTACCCACATTTATGGTGAGTCTGCCCACCTCAATTAACCCATTATAAAAAACTCCCTCACAGAGATGCCCAGAGGTTTGTTTCCATAGTGATTCTAAATTCCATTAAGTTGACAGAATTAACTACCACAAACAAATTCAAAATGAATTGAGAAACATAAATTCTGAATGCCTTCCTATTCATTAAATGAAAGTACTGGACTGGATAACTATCAAAATCCTATAAATTCTGTCACAAAGCACAGATAGCTTTTTTAACAGTTCATTGAATCTATGTCTTGATTTTGTAAAATAAAGTATCAATAGCTAATCTCACAACCCTCTAGTTAAAAAAATGTAATTCCTTGATTTGGGGATCAATCAGTAAAATAAATTTTGGTTTTATCTATATTTTATGAGCTTCCTACAAAATTTCTTATGTTAAGCAAAAGTAGAGAAGTATATATTATATACCATATTGAAAATAAGGAACATTTGAGTCAATTCTAAGAAAAAAACATATGAAATTTACTGAAGAGGAGAAATCTTTTTACAGAGATAAAATGATTCAATAAATGGAGTGAGATTACATGTACAGAAGTAGCCAGGTCAGTGGACTCCAACAGTCACGCTATCTCTGTGGTGTGGAAGTACTCAAATTGTTATCAAGTCTCATAGCAAGGCACAAAAGACTGCTAGAGGGCTGGAGGGATGACTTAGCAGTTAAGGCACTTGCCTGCAAAGCTGAAGGGCCCAGGTTTGATTCTTCAGGTCCCACATAATCCAGATGCACAATGTGGCACATACTTCTAGAATTCATTTGCAGTGGCTAGAGGCACTGGCACATCCATTCTGTCTGTCTGTCTGTCTCTCTCTCTCTCTCATAAATAAATAAAAATTTAAAAAATATATTTTAAAAAGACTACTAGATACTGCAGCTAGACAACTTACCATGCTAGGCAAAGTGTCAGTAAAGGAAGAGAATAGCTGTTGTCCCAGTTCACAACCTCTGCTCAGCTATTACAAAGGTAAGAAGAGTGCAGAGAAGCATAAGGTTAGCATGGAAGATCTAGAGTTGAGCTTAGAATTAGAGGCGAAAATTCAGAACAAGGTGGTGGAGACATGGCTCAGCAGAGAGGAGTGCTTGTATGAAGGCCTAAGGGAGCCTGAGACAACCTAATTGGAATTCCCAGCACTCATATAAACAGCTGGGCATGACCATGAATGCTTGTAATCCCAGTCTTGTGTGGAGAAGAAAGATGAGAGAATTACCAGGTCTCCAGGAAATAGCAAACTCCAGAATCAGTAAGACTATTTCAAGCAGTCAAGTGGATAAGCCTTGGAGGAGGATTACCTGCCATTATATGTTCTCCACATGCACATGAAAAAGGTTTGTGCATCTACACACACATGTGCATATAGTAGAAACACCTCACACCACCCATACTATACATACACAAGCAACATAAAAGGGGGGACTGGAGATAATGCTCAGTGGTTAGGGTGCTTGCCTGCAAAACCTAAGGACCCAAGTTCAAACCCCCAGGACCCATGAAAAGCCAGATGTACAAGATGGCACACGTGTCTGGAGTTCATTTGCAGTGGCTGCAGACCCTGGCATGCCCATTCTCTTCCCCCCCCCCTTTCTCTCTCTCACTCTTTCTCTCCCTTCCTCCCTCCCTTTTTCTATCTCAAATAAATATAAAAATAAATAAATGGAAACTTAAAAATTCAGAACCAGAGATGGGAGACAGTATTAGAAATTTAAATCTCCCTGACCCTACTCTTTAATTACCATTTTAAATCTGAAAATCTAGAAAGATGTTTAAGACATTGCTGAATATGTATTTAATTTTGATAATGAAATTAATTATATGGATATAGAATTGTGTACATTGAAGAACATGTAATGTTTTATAATAAGTATATGAAATACCTGCAAACTGCTAAGGTTTTCAATACAATAAACTACTACCTCATGCATTAATAATAAAAGAAAACTTGAATTGAAAGGACTAGTTTGACAGCAAGAAACACTGAGACCTCCTTTATGGGGAAATGATTTATTAGAAGTTAGTATGTCATGGGAGAATATGAGAGGATTCTAGAACTAAGGCTTCAGTTTCAGTGAAACAAAGAGAACTGTTGGTTTTTACTGATTGATTGATTGATTGATTGATTTGGGACAGGGGACGTTTCATGTCATCAGTCAGCTTATATGTTAGGATACAGGAGAACTAGATGGCGCTTAAGGCCATGATCCAGGTGGCCTGCAGTTTCCCTGGCAACAGGATGCTAGTCTTGCTTTCCCACTCAGCTTTGGACCCAGAGCATCACTGGCACCTGGTCATGCCTGCCTTGCTCTTGAACCTCAGGCAGCAGGGTCTCTTAAAGTGACTATGGTCTAACACTTACCATATGGTATTATAAAAATATCTATTCTCTTCAATATTAGCCCATGAAAGAATATATCCTCCACTGAATTTATTATAGTAACCAGCATTTTAGAGACTACCAGGCATAAAGCAGGTATTCAACAAATATCTATAAACCAATGAATAGATTGGACAGTTTATAATCCCTGTGAATAATGTTTTTTTTTATGTTTGTTATTTATTTGCAAGGACAGAGAGAGAGAAGGACAGAAGAGAGAGAGAGAATGAATAATGGGCATGCCAGGGCCTATAGCCACTGCAAATGAATGCCATATGCATGCACCATTTTGTGGATCTGGCTTTAATCTCACTTGGGTCTTAGGCTTTGCAGGCAAGTGCCTTAACCACTGAGCAATCTCGTCAGCCTCCAGATTTTTTGTGATTTTAATTTATTATTGAAGATACATTTATGCTCCATGATTTAAATGTTTTAAAAATATTTTATTTCAGGAAAATATTCATTTCCAGATGTGTAGAAATACTTATTTTTTTTTTATCAATACTTACTTTTTTTTGGTGTTTTGAAGTAGACTCTCACTCTAGCTCAGGCTGACCTGGAATTCCCTCTGCAGTCTCAGGGTAGTTTTGAACTCACAGGGATCCTCCTACCTCTGCCCCCTGAGTGCTGGGATTAAAGGCATGTGCCACCACCCCTGGCTCAATACTTACTTTTTAAAAGCTACCTATAATTAGTTCACATTAAAATTGAGCAAGGGAAATCTTTAAAATCATGTACAATATTGTATGAAAATAAATTTTTTAGTGAAGAAAAAATTTCATACAAATAATTGGGTCCTCTTCTTGCATTTTAGTTGAATATTTGAATTTTGTTGTGCTCTCCAAAATGGGTCTTTCTATTGTTTCTTTTTCTTTCTGAACTGATGTTTACTTCATGGTTAACTGAGCAGAAATGTATGAATGTTATCAGAAAAGTTATGAAAATGAATAATACTTATTTGGGAAACTTGAGAAGTGTTTCTTCTTTGGAGTCCAGCCAGGATTAAATAACACTGAGGAACTGAGGCAGTATTTCAGGTATTTACAACATACTCCACCTTCGTCACCAGCAGTGAAGCAGAACTTCCTATTGGCAACAGTCAGGTTTTGCCTGGAATCCCCTGTCCTGACGCTTTTGGCTGTATGGTAAATCCCAGAGGAGTGACAAGGAAGAGCAGATATTTTTGTTTTTTGCTAGGACCAGAATTTTCAAGTGGTACTAGGAAGAGGTATTTTCTTCCATTTATATGCACACTGGTAATTAGGCTCAAGGAAATGAAGTGCATGGAATGGGAATTGAGATTTTGTTTTTAATGTGAACTCGTTTGAAATAAGCTCCCACTCTCCTGACAGATGGATTCTTTTTGGCAGATGATTATGCAAACTGTTCTTTTTGTGCCTGTCTACATGAAATGTGTTCTATAAACACACAGCAGCATCACATTCTTCTGAGACCACAGTGCTTGGGAACATATCCACACACACTGTGGAGGGTGGAAGCTGGAAGAACACGGTATGGCTGCTGGGGTCTGTCAAGGGCCCTGCGAGATAATAAGGTGTTTCCCATTGAGATGAGGAATTTTATGTCGGGGGGGGGGCAGGGTAAGGACTCATAGGTGACAGAATACTTCAAACAAGAAAATTATAGTTTTTAATAAGTGTTTTCACAGGTACTAGAAAATTAATACCTTTGGAAAGTAGTGTCAGAAAAATTCAAATTGCATGACAAGCCACATAGGGGTGGGTCATCGTGCCTTTGAAAATTTTGTTACCAGGATTATGTTTCATCATGATTTTATGGTTTTGTACTAAGTGTTCTATTTTGATCACACAAATCTCACCTCTGTATCTCTATAAGCAAGGTTATATGAGCTGATCCAGTTGTACTTTTGTAATCCAAGCATTAGACAATTTTTTCTTGAAAAACTACTACCAAAAATGTATTCTTGTGACAAATCTCTTATTCCTTCAATCAAATTATAGAAAATTTGTGTGAATTAAATAAATCTAGCCATTTTATTAAGCAGTTTTTTTAAAAAACAAAATATTTTGTGCTAACAGATAGTTCATTTGCCTTGCAAGCATGAGGATCCTATGTATCCCTTGTACACATGTAAATGTGCAGGATGATAGCATGTGTCTTTAATCCCAGGAGGGCTGATCCCTCATGATATTAGGCCAGTCAGGCTACCCTAATCAGTGTGTTTCAGGCAAGAGAGAGACCCTGACTCAAAAAAAGAGGTGGATAGCATGTCTAAGAATGAAAACTCAGATTGTCCTCTGTCTTCTCACTTACACACAGCCACTACACAAACAAAAGAAATATTCCATTATCAGGATGACATTATCACTTAGTGGCAGAACACTTGCACAAAAATGTGAGGCCCTTGGCTCATTTCTCCTGCATTGAAGAGACAGGCAAGAGGGAGGATGGGGAAGGGAGGAAGAAGGAAGGGAGGAAGGAAAGAAGGAAGAGAGGGAGGAAGGGAGGGAGGGAGAGAAAGAGAGAGGGAAGAAAGGAGGGAAGGAAACAGGGAGGGAGAAAGGAAAGAAGGAATAATGAATGAGAAAGAAAAACGAGTAAAAGAAATAAAAACTCCATTGTCTATTCAGTTTACTGTTAAAATAACAATTCAGCTCCCCTTTTGAGCTGCTCAGAAATATTACTTAAAATGTTCAGAAGCTGGGCACTGTGATGCATATCTGCAATATTGGCAATTTGAGAAACTGAGACAGGAAGGTCACTAGGCCTGCCTAGGCTACATAGTAAGATTCCAGTTACTTTGTAACTATTTCCTTTAAATGAAATAATATCTCCTCAACAGAAGGAGGCAGCTCAAAAACTAATGAAACATAAAACTCAGGAAGGTGAGAAAGTTAAATTTATGAGTCCTGCTCTTCGAGGTTATATAAGCAGGAAAATATTTCTGGAGACAAGAATCTTGGTTCCAGCTGCCTAAAAGTTAGGCCAAGAGCTCTGGAGATAAGGTTTCATGAGTCTTCACCCATGGTGGGGTTGGCCTTTTGATACTGCAACCATCTCTGAGTCAGTCATGTTACTGTCAGAATCTCCAATGAACTCACTGTCTCATCAACCAAGCTACACTTGAGTGCACTTGGTTTGCTCTATTAATGATACCTATCTTGGATATTCAGATAGTGCTTTGTATCTCATAAGAAAAACCATCTTAAGAAACAACAACAATAATAATATCATCTTGATGATTGTCTTGAGAACCTTGAAAATTCCTTGTCATTAACTGTTGTAGGGAATTTTACTGTAGAAATGGAAGGTTTCTGAAATGGAGGGAAAAATCAAAACTTCATGATGCTACTTAACAAGAACTTCATAAAAACATGACACATTGGAAAGAAAAAAAAAAAACGATTGTGACTTCTGGACTCAAAATGCAAGATTCACTCCTTAAAGAAATGGCTATCCTGGGCTGGAGTGATGGCTCAGTGGTTAAAGGCACTTGCATGCAAAATCTGAGGCCCTGAGTTCAATTCTCCAGTGCCCATGTAAAGCCCAGTGAACCAAGTGGCTCATGTATTTGAAGTTCATTTTCAGTGGCATGAGGTTCTAGAGCACCCATAGTCACTCTTTTTCTGTCTGCCCCCCTCTCTATCTGTGTCCCACATAAACAAATAAATAAAAATAATTTTTAATGCATGACAAAAATGGCTACCTAAATACAGTATTATCTATTATTTTCTAATGACTATAATTATGTATTACAATAGGATGGCACACAATTTCACAGATGCTCCTGATCAAGTGTGTGTATGTGTATGTGTGCTTATGAAAAATCTACAATTAAAAATATTTGTGAGAGCAAAAAGCATTCCAATGCATGGCACCAATAGGAGACTGGGTCATCAGAATCCCAAAGTTTGTGGGTCTGCTAATCTGGTGTTCGCAGCAGCAAAAACACGATACCCTGCGTCAACCAAGGTGAATGATGAGGGCTAGCACCCTGCGGTTTTCTTCTGACTTGCACATGCGTGCTATGACACACACATACTTTACACACACCTTACACACACACATGCACACAATGTTTGAAGGGATAAGAAATAGAAGCTTCCAGTTTCTTTTTGTCTATTTATTTTTTAGCTTCCATTTTCTTAATGTGTCACATCTACAAAATAGCACAGATTCCACAAACTGAAGAGAGTTGACATGATTGTTCACTCTCAATGAAAGAATAAAACCGTATGATGGTTGTTGTACTTACCTTTCTCATTGCTCTGACAAAACGCCTAACCCAAAGCAGCTTTTATGGGGAAATAGTTTACTTCAGTTTCTAGTCTTGAGGGGAAGTGTCATTAAGGTGGAGAAAACAGAGGGTAGCTCCACATCTTGCCAGAGTAGCTTGTAGAAAGCATCAAGATTGTGGTGCGCTACCTCTGACGTAGAAGGTTGGTGAAGAACGCCTGCGTTTCTCATGTCTGGAAACAAGAGAGAGTGCAAGCGCTGGTGTTCCACATTTTCCCCGAGAACACACCCCATTTACCAAAAATATCTGAAAAAGGTTTTCACTATCTCTACTACACCGCCAAAACAAAGACAGAACCTTTAACACAAAGACGTTTGGAGGTCATTTAAGATGCAAACTTTGTTAGTTACTTTCTGGCCAAAAAATTGTTTACATCATTCCCAATATGAAATATATTCACCTCCCCCCAAACTCAGAAGTTTAATCCCTGTTCTGCATCCATCTCAAGGCAGGATACATGCCTCATGCTTTAATCAGGTTTGAGTACTGTGAGGATTCTCGAAGGAAACAGCAAGGCGGTGCTGGCTGCTGGCTGGGCAGCCTGCCAGGCTTCTGCTCTCCGCAGAGCAGCGCTGGCCGGCTCTCAAGATGGTGGCTGCCTTCCAAGAGGGAGCCGTCCAAGAAACATGAATTGGAAGCTGCCAGGCGTTGACGGGTTGAACCCAGAAACAGACACTGAAACTTTAATGTATTCTGTTAGTAAATCAGACACATAGCACTCCCACTTGAAAGAAGAAGCATCAATGAATGTTGGTTTTGCTTTAGTTTTCACATCTAATATTTTCAAAGGACCAAAACTTAATAGTTAATAGGTATCTCATTGCGTCCTTTGTGTATTTCTAGTTTAAATTCCAATTATTTGAAAATAAAAAAAAAAAACTTTGGGCATGTAGATAGAATTTTAAAAGGTAACCTTGAGTACAAATTATATGTCTAAAGGAGTTATAAAATTACTTTAACGCTAAGATTACTCAGTTTGGTGTGTCAGTACATCCAGTTGTCACAGAAATCCTAGTTCTGTAGTGAAATAAAACAGAATGGGAAGTACATTTGACCCAAAGTAGTCAGGGGTTACAACTTATTCCAGAGGTGAAATGAGAAGGGTCCAACATACAAGCCAGTTGGAAAGAGGGTGATGAACAGGACTCAGAGGTTCAATTAGGCCACAAGCGTACATGAAAACAAAGAAAGAGTAAAAATGGAGGAACTTCAGTACATTTTCATTAAGTAAGGCAGTGCCATTATATTAACACTGATAACTCTGGGTAGCTGTGTAGTGAGAAATTAGAATTAATGATTTTCTTCATCTCATAGTAACAATAGATAATCATATTCAGAGGGATAATTCCTTCAAGTAGCATATAGAAAGGATGGATGATCAAACTTCAAAATATTCACAAGAACTTTCTGGGATCTACTGAGGAACAACTTTGTTATTTTGTAGGATGCACATTAAAGTGTGCTGGTTGTATCTCTCTCTGATGATTGTTTTCTTGCACATAGATGTTGAAGGAAGGAACATAAACACAGATCACAGTGAATGGAGCAATCTGTCTTTGTAATTGGGGATGACCAAGGTGACTAAACTTGTTTCTCCCTTGAAGACACACACACACATACACACACACAAAGATTGACTTGACTCTGAACTCCTGCTCCCCTTAGAGATAATTGTTTTTCTTTCTTTGTGAAACAACTACTTGATGTTTCATATTCTAAGCTGAATCAGAGCAGTATCTCAAATTACTTGATCATTTTAGGTCTAATGTTATACCTTTCATGATGTACTTTAATATTATAGCTAATTGTTTTCTCTCCCTATGGTCAAAGTGTATAATACTATGTCTGTTCTGTTCAATATGATAGATATTATTTATATGTGTCTACTAGTCAAATTTAAATATAAAGTAGTTAATTTTATGTAAAATTAAAATTTAGTTCATTTATTATACCATCCACCTATCTGGTGCACAGTAGTCATGTAAGGCCAGTGAAATCCACCTTAGGTGCATAGATATAAAATATGACAGTTATCACAAAAGTTCTATTATTGCTGGTCCAGATCTTTAGTTCTTAAACATATGTAGTTTAAACATATATGTACACATGAATGTAAATATGTATGTTTATACATAAATCTATACAAATACATGCATAGCATTGCTATGCAACATAACATTGTAAAATATTTCTATTAAATATATGTTAATTTATGAAACATAAATCAAAATTGAACATAAAAATAAAGCCACTATCTTTAACAGAAATTATCAGTGGCCACATATAACTGTTAATTCTAGGCATTCTGGAGGATATTTGGATAATATGACCTGTGTAGTTACTGATATAAGCTCTTACAGTACTTAATTATCCTTATTGAGCAATCAATGAGAAATAGTCTTATAGTGGATTTGTTTTCAGCTATTTTGAAAAATCACACACATTTCTGAACAAGCTGTGTTCTCACTAACCACCATAAATAAGATGGCAATGACAAAACAGCTGGAGGATCGTGCTCGATAGTCTTCAGGGAATTTTGGTTCTTGCTGCAGATCAGAGAATATAGACATACACAGTTGCTTATTCAGCCTGAAGAGAACAATAGACCTTAAATACTAAATGAAGAGGGGAGAAGAATCTCCTAGGCTCTGAAAAACATTAGAGAAAAATATTGACTGCAAAGAAAAGTTTCTAATTGGATGTGAAAACTTAATTCTTGTGGAATAGGAAAAGATATCACACCTCAAAATGGTCTCAGACACATGAGCTCCTATAGTGATATTTTTCTATTATAGATGGTCAATATGTTGCTGAGAAAAACTTTACTTATGCTTCTGCCTGTCTTTATGTATTCTATTTTTCATCTTTGCTATTTTTTTTTTGTCAGAAGAGAGCATACTTCTAGTTAAATACATACAAAACACCTAAAGTTAAAATATATTCCAAGCAGACTTTTTTTCTTTTTGTTCCACTTGGTGAGAAATTATATGTTCAATTATTTATTTATATTGATATAGTCTTAACCTTTACTTTAGTATTTAATTTCATACTTCATAGTCTGCCTGTTTATACAGTTTTCTTCCCTATGAACTTTGGTCTTCCCTTCTGAGCTACAAAGTAGTCTTTAACCACATTAAAGTTTTTATTCCATTCTAAGATGATCAGATATACATATTTGGGTGCTACAATAATGACTTTAAATATGTTTAGTGTAAACACACATTGCAGCCTAGTCTATCTTAAAATATATGCCTACCTTTTAGGAGTTACCATATAGATAATGTGATGTGAAATAAGAATTTTTCCTCTAGTATTTTTACTTCTGTCATTACATATTAAAACTGGCCCATGTGTTGTGAATAAGTGACAGTTGAATGCTCAGCCATAAATAAGGTGTCTATATCACTCTTTCAAAGACTCAGGGAACATCAAGGAAAAGGGGTAAAAAATTGTAAGACCTAGAGAAAAGTTAAATGAAAGGTGGAATGCTGACTTCTGGGCATGGCATGACCATTACACCCTTGTATTCACAGTAGATGTGATTATCTGTTCAGAACTGCATAAAATTGGACCTTGTCAACATTCTGTTATACGGTGAAGAACTCATAAGGGCCTGTCCATTCTTGATGAATTACATGCAGTTGCTATAGTTGGGAGAGAGATTTTCTTCAGCAAGGTACTCAGTACCCTTAAACAACTCTTCACCCATGCTTTTGTAAGCAACCCTAATGAAACAAACAAAAGAGTACATGAGTAGAGAAAGGGATTTAGTTGGGATGAGGAAGATGATCCATGGGAGTTGGGGGCAAGAGAAGGCATCAGGCATGAATGGGATCTAGATATATTATGTGCATGTGTAGAAATGTCAAAATAAAACCACATAGGTATGAATGATAGATGCTGATAAAATCATGAAAAGAGCTGCATTCTGTCTGTTAATTTTCTTTTTTTTCAAGGCAGGGTCTTACTCTAGCCCAGGCTGACCTGGAATCCACTATGTAGTCACAGGGTGGTCTCGAATTTACAGCAACCCTCCTGCCTCTGTCTCCTGAGTGCTGGGATTAAAGGCGTGCACCACCACCCTGGCCTTACAATTTTGAATTATTAATACAATCAATAACTCAGTTGTTATCTTTGGTCAATTTGCATCATTACATCTATCATATAATGAACTGTTAGGTCCAGAATTCTAGAATGTGTTCTATTTTACATCCTGGTTAGTTGTTGCCAGGATAAAATCAGAATTTAAATTTATACTGGAAAGATGGCTCGGCCCTTGCCTGCAAAGCCTAATGACCCAGGTTCAATTTCCCAGTACTCACATAAACCCAGTTGCACAAAGTGGTGCATGCATCTGGAGTACATTTGCAGTGACAGGAGACCTTGGTGTGCCCATTCTCTCTCTCCCTCCCTCTCTTTCTCTCTCTCTCTTCTCTCTCTCACCTCTTTGTGAAATAAATAAACTATATTTTTAAAAATTATACTTATCCTATGTATTTCATAATGAATTTTAGTTGTACCACATCATCACGTCTGATTTTGAAAAGGGATGGACTGGTTCCATTATATTTTTGGTTATAATAGAGGTTTTTCACTTGTACTCTGATCTCATAAAACTTGTTAAGGTGTTTTTCTATTATAGAAACTGTAAAAGTAAGGTAATTGGACATTGGGATGCTAAATCATTCTTTTCAGAAATGTAGATAGGCTTGTTACTATAGGAGGAGGCTATGAAGTCAATATTTTAATACTATTTTGAAATCGTGACTTCAATTATATTTATGAAACAAAAGTACTATGTGAGTTTAAAAACTTACATGCCTTAAGGGAGAAGGGTAGTAGAACAGAGGTAATATGTAAGTGGAAAGGAAATGCTGGTGAGGGGGGAGATTAACTGGTGGGTGATCAGGGAGATTGAGAAGAGAAGGAAGTCAATGCTATGGTTTGAATGAAAAATACCTCCCATAAACTCATATATTTAAACATTGATCCCCAGCTGGTGGCAGTTTTGTAAGGTTGTGGAACCTTTAGGATGTGGAGCCTTTCTGGCAGTGATTGAAGTTTTATAGCCTGGTCCCACTTCCAGGGTTTTTGGATTTGTGACTCCATTGTGATCAGTTGACTTCCTGCTCCTGCTCCCATACCTTCTCCTACTGCATGCCATTGGAATCATAAGCCTAAGTAAACCCTTTCTTTCCCTAAGTTGTTTCTGGTCATGTACTTTGTGCAAACAATGAGAAAGTAACCAATGTATAGGTAATATGACCGTGGGAAGGGTGATGTTGGTTTTGGTAATAGGAGAAGGGGTCATGGAGATGATGGAGGGAGGGGTTCAACCAAAACCAAGGCTATATCAATAAGTCATATATAAGTATGTACTTGGTAAAGTCACTAAAAAATACAATTAAAAGGAAGAGTTTAAAGAGAGTTGCCTCACATGGGTGAATAAAACTGCTCCCAGAAGCCATATGTTATTGAATGAAATGCCGACATTGTAATACCTCTACATGACTGGTTGGAAAAGAAGGCTACTGGGGTTCCCAGAGCAAGACAGACATTTGCTACAGTTGCTGGTGTCCTGCCAGAACTAAATGGCAAGACCCTCTTGCTGAAGATACCAAATTTTTGTTGTTGTTGTTGTTGTTGGACATAAATGAATCATGCTGGAAGTGACATGGAAGCTGTGGTGATTTGATTCAGGTGTCCCCCATAAACTTAGGTGTTCTGAATGCCACGTTCCCGTATGATGGAGATTTGGGAAATAATGTATCCCGGAGGCAGTTTATTGTTAGGGAAGGACTTATCGGTATTATAGCCAGTTTCCCCTTGCCAGTGTTTGGCACACTCTCCTGTTGCAGTGGTCCATCTCATGCTGGCCAGGGCATGATGTCCACCCTCTGCTCATGCCATCATTTTCCCCTGCCATGATGGAGCTTCCCCTTGAGTCTATAAGCCAAAATAAATCCTTTTCCCCCTGAAAAACTGCTCTTGGTTGGGCGATTTCTGTCAGCAGTGTGAACCTGACTGCAACAGTAAGGTTGGTACCGAGAGTGGGGTCATTGGCTGCTAGACACCTGAATGTGTGGCTTTGTCCTTTTGGAGCTGATTTTCAAGAGGAATGTGGAAGGATTTGAAACCTTGGCCTAAGAGACACCTTGCAGTGCAATAAGTACAGCTTAGTGGACTATTCTTGTCAGAGTTGAAATATCTGAATGTAGTAAGAACTAAAGACTATGAGGTTTGGCTTGTGAGGGTGAGAAAGAACTTTGCCTGGACTGGGCTAGGAGCAGTTTGTGTGAGAGGCTTGCTGTTATTCCTGTGTCCTAGGACTTGTGCAGGGTTACTTTGTGTAGAAATGGACTGGTATGAGCAGAGGGATCTGGCACAAAAAGAAGTCCTTAGGCCGAAACTGCTGCCTGTTCAGCCGCAATTGTATGAGAGATTATAGCCTTTGAGATTGATCCAGCTGACCTGCACTGGGGCAACAGGAAGAATGTAGACTCTTCTGAAGAGGCCTGAGTGCTCAAGGAGTGTCCTGTTCTTCAAAGTCTGCATTATTCCCCTGGATTAACAGATTGGCACCTTACCTGGTATTGTGGAGTAAAAGAAATGCAGGAAAGAGAGGGTCATTGAGTTTGAAACATGGTCTTGTGTTTTGGAAAGTGCCATGGGCAGTGTGAAGCAGGTTTGTTGGATGCCTGTATGGAGACCCCATGGAGCCATGAGGATGAACCATGGATTGTGGTGGAGACCCAGTGGAAATGCAAGGACCACGAGATGGGTGCCAAGGAGAGCTGCTGGCCTCAGATGAAGTTTTCCAGGACTGTGAATAGCCTAGCTAGAGGGCAGAATTGCAACTCTGAAAATTGTTGCTGGTTAGAATTATCAGACTTGGAGATTTGTCACTGGCTAGAGTTGTTGGTCTTGGAGCTACAGAGTTTGATGTTTTCCCCTGTTATTTCAAATCTTGTATTGGTTGAGTATTTCTTTGCTGTGCCCAATGCCATCTTTTGCAGAGTGATTATTTATTCTGTGCCATCATGTGGTTTTTTTATTTTTTTGTATTATGGCTCTGTTAAAAGGCCTTGGACTATGGGGATATTTGAACAGCATTAAGATTGACAAAAACTATGGGAATTCTTAAAGTCATACTGAATGCATTAAATTTTAAATCATGTATGGATATCAGTTTATGGTGGCCAGAGGCAGAATGTAGTGGTTTGATTCAGGTGTCCCCCATAAACTTAGGTGTTCTGAATGCTATGTTCCCAGATGATGGAAATTTGGGAATTAAAGCCTCCTGGAGGGAGTGTACTGTGTGGGGCGGGGGGGGGGGCAGGCTTGTGGGTGTTATAGCCCTTTTCCCCTTGCCAGTGTTTGGCACACTCTCCTGTTGCTGTGGTCTACCTCATGCTGGGCAGGGGGTGATGTCCACCCTCTGTTCATGCCATCATTTTCCCCTGCCATGATGGAGCTTCCCCTTGAGTCTGTAAGCCAAAATAAACCCCTTTTTCTTTCCCAAAAGCTGCTCTTGGTCAGATGATTTCTGCCAGAAATGCACACCTGATGGCAACAGAAGCCTCTTCCTTTTTGGCTAGCTGCCAGAATGGCACAGGGTGCTCTTCAGAATAATTGTCATCAAAAATATCTTATTCATCTGTGGATACCACATGCTGTAATATCAATTGCCCTAGCAAGATGTACCCAGTTGTGCAATAGTGGCAACTCAGTAGTAGGAGGAACCAGTAGATCTTGGATCAGATTTGAGGCTCATTTCACATACCTGTCATTGGAAACCTGGTCAAAAGTCCATGGCTGGGGAAGTCATAGTGTTGTGGGATTGGCGCTTTGTGAAGGATTATAACTCCCCAGTCTCTTGATTCTGAAGCAAAGAATTAAGAATCATGGACAACAAGAAAGCTAACATATGGAAAAAAAAGAAAAAAAAGCAGGAAAGCTCCTAAGCCAAAGGAATTCCTCTCTGCCAGACGGCATGTCTGGGAAGGGAGAGTGACAAACCTGGAAAGAACTTCTCTGTCCAATAGGGAAAAGTCTCTGGGGGAGGGGATCTCACACCCTGGCTCAGGACCATTTACATGAAGTAACTATCCAATAGAATGAGCCTCATTATCAGACTCAGATGTGTAGGAAGGACCCTGGTTGGCTGATATACCAGGAAGCTGGAAGACTTGGCCACAGGTACTAAGCCAGTGCAAAAAATGAAGAATCAGGAAGCTCCTCCTGCTGCTGACAGCCCTCTTGGTGAGACTGAATCAGAAGAGAGTTCTATCCTGCCAGGGCCCAATGGCATCTATGTTTTTTGGGGCCTGCCCCTAGATGACTACCTATACAAAAAAAAAAAAAAAAAAAAGAAAAGAAAAAAGAAAAAAAAAAGAATCTATAGCTATTACTCTGCTAAATAGACCTCTTGTTTTTGCAAATTGCCATCTAAAGAGTCATGTTTATACCTGTCTATTAGTGCTAATACCTCTGGTCAGAGAAGCTCCTTTTTATCGTGGTTGGCATTAATTGTAGAAACTCAGAATTCCCCAACATGCTAAGAATAATTGACTGTTGGATTCTCAGACATAAATGGGATTTTATTGTCACTACCACCAAGGCTCAAGAAACACCACAGAAAATGGGGTAGAAAAAGCCAGTGTAAAGAGTAAAAGGAGGTTGAAGGCTATTTTTGGAGCATGACATTCCCATCACACTTGGTATTTTACAGCAGCTGTGATCACCGGCTCAAGACCAAGGCAAGATTGGTCCTGTCAACATCCTGTCATGAGGGTAAGAAGGGCACATGAAGCCCCACCCCTCCCTTCCTGAGCACAAATTAGCAGATAATGCTATAGGGGTGGATGAAGGTGGGAGAGACATTTTCTTCAGTGGTGAGAAACCTGTGATTCTGTAAGTAACCCTCACCCATTATCCTATAAACAACTCTAATGAAACTCAATGTATATGAAAACACAAGACAAAGCATACCTTTAAGTAGAAGAGGACTTGGTAGAAAGAGGAAGGGGGTCCATAGAAGGGAGAGGGTGAAAAAGAGATGGTGACAGGGCGAGTATGATAAAAATACATTACACAGGGCTGGGAGATTGCTCAGTGGTTAAATACATTAGCTTGCAATGCCTGGGTTTGATTCCCCAGTTCCCATGTAAAGCCAGGTGCACAAAAGGGTCCATGCAATCTGGAATTTATTTGCAGTGGTGGGAAGCCCTGGTACACCTATTCTTTCCTCCCTCCCTTCCCTCTCTCTGTCTCTGTCTCTTTTGCTCTGTCTCTCTTAAATAAATCATATATTTTTAAATATAGTGTATGCATGTATGAAAATGATATAATAAAACTCATTATTATGTATATGTTAATGAAAATTTAAAAATCATACATAAAATAAAATACTTGTAAGCCATAACATCCTTAACAAAAATTCTGTGTTGCATAGCATATATTATTGTTGTCGTTGTTGTTTTTATCAGCAGTAGTAGTGGTAGTTTGTTTTTGAGGCAGGATCTTAACTGTAGCCCACAGTGAACTGGAACTAACTTTGGCCTCAAATTCAAATTCAAAGCAGTCCTAGTACCTCTGCCTCCTGAGTGCTCAAATTAAAGGTGTGTGTCACATGCCTGGCCCCTTACCATCATTCATAAGTTTAAATGATGTTGACTAATTATTTTTCCAACCTCACCTCCCACTATACTCTACTTCTCATACAGTCATCATTAAGTACTGATAATCCATAAAAAGTATTATTTAGTGTTCTAAATCCTAGCACTGCCCCTCGGTAGGGTCTCACTCTGGCCCAGACTGACCTGGAATGCACTATGTAGTCTCAGGGTGGCCTCGAACTCACGGTGATCCTCCTACCTCTGCCTCCCGAGTGCTGAGTGCTGGGATTAAAGGCATGTGCCACCACGCCAGGTTTAACACTGCCATTCTTAGTCATTGGCATGTTTGCATTTCCTGCCCTATATCTCATCCCCCATCAGGTTCCTTCTCCATCCACAGCCAGTTACCTAGGTTCTGTTTTTCTCAGTGATTTCCAAGAAACTCACATTTTTAAATTCATTTTTTGAAAATTTGTTATTTCCCCCACATATAACCAGGTAACTAGAATCTCTCTCACATGATTCTGTAATGATAAAAGATAAAAAAAAAAAGAAGGAAATCTTCAGAAAGATAGAAAGTAAAAATAGGGGCAGTGCCGCCGGCGGGAAGGGTGATGTGGCTGGGGCACTGCCTGACTGCTTCACTATGTCTGCTGTTTTCAGTTTTCAGAGTCTGTTGACCATAATCTTGTGGCTTATATGTGCATGTGCTTATACCAATCATTGGCACCCAGCCTCCTGGACAGAAATAAAACCAGATTGTTGGGGATATAAGTGTGCCATAATTGGTGAACACAAAAGAGTCCTTATGTCACAGCATACTGTGTAGTGATGGCCTTCAGTATCCCCTAAAGTGACACTTTAACATCCATCAAATTACACTATAAACAAGGACTTACCTGCAGAAATAGTGGGAAGAATGGTTAAGCCATTTATCTGTGAACATCAGATGAGATAAATTTACAGATACTGCTCTCTATTTTTTATGTTATTGGACCGACGATCTGTATAAATTATTAAGGTGCAACCATCTAATACACAGAGTTTAATAAACTGCAACAATCAACTTCAGTACTGTTACTCAATATTACATTCTGAAAATATTCTTCTGTTTTGGAGTAAGATAAAATAAAGGCATAGTAGAAAACAAAAATGGTAAATGACTCTGTTCCTTCCACTGGGAATTGGAAATAATACGTGTCTGCAGAATGCCTACACTCTTCATTGAGAAAATTATTTTTCTTATTGTGGATTGCATTTGTATTATTAATTTTGCTTTTCACCTGACCACATTGTTTTGATCATTAACTAAAATACCTCTACTCTTAGGAATTTCCATAATTTATTTTAGGTACTTAAATGTTTAAAGCAAGCCAGGCATAATATCACATACCTTTAATTCCAGTGCTTAAGAGGCTGAGGTAATAATATCAGCATGAATTTAAGGTAAGCCTAGAGTGACAGAGAAAGTTCCAGGTGATCCTGGGCTAGTTGAAACTGTATCTTGATAAACAACAACAAAGAGAGAGAAAGAAAAGTTTAAAATGAGCCTATGCAGTTCTTAAGCACTAAGATAAATAAATGAGATGACTTACAAGTAGAACTGGAAACATGTTCAATCTTAACATGGGAGTGAGGCCTCTGGTCAAGTGTGGACACATAAGTTAAGTGGGACCAGCTAGCTGCCAATCTCTAAAAAAGACAATATTCTTATAATGAAAAAAGCAGAATTGAACAATTGCAGAATGATGATCCTAAATATTTTTTTTCATTCTTATGAATGTCATATATTCTAAATAGAATATTTATTGTAACTGTCCCAATGAAGTGTAATTCTTTCTTAATACAGCACTTTAAATCTAGTTTATGCTCTGTTAACTTGAACTGGAATCTCTTCTATAGGTGACAGATCTCTAACCTACTTAATCTGCATACTATGGTCCAAGTATCTGAGCTTTGATATTGAAGGAAGAGTTTCAGAAATTTTTAATTAGGCAAGAAAACTATTGGGAATGAAATCTGCAAGGCAGTTGTAAGTTTGTGGTTATCATTTCTTATTTTTTTTAAATTAGTTAAAAAAGAAGTAGGTTTCCATATGAAATCCTACTAATATTTTTTTATTATTGACAACTTCCATACTTATAGACAATAAACCATGATAATTCCCTCCCCCCTCACTTTCCTCTTCACAACTCCACTCTTCATCGTCTAAATTAGTCTCTCTTTTATTTTGATGCCATCATCTTTTCCTCTTATTATGATGGTCTTGTGTAGGTAGTGTCAGGCACTCTGAGGTCATGGATATCCAGGCCATTTTGTGTTTGGAAGAGTGCATTGTAAGGAATTCTACCCTTCCTTTGGCTCTTATATTCTTCCTGCTACCTCTTCAGTAGCGGACTTTGAGCCTTGGAAGGTGTGATAGAGATGTTTCAGTGCTGAAGGGTCCTCTGTCACTGCTCAACACTATGGTGCCTCCTGAGTCATCCCAGAGGTCACCGCCATCTAAAAAGAGAAGCTTCTATAACCAAAAGTGAGAGCAGCATTAACATATGTGTATGAACATTAAGGAAAGTACTTACCAGCCAGTATGATGAACATAATATATGCACTTAGCCAGGCACCAGCAGGCATTATACCCCTAGGACTCATGACTTACCCTGTCATAGATTTTTAGTATTAGACATGTATTCTCTTCCATGGCGTGAGCTTCCAATCCAATTTGCAAGGAGTTGGTTTCCCAAAAAATAAACATGCCACTATTGTAACCCATTAACTCATTTGGCCTACCTCTCTCAACTTAACGCTTGCAGTGTCCACTATTGTTTATCTCCACTGGTGACCTCTCTCTCTCCAATGGAGCTACATGCAGCATACCCTTTCCAAGCTTTCAGCTGGCCTATGGGGAGGAGGTTTTCAGCTCAGCTCCAGCAACATTTCTCAATGACCTTGCAGCCCATTCATATGGAGTCTTCATCAATAGGGTCTTACCAGCTATTCCTAGTGGGAAACCAAGAGCCTTGGCAATGACCTGTAATGTTTTGAGGGCATCAGAAACCTCCCTGGCCAACAACTCACTGGATGGTATCCAGTCTCTGGCACTGACAATTTATAGAAACAATCTATGGCTTCCGGATGTGCCATTGTCCAAAAAAGTAGGTTTCCATGTGACTTATTCTTACCCTCTTAGATTTTTATTAACCCTCTTTCATACTTCCTTTACTAAATCTCTTCCTTTGACCTCACTTAGGCCTTTACACCCTCCAGTAATCTGTTCTACTTACATAACCTGGATGCCATCCCCTTAAGACTGTCCTACATCCTTCACTTACAGCTCCTTTCTAGCTTACTGGACTCTGCTACCAAGTTTTTACCAACTTACATACAATTTCCAACGTTAGTACCTAGGATGCCCATCTGAGAGAGAACATGTGTCATGGCTTTCTGGGCCTTGGTTATCTCATTAAGTATAATCCTTTCCAGGTACATCCATTTCCCTGAAAATTTCATAATTTCATTTTTCTTTACTGCTGAATAGAGCTCCATTATAGAAATGTGCCACATCTTCATTATTTACTCATCAGTTGAGGGACATCTAGGCTGGTTCCATTTCCTACATATTGTGAGCAGAGCAACAATAAACATGCATGTGCAAGTATCGCTAACATAGTGTGATAGTCCTTTGGATATACGCCTAGGAGTGGTACAGCTGGGTATATGATAAATACTTTTTAGCTATCTCAGGAACCTCCACAGAAATTTCCACAATGGCTGAAACAGATTATATTACCACCAACAATGTAGTAGTGTTCCTCTTTTTCTGCATCTTGGCCAGCATGTATTGTCATTAGATTTTTGTTTGTTGTTTGTTTTTTCTATTTTTCAAGGTAGGGTTTCACTCTAGCCCAGGCTTTCCTGGAGTTCACTCTATAGTCTCAGGGTGGCCTCGAACTCACAGCAATCCTCCTGCCTCTGCCTCCCGAGTGTGGGGATTAAAGGCTTGCTCTACCACGCCTGGCCTTCATTTGATTTTTTGATAGTAGCCATTGTGACAGGAGTGAGATAGAATTTCACAGTAGTTTTACTTTGCATTTCCTTGATGGCTAAGGATGTAGAACATTTTTTACATGTTTATATGCCATCTGTATTTCTTCTTTTGAGAACTCTTTACTTAGTTCCATAGTCTATTTTTTAATTGGGTTATTTGATATCTAATTAGTTTTTTGAGTTCTTTGCATATCCTGGATATTAATCCTCTGTCAGATGTATAGATGTCAAAGATTTTCTCCCATTCTGTATGTTGCCTCTTTGTTCTATTCACAGTGTCCTTTGCTGTACAAAAGCTTTGTAATTTCATGAGGTCTCAGTGGTTGATTAGTGGTTTTATTTCCTGAGCAACTGGTGTTATATTCAGAAAGTTGTTGCCTATGCCAATATGTTGAAGGATTTTCCCTACTTTTTCCTGCAGCAGTTTCAGATATTAAGGACTTTGATCCTTTTGGACCTAATTATTTTGCATGGAGAGAGATAAGGATCTATTTTTATCCTTCTACATATAGAGATCCAATTTTCCTAGCACTATTTGTTGAATAGGCTGTCTTTTCTCCAATGAGTATTTTGGGTATTTTTGTCAAAGGTCAGATGGCTATAACTGTCCCAGACTTACATCTGGGTCTTATATTATGTTCCAATGACCTATATGTCTGTTTTGTGCCAGTACTATGCTGATTTTGTTACTATGGTTCTGTAATGTGGGTTAAAATCAGGTATTGTGAAACTATCAGCCTTATTCTTGTTGCTCAAAATTGTTTTGGCTATTTGAGGTTTTTTGTGGATCCAAGTGAATTATGTAGGATTGTTTTCTCTATTTCTGTGAAGAATGCCCTTAGAATTTTGATAGGGAGTACATTAAATGTGTAGATTGCTTTTGGCAAGATTAACATTTTAACAATATTTATTTTTCCAATCCAAGAACATGAGATGTCTTTCCATTTCCTAGTGTCTTCTGCAATCTCTCATTTGAGTATTTTAAAGTTTTCATTGTAGAGGCCTTCACTTACTTGGTTAGATGTATTCCAAGGTACTTTATTTTTTCATATTTATTTATTTATTTATTTTTAGGCAATTATGAATGGGAGTGATGCACTGATTTCATCCTCAATATGATTGTTGATATTACATATGAAGGCTATTGATTTTCGTGTGCTTATTTTGTATCCTTTTACCTTGCTAAAAGCGTTTGTTAGCTCTAAGAGTTTGATGGTAGAGTCCTTAGGGTTCTTTATATACAGACTCATATCATCTGCAAATAATGATAGGTTGATATATTCCTTTCCCAGAATTGTATCGCTTTATGTGTCTCTTGCCTTATTGCTATAGCTAAGACTTCCAGCACTATATTAAGCAAATATTGATCAGTGAACACCCTTGTCTTTTTGCTGATTTTAGTGGAAAACATTCAACTTTTTCCCCATTTATTACTATGTTGGCTACAGGTTTGTCATAAATAGACTTTATTATGTTAAGATATGTTCCTTCTATTCCAAGTTTCTGTAAGACTTTTATCATGAAAGGATGTTGGATTTTGTCAAATGCCTTTTCTGCCTATTCAGATGATCATGTGACTTTTGCCCTTCAGTTTATTTATATAATGTGTTACATTTATCAATTTGTATATATTGAGCCTTTTCTGCATCTCTTGCATAAAGTCTGCTTGTGTAGGGTGAATGACCTTTTCAATACATTCTTATATTCTGTTTGCCAATATCTTGTTGAGAATTTTTGCATCTATATTCATGATGAAGATACATCTATAGTTTTCTTTGTCCTGTCTGTCTGTTTTTGGAATCACAGTGATGCTGGCTTCACAGAAGGAGTTTGGTAGAATTCCTTCCTTTTCTTTCCTTTGGAAAAGTTTGAGAAGCATTGGTTTTAGTTCTTCCATGAAAGTCTGGAACAATTCACCAATGAATCCATCAGGGCCTGTATCTTTTTGTAGTTGGGAGATTTTTTTTTTTTTTTATAACTACCTGGGTCTCTGGACTTATATGTCTATTTAAGTGGTTAATCACATCTTTATTTATTTTTTTTTCTAGGTCATATACATCAAGGAAATCATCTATTTCTTTCAGATTTTAACTTAGTGGAGTATGTTCTTAAAGTATGTCCTTATGATTTTCTGAATTTATTTGGTATCTATTGTAATGGTGCCTTTTTCTTTTCTAATTTCATTAACTTGTGTCTCCTCTCCTTTTAATCAGATTTACTAAGGATTTATCAATCTTGCTTATCCTTTTAGAGAATCAACTCTTTGTTTCATTGTTTCTTTGTATTTCCTTGGTTTCTAATTCATTAATTTCTGCCCTAGTCTTTATTATTTCTTCCTGCCTACTGATTTTGGTTTGCCTTCTTCTTTTTTTTTCCAAGGCCTTAATGTGAAGCATTAAGTTGTTTACTTGTAACCTTTTAAATTTCTTTATATAGGTGCTTAAAGCTATAAATTTCCCTCTGAAGACTGCCTTCAATATGACCCAAATGTTTTCGTAAATTGTGTTCTCATTATTATTTGATTATATGATTTTTTGATTTCCTTCTTGATTTTTTCATTGACTCATTCATCATTCAGTAATATACTGATTAGTTTCCATGATTTTGTGCATGTTCTATAGGTTTTCTTACTGTTGATTTATAGTTCAATCCTATTATGCTCAGATAGAAGGCAAGGAATTATTTCAATTTTCCTGTATTTGTTAAGATTGCTTTGCATCCTAATATATGGTCTAGTTTAGAGAATGCTCCATGTGCTGCTAAAAAGAATGTGTATTCTGCAGCATTGGGGTGAAATGTTCTATAGGTATTTGTTAATTCCATTTGTTGTATGATCTCACTTAATCCACTTGTGTCTCTATTTTTTTGCCAGGATGACAGTTCAATTGATGAGAGTGAGTTGTTGCTGTCACCCACTACAACTGTATTTGGTGTTACCTATGAATTCAATTTTAATAGTTTTTTTCTTTTGATGAAATTGGGAGCCCCCATGTTAGGTGCTTATATGTTTAGGATTGTAATGTCCTCCTGTTGAAGTGTTCCTTTAATCAATATAAAATGACTTCCTTTATCTTTCCTAACTAATGTTGGTTTGTAGTCTACCCTATCAGATATTAGGATAGTGGCACTTTCTTGTTTTATAGTCCCATTTGCTTGAAACACTGGTTTCCAACATTTCACTTTAAGATATTGTCCATATTTTACAGGATGGTGGGCTTTTTGGAGGCAACAAATAAGAAGGGTCTTGCTTTTTAAAGATATTGTCCATATTTTACAGGATGGTGGGCTTTTTGGAGGCAACAAATAAGAAGGGTCTTGCTTTTTAACCCAATATGAAAACCTGTGTCTTTTGATTGGGACATCGAGGCCATTGACAGTAAGATTATTATTGAAAAGTTTTTATTTATTCTTACCATTCTTATTTGTAGTTTCCAAATTTCTGCTTTACTCTCTTATATTAACTATTATTTGTATATGGTTTATTTTTTTTCCTGATTCCTTATGTGTTTGCTTTTCTTTCTCTTCTGCATGGAGGATCCTTTAAAGTATTTTCTGCAGAGCTAGTTTAGTGTTCATCTATTTCCTTAGCCTGTTTTTGTTGTGGAAAGTCCTTATTTCTCCATCTATTTGGATGGCTAGATTTACAGGATAAAGTAATCTTGGTTGACAGCTGTTATCTTTCAGAACTTGGAATACATCATTCCAAGCCTTCTGACTTTTTAAGTTGTGTTGAGTAATCTGCTGTTATCCTAATGGGTTTGCATTTATATGTGACTTGATTTTTCTAAGTGTTTTCAGTATATTTTCTTTGGTTTGTGTGTTTTGTAGTTTAAGTTTAATATGACAGTGACAGGTTCCTTCCTGATTTTGTCTGTTTGGTGTTCTGAAGGCTTCCTGTATCTCTACTGGTATCCTTTTCCATATGTGGGAAGACGTTTTCTTCTATAATTTTGTTGAAAATATCTGCTATGGCTTTGGTGTGAAATTCTTCTCTTTCTACTATGCCCTGAATTCTTGTGTTTGATCTCTTCATAATTTCCCACATTTACATTCATGCTTTCCTATTAGTTTATTGTTCTCCTCACTGGACTGTATTAGAGCTGCCACCTGGCCTTCTTGTTTAGATATTCTGTTCTCTCCTTGATCCATTGTGTTGCTGAGACTTCCTACAAAGTTTTCTGTTTGAGTTATTCTGTTTTTCATTTCTATTTTCACTGACTGGTCTTTTTTCATTATTTCTATTTCCTTACTCATGTCTTATACTGACCCCTTTATTTTATTAAGTTGGTCTTCTGTGTTTTCCTTCAGGAGTTTGTTTTCTTCTTAAACTCCTTTGATTTCTTTGAGTAGAGAAATATTTTTTTTGTTTGTTTTATTTTGAAATCATTGCCAAGCATTTCATCTAAAAGTCTCACCTGGAGTCATTTGTGATGTAGTTTTTGGTGCGATTGTATTGTCTTGATTTTGTGTTTCTTGTATTGTAATGTAGAGATTTTTGCATCTTAAGTTAATTTGATGCTTGAGTTTTATGATTATCTACACTGTTCTTAGTCATGTAAATCGAACTTTATATGACTTCAGAATAGAAGTTTTGGTGCCAAGTGTAGCTCTTATACTCCAATAAAAGAGCAGAAATGACCCTAGGTGTTGAGTTTACCTGCTTTCCTAGTATACTGGATGGAGCAATTTACTAGCAAATTCTAAAATTTAACTGAGCTGTATACATTCAATTCAAACTGAATACTTATGCACAAAATACTTATGCAATTGTGGGGATTGAAACAATCAGATAATCTAATAATGCCAAAGTCCCTAAGTGTGTGTGTTGCCCCACACCCTTAATCCTGTCAACTGGGAGGTTAAAATTTCTAGTCTGCAATGTGTTCCAGGTCAGCATGGGGCTAAGTCAGACCTTCCTCCAGTTATGACAGAAGAAAGAGACAAAGACCTAATGAATCAGGAAACATCAAAGGGAATGATAGCCAACACCAAAATACAGCTTATTTGAGAATGGCAAAACCAGTCAAGAATATCTAACATATAACCTGCTCTGACATGGAAACAGAGATTAGCACTTTCATTGCAGGCCTATTTACCTGCCTCTGTGTAAGTAGGCCCTGTTACCTTTTCAGATGGCTTCCAATATCACCAATGCTGAGTGCCTACCTCTACCACTCTCTGTTGTGCTGTGTATCTAGTGTTCTGACCATGTGTGCTGGATGCCATGTGGCCTGGAGTGAATATATTCCCACTGCACTGACTTTGGGGATGGGGGGCTGTGCAAGTGTCCTAGAATTGTACCAGAGCTGCTCAGTTGGTTACCTTTGTGTTCTCTTTCAGCTGCTGCTTCCTGCTGTCTTCTTCAGGTTTGTTGACTTTGCAAGGAGGCTGATATGAATGGAAAATACCTCCACCTGGTTTCTGCTCCTGCAGCATTGCATCAACCAGTGAGCAGGCATGTGGACCAGGGCCTCTGGTCCCTTGGTAGGTTTCTGGCCAGTTTCCTCCTTTCTAGGATATCTTTGTCTCTCCTGCTTCTCTGCTGTATTTGAGAATAACTTTTATATCTTCACATTGTGGTAGAAGTGTGTTGTCAAGTTGCCTACATTTCTTTCCTTACATCCAGTATCTACCAATGCCTCATCAGAGATACACATCCTGGGAATGCTCTTGCCTTTCCTGTCTTTATTATTTCAACTACTATTTGAGAATTATAGACTGAATGAATGACACTAGGGTTTACATAATGTCTCATCTTAGGAGGTGATCACATATACAAAGCAAGTCTAGAACTGGGATCCTCATATACCATGATGTTCAACCTGTCAGACTGATATAGCATTGCAACACTGACTGAAGGTTCCATTGGAGCCTAGCTGGTGGTAATGTGCTTCAACAACAGAATGTCATATGTCATCAGAATTCAGTATGTGGATTGAACTTAATAACCTGTTTTGTTTTATGATTATAATAGGAAGAAAATATGTCTACAAGACCCATGAATGTAAAGAAGACAGGCCTCCTTAGATTCACTTGCATTTATTCCCAGGATGACCTTAAATTAGGTCAGATACCCAATACATGGAAAGCAAAATACATTTTCAAGGCCACACAGTAAGAATCCCACTGTACTGTAATGTAATAGAATTCCAATAGGAATAAAAATAAACCCTAATATTTATAGGGGTAATTCACCATGACTATTATCAGTAGAAGCTGAAAATACAGCAAGAAGAAGAAGATTCATGGCACTTAGTGTAATTATTCAGGTACTATTTATACTTTCTTTGCCCAATTTTCACTGAGAATGGCATACTAAGTCATGGCCCAAAGTGCTTTTGGTGCTTACTGGGAAATTGCATGAAATAAGTCACTAATACAAGTGGAGAATAGATAAAATTATTAAATCTAGAATAGATAATTGATGAAGGGAACTATGAATAGTAAATGCTTCTTTTAGACCAATTAAAATATTACTTCTTCCCTTTTGCCTTTTTTCTGTATGAACAGTGGCCAGCTTATAGTCTATGGAGTAAAGTATCAATACTGGCACAATTGACTGAGTGGTATAGATAAAAGGATATGCCAAGTAACTAAAGACTGCTGTGTACTTCCCCAGAGTATTGTCAGAAGTATTTTCTAGCCATAAGACCTAGTGAATCTCTCAACTACAGAGATCACTAGTGTTCAAGGTTAAATGATGACCTGTGTTCAGGATTTGCAGTTTGACTGAAGCCAGAATATATAAACAGAGGTTATTTTCTCACCATTCAAGATGTTTCTATACTCTGTACTTCTAAATTCCTTCACTGATTTTGCCAAGGCTTTCTTGAGCTTGTTTTAAGATTTTACTTCTTTCCTGGTTAATCCTTCACCCATAACAAAGATACCTTACATTCTTTCAGTGTCTATGATAGAATTAGAGCCCCTTTTGCCTTTTCTAGATAGTATGTTTTTGGAGGAATGGAGTTTTAATTTTTTATCATGTTACCTGAAGAAAAAATCACATTGTTTAGCACATCATCTGTTCTGTTTAACAAATACAGAAGTCAGACTGGGGAGATAGCTTAGCGGGTAAAGGCACCTGCTTACAAAGCTTGATGGCCCATGTTCAATTCCTCAGTACCTATGTAAAGCCAGATGCACAAAGTGGTACATGTGTCTGGAGTTTGTTTGCAAGGTAGGAGACCCTAGTACTCCTATTTTCTCTCCTTTTCCCACTTTTTTCCTCTCTTCTCCTCCCTTGCTCTCTCCTCTCCTTGCAAAAAGCTAACTTAGAAAATTTAAAAGAATACAAAAAAAGTTAGGGAACATGCATTTAAATTAAAACTCATAAAAATTGCACTATAATGGTCAAAATTAAAAATTAGTTTAGGGGCTGGAGGGATGGCTTAGCAGTTAAGGTGTTTGCCTGCAAAGCCAAAGGACCCAGGTTCAGTTTCCCCAGGGTCCATGTTAGCCAGATGCACAAGGGGACGGACACATTTGGAGTTTGTTTGCAGTGGCTGAAGGCCCTGGCAATCCCATCCTCTCTCTCTCCCTCTCTCCCTCTTTCTCTGTCAAATAAATAAACAAATAATAACAAAATATTTTTTAAGTAGTTTAAAATGAAGATAATCATATTGTGGTGGTTTGGTTGTAAAATCTTCCTCATAGCCTCATGGGTTTCTGAATAAGGCCCATACTTAACTTCCCAGCTGATGAAGCCTTGGAGGAGGTGTGTTTCTGGGGGAAGACCTTGAGATGTGTTAGTCCAGCCCTACTGTGTGTTCATAGCTAGCATGCTCTTGCTGACCTCCCTGCTGACATTACATTATGTGATACCTTGATGTCTGCTCTTATCATGTCTTCCCCATAATGATGAAACTTTTCTTCCAAACTACGTTGTGGAAATAAATACTTTCCTTCCATAAGCTGCTTCTGTCTGGATGTTTATCCCCAGCAATCAGAAAGGTAACCACTAATACACCATATGTTTCCTATATGTAAATATGAATGACACCTTAATTTTCTAGAATAATACATCTTCCTACAATTTCATGTTATCTACCTAGGCATGGTGGCACATATCTGTTTCCCTATACTTTGGAGCTAGAGTCAGGAATTTCATGAGTCAGGAAGTTTATGAGTTTTTAGGCAGCCTGTATTATATAAAAGGTTTTAAGACAGTCTGGGCTTGAGTTGAAAGTCATCTTGGGTAACATAGCACGTCTTCATCTCATAAAACCAAAAGCAAGTGACCATATAGACAACAAAAACAAGCAACACAAAACCAAACTAAAAACAAAAAAGGCAGGAAAAACAAAACAAATTTACAATTCCTCAGTAATAACTCTATGATTTTCTTTTAAGATCATTTGCATTTCTGTGAAATTAGATGGAAGTAACAAAACTAAATCCACAAATGGAGGAGAAAGCTATTCCTTTAAATTTTACCCTTTAATTTTTAAGTTAAATTATTCATTTTGAGGTACTTTGAAAACAAGCATTTTTCATGCAATTTCTGGTATTGAAATATACTAATGTATTCAATAAAACTTATTCCAAAGCACTTTGGATATAAACATATTAAAAACATTTTCTGTAATTGAAATATCTTTCTGTGTTTAAAAATAGATTAAATAAATGAATAATAGCACAATTTTTAAAAAAATTTTGTTTATTTTTATTTATTTGACAGCGACAGACACAGAGAGAAAGGCAGAGAGAGAGAGAGAGAGAGAGAATGGGCACGCCAGGGCCTCCAGCCACTGCAAACAAACTCCAGACGCATGCGCCCCTTGAATAGCACAATTTTATATAGTATGCTTTTGTAAATTTTGTAACTTCTTAAAAGAATAAAGTAGCCATTGTATTAATGTTGACATTTAATCATTCAATTAAATGTCTTCATAAAACATATTTTAAGCTAAGGCTTTTCTAATCAAGTGATAATATTAAAAAATGCAACAACTATTAATCCAAAGGCAGCCTAATTAGAGGAAAATATAGTTGTAACCACAAGAAGGAACAACAATCTTAATTCATTAGTGATTTAACACAGTCAAGATTTCTTTTCCTTTTTGTATAAGTGAAGCATGTAGGGTGTGTGCATGTGTGTGCGTGCAGATGGGTATGCCTCATGTTCATGCATGTGGATGACATGGAGAGTCCACTCTTATTTTTGACCAACTTTATTTCAATGAAACAGGTTGTCTCACTGACCTTGAAGCTCTCTATTTTTTTCTGTTAGACTAGATGACCAGTGAGACCATGATCTTCCTTCTCTACTCCTTCCTTTGGGGGTTATAGGCATATGGGGCCCTGCTCAGCATTTTACATGGTTCCTGGAAATTGAACTCAGGTCTTGATGCTCACACAGAAAACACTCTTACCCAATGAGCCATTTCTGTAGCCCCAAGTCAAGTGTTTTTGAAAGATATATGCATACTCAAGTCATGGAAGATACTTAGAACTTAGATCCACAATCTTTCTCTTCAGAACTTTGTACTTCAACAGGATTTCTTCACAATGTACTTACTAGAGTAGATACAATTGGGAAGTCAAAAAACAAAACAAAATACCAACTAATGATCAGCCAATTCCTGAATTTCTACTCAAAATAATAAATGATGAATAAAGTTATGCACATTTCAGGATTAATGATCAATTTCTTCTTAGCCTTCTTAATAGGCTTTTCAATGTCAGCTTGCAATCCAAACAATAGATGTTTCCCTTTATTGTCTCTGCTTGTTTCAGTAATTTTCTGTCTTTATATATGTGATGTGTGATGCCACTCCTTCAAAGTTTAGAGTAACATATATTTACTGACGAGTATCAATGATGTCACTGCCAAATATCTCCCAAGTTTGAAATTTCTTTCCCATGGTACGTATAGGTTTGGTAAATCCCACAGGCATCTCAAGCTCAACTACATGATTTGGCTTTTCATGTCCCATGTACTTCACTCTCATCTTCCTTCTACTTCAACTAACTCTCTGTTCATCATCTCATCAAGACAATCAACCAATAAAATTATATCCCTGACGGTAGTACTTGTATCTTTTTCACTCATCTCATCCCACATGTGTCATGGAATGTACGAATGCTATTGTACAGAATAGTCATATATAAAAAAAGAGAAATCAAATAATTATTTTTCATGATATATTTTCAACTATATAACTTTTCAGAATTTGGTACCACTTGGTAGATAAGATGTTATATGAAGTCCTACTTTCTTATGCAGCTTGAGATATTCTTTTCTCTGTCTCTTTTGCAATGTACTAATGTAAAGCCATTAGAATTATTTTGCAGCTTATGACAAGCTATTTCATACTTGTACATTCTCCTGCACCTAGGACATCCTTTGTGATGAAATTATATAACTTTTCACTCAGAAGGTTATCTCTGAATCTCCAAGAATTTTCCCCTCCTTTTAACATTTAGTATATTCAACATTATTTTCTTTTTAATATTTTATTTATTTATTTATCTATCTATTTATTTGATATAGAGGGAGAGAAAGGGGCAGAAAAAGTCAGAATGGGCATGCCAGGGTCTCAAGCAACTGCAAATGAACTACAGATGCATGCGCCACCTCGTGCATTTGGCTTTCAGGAGTACTGGGGAATTGAACCTGGGCCTTTACATTTCATAGGGAAGTGCCTTAACCACTAAGTAATCTATCCAGCCCCATCATTTTCTTATACAATGCCATGACACCAAACCCCCATGGCTAATTTTAAAAGACAATTGTCTGTGTTCATAAATTGTCTTACAGTGCCTGGCAACACTTGAACATGGAGAAGTTACAGGTGCAGAAGTTGTTGGGTATGAACCTTATAACCATTATCTCCACTTATACAAAAAACGTGCAACACACACATCATATATATATATATATATATATATATATATATATATATATATATAAGAGAGAGAGAGAATGGTTGTTTACTAGGCATCTATGTCGATAAATAAGCCCTCAACTTTCAGTAAAAATATCACCCTTGTTCTTTATAAATAGAAATTGTAGCAATATTTCCCATATTAATCATAATTACTTCAAATAAACACATATTTTAGGTATTTTCTTAAAACACTCACTGTTAGGCTAGAGAGATGGTTTAGGAGTCAAGATGTTTAACTGTGAAGCCTAAGAACCCAGGTTTGATTCCTGATTCCCTAGTACCCCTGTAAGCCAGATGCACAAGGTTGTGCATTCATCTGGAGTTCATATGTAGTGGCTGGAGGATCTAGTGTGTGTGTCCATTCATTCTCTCTATCTCTCAAATAAATAAACACATGCATAAATAAATAAATAAATAAAATATCAAAAGAAACACTGCTTTATTGAAATTACTATTCTTTTGAGATTATCTGCTAATTTAAACCACAAATTATTTTAATCATAAGGTTTAAATAAGGTGGATCCCAGATAGCTTTTGTTACTTTAAAGTATCCTATGTAACGCAATTTATTTTGGAAGGTATTCCCTTTTTATTTATTTATGTAGTTGCCTATAAGTATTAAAATGTTCTATGTTTTACAGTTATGAAATCAAAGAAAATTGTATTGTTTTATAATTTTACAACTCTGGGTGATTTTCCTATCCTTGCTAATTTTATTAACATTTTTGCACAATTAATCATCATTCTAGAAATATTTTCTATATTTCATAAGATTCAAATTAAAATAGTTTGTTTCAAAATTACAAGCTATTAACTAGAGAATAAAAACAGCTTCATCTAAGAAAAGGAAGTTCTAACCTTTTCTAAAAATTGTCAAAAACAATATTTTCTACTGGGTCATTGTATTCTGATAAGTCAAAATAACTTTATAGTTATGAAAGACTTTCAAAACATGTTACATTTTTAATAACTATAAATAATTCTCAAGATGCACTACACACCTTCAGCTATTCTTAGGTAAGCACTCATCTGCAGAAGGACAAGGTTGTATATGTGATTCATGTACCTAAAGACCCCAATTATAAGAAGATGTCACCTAGAATTTCCAAGCCAATTACATAGAAAATGGAACAGAACAATTTTAACAGCAGGAGAGAACAAAAGAAGAAGTAATGATCATAGCCCTAACCTGCTTGTATGGGTTATAAGAACAACTTTTGGTGGCTGTAAGGGAGGATACCTTTCTTGCTTACCTCACTCCTAATTTGGAAACATTAATATGCCTGAGTTGTTGCCAAAGAGCAACTTTAGTGATAACTAAAACAAAGCACAATATGTCAACATTAGTGACTTCACTGAGGTCCAAATTATTTGATTCCAGTAAATGATCAGAGCTCATTATAAAATTATATTGTGTTAATTCATGTAGAAAAGTCTAATTATTTCTTATTGAAAATATCTGTCAAGAAGTCAGTATGATTCCTGAAGATATGCATGTGGGCTCTTACTGTTTTCCTAGTTTTGTATAAGTAACTTCACATCTTCAACCCCCTCTGCAAAGCCCACTACAATTCTATTAAAATCATGCCATTAGTTAAAAAATTGTGGAGAATCTATACAAGGAACATAGATTGAGAAAAACAAAAGAGTAAGTCACTAAGCAAGGAACACAGAAAGAAGGTGATAAGTACATGTCCATGCATACTCCAAAAAAGACTTTCATATCACATGTCCATGGGCTTTTGAATATTACTGGGAACAAGGAAAATCTACAAGTAAATAAAAGAAGGAAAGCTCTGTACATATGTTGAGAATAAAATTATCACTCCTTAATACAACTACTTTAGGTATTTTTCTCCTAATTTCATATTCTACCTAACATTATATTATATTTTATATTATATTAATCTTACCTATAACAGCTAAAATATTACATCTTTCACTTATGCATCATATTTATCTTTGGGATTTTCTTTAACAATACAATTCTAAGAAAAAGCTTATCTGCTTGCTGACTACTACATTTCTGGGACGAAAACATTGCCTACTGCTAAGTAGAGGCTCAGTAAAAAATAACTGAATGAATAAATATGTGCAACTTCATTCATAAATTTATTTATAGGTACAAAATTCATAGAAATTTCTTTAAAAAGTTTAAATTTTCAGCACATGCTTATTTACATATGAGTATGCATTGCATGCAAACACTGATAGACACTTCCTTTTGTCTTTTTCCACCAGCTGCCTTTTAAATAAGAGAAAAATATTCATAAAAGGAACGCTTCCTAATTTTTAAGAAATAGTATCTAGAGCTGGGAGTGGTGGAACATGCCTTTAATCACAGCACTCAGGAGACAGAGGTAGGATGATTGCCAAGAGTTCAAGGCCACCCTGAGACTACATAGTGAATTCCAGGTCAGCCTGGGCTACAGTGAGACCCTACCTCGGAACCCCACCCCCAAATAAATAAAAATAAATAGTATCTAAATGACTGTATATGTAAATGACTGCAATATTTTAAATGCGTGGCAAGTATGAAAGAGTGCTCTATAAGAATATTTGAAAAGTAATATTTGAAACAATATTAGGGCAAACAAGGAATTGATAACTTTATGCTTGCAAGAATAACTGTATCTGCAGAGAATGCATATATTTGGGTATTCAAATTTTCATTGTTTCTAATACCTATTTTAAAAGTAAACTAGTGTGCTCTGACATGTGCCCTATTTACATCCTTCTGAGGAGGAATGTGTAACCCAATTATACCCGTTGCAATGGTAGCCACCCTTTTTCACAATCTTTAACCTTTCAAAGTTACATGATGAACTTTCCTGGTTCACAAATTTCTCCATGTTCTAACAACATTAAGAAGGCTATTAATATTTTGAATCTGCAATTGTATGTTAAACTCGTAAATCGTATAAACAATATGAACTATAAATATTATAACATGTAATTTAATCAATTTAGCAATAAATTATAAATACCAACGTATGCACAACATGTCCTGGTAAATCCTGTGAAGGAATAAAAAGTAGAGTACCCTATGATCTTTTCTCAGTAGCTCCAACAGTAGCTACCAGTTACGGAGCATTGATCTATACCACATCCTCTGTGAGGCAAACATTTTTACCTATGTTGACAGTTTCTTGAAGTATTTCATTAACTAAGGCATTGTGATCATTAGAGAAGAAGGTGAGATTCAGAGTATTTCGTTAACTAAGGCAATGTGGTCATTAGAGAAGGAGGTGAGATTCAGAGATGTTTTCCTTCTCATGCGGCAGGTATCTTCTCCATGTAAACGCCATCACCCATCGGAGATAAGAGATAGACTTTCTAGGATTACAAATATCACATCATATAGGTCCTTCCTAAGCCACTGTTTCTTGAATAGAAATAGATGGCAGATTGAGGCTATTGGTATTCTCTTTGGTATTTGACACTGGCAAAAAGAAACTCTAATTCATTTGCCTAGAATAGCTAAGTAAGACATAATAAAGAAGTAAGTCCAATATCCTCTGGAGGATACTTCATGTACAGGAAGAATCTAAAATAGCAAATCCAAAAGGAATGAAACATGCATTTAAAGCAAAGGGCAGATGATGCACATTTAAGAGGAATTTAGTTTCTTTTGGTAAATGTAAGGTGCATTTGACTCCTTAGGTACTTTCCTCGCTCTTTGACTATAGAAGCAAACAGCTTACACTTCAAAACATATCTATACCTAAGTGCTAGTAGCTTGCTAGTGTATAAACCAAGCTTTATAGTTTAGTACTCTGATGCCTTTCTATCTAACTGCTGATAATTTCAAAAGGAATTAATATACTTACCATGCTCACTCATTCCTCCTTTTGTTGGGCTACATTTTTTGATAATTTTACTACAGAAGGGAATTCATATAGTGAAGCAAACATAATGTATCAAGTTTGGTTGTTTTCTTATAATTTTAATATACTGCCTTTGGTTCAATATGATCATTTATTTAAGTCATTCAGTATCCTGCAAAACAGAGGTATTTTTATAAAACTGAACAAAAATATCTACTGGAAATTACTGATTAAAATAGATATAAAGAAATATGTATTTGGGGGAGTGGGGAGATATCTCAGCAGTTAAAGCTAATTTCAAAGCCACTAGCTCTTGTTCACATCCCCAGCCATCCACATAAACTGGATGCAAACAGTGGTGCAAGTCTCTGGTGTGCATTTTCAGAGGCAAGAGGCTCTGGAACACTCATACACTCGTACACACCCTTGCAAATAAATAAAAATTAAGGAAAAATATATTTCAAGGGAATTGAATTGGCCATTAACATAAAACATACATTTGAATTAAAGAAATTAATGCAATAAAAGAATTTTCATTACAGTTTAATTGTACGTATAACTTTGTAATACCTGTTAAAGGTAGTGCCATGGTTGAAATATTATTACTAATGGTTACTACAGCTATTCATACAAATTCTATTTCTACTTTCACTGCAGCAAACACTTACATAATATTATGTGTCAGTATTGTTATTGAAATTAAGTCATAGGTAAAGTCAGAAAATCTTAATGCAAGTACTTTTAATCTTTAGTTGGCACCATATTAAGTTTGAGTATGACACATGATGCATCAGTAATTTGAGAAAAATATTTTAAGCATAATTTCCAAAGTTTTACAGTGAATAAATAACAAAGTGGAGTGAAAATGTACCCTAAAATTTATAATATTATATGCATATAATGATTTAGGCTATTCTATAAATAACTGTGGTTGAGCTTATTGACACTAATTAACAGTAAAAAATTAGGCCTGGGGAGATGGCTACGTCAAAAATAGTGCTTGCTATTCAGGCATAAAGACCTGAGTTAGGACCCTCAACACCCACATAAAAACTGGGCTTGATGTCATGCATCTTTAATGCCAGTGATAGAGAAGCAGAGGCAGATGGATCCCTAAGGTTTGCTGGCTTCTAATCCTGACCACTCTATAAGTTCCAGATTTCAAAATAAGTAAAATGGAGAGAAATTGAGGAGGACACCCAATATCTACTTCTGACCTCTACAAATAAGCACACATACAAGCATGTGGAGCTAAACACATATGTGACTACACATATATGAAAACACATATATACATGCAGCATACCACAGACATGTACACATGCAAAAAAGTAGCAAGGAAATTCACAATCCTGATACTTGTTATGGCATGCCTAGTAATATGGATTATCTTCTGGTTTTCAATTATGACTAGAAAATTACACCATTTCAAGATTTTAGTTTATTGAGTTTGCATTTACAAAAGCTGTTAGGCAGGAGCAGGGTAAAAATAGCTCAGTTGGTAAGGTGTGGTGTTTGCTTCACAAGTATAAAGATCTTAGTTCAATTCTCAGAACACATCTAGAAACACTGGATGTGATAATATACACTTTCCTTTTTTTTTTTTTTTTTTTGTTGAGGTAGGGTCTTAGCGTAGCCCAGACTGACCTGGAATTCACTACGTAGTCTCGGGCTGGCCTCATACTCAACAGCCATCCTTCTTCCTCTGCCTTCCATGTGCTGGGATTAAAAGGATGCACCACCATGCCCTGCCTATAAAATGCATTTGCAAACCCAGATCTGGGAAGGTGGAGGCAGACAATCCCTGAGTTTGCCAGTCTAACCTAATGGGAGAACTTTTGGGCTATTTACTGAGAGTCCCTGTCTCAGAACAAGATGAACAGCTTCTAGAAGGACAGCATGTAAGATTGTCCTGTAGCCTATGCATATACTCATGTGCATACACGATTGCATAAACATGTGCACCTATGCACATGTGCACACATGCAGACACACATAAAGTGTTGTTGCAGTTATTCAAGCTGTGCATCACATTGTTTTAGTTTTAATATCATTTACATATGTGATAGCACAGTTTAATCTCCATTTCTTTCATTGTTGACTTTAGAATAATGGATCTCTGTGTTTCTTCAATATGCACTGCAAGAATTTACATGATATGATAAGCTCCATACCATAATTAATGATGCAATATGTTCCTTTTATTTATTTTTTTAATTTTTATTTATTTATTTCAGTGATGGAAAGAGGGAGAGAGAGAGCACACCAGGCCTCCAGCCATTGCAAACGAACTCCAGATGTATGAGCCACCTTGTGTATGTGGCATACATGGGTCCTCGGGAATCAAACCGAGGTCCTTTGGCTTTGCAGGCAAGCACCTAATCGCTAAGCCATCTCTCCAGCCCAATATGCTCATCTTAAATAAAGATTTTTATCAGCCTGTATAACTAATGGCATAGTCACCTAAATGACCAATCGGCATCATTAAATTTACCAATTACCATGCTATCATTAATTCTAATTAAATTCTAAGTTTGTCTTTCACCAACATGTAAACACAATTTCTAATTGAGAAGTATCATCTTGACTGAATTTAATGGTGCCGAGCCAGCCATTTAAATGATGGAATAGCTTAGTGGGACATCACTTGGCTTTGAAGGTATTCCTTTTCCTATCACCTACAGTTGCTGCCTTTGGGAATGTTTCTTAGCTGAACACACACTAGCTTCATCTGTAGGGTGATTTACTGTATTGGGAAGAGAGCATGCGTGTTGTCAATAGCAGTTAATACAGCAGCTAAACTGAAATGATGAAGCCCTAAGTGGGAATTCAAACTTGACACCGTGTATATTTGATAGCGAGTATTCTCAACAGTTAGGATACTAGACCAGTTACCTTACCATGAGCTATCACAAAAAGTTTGAGGAGTCATTTGATCTTTTCATATTTGTTTGTTTCTCCTCAGCAGCCAGATACACTTTCCAACACATGAGGTTTGTTGAATGAATAAACGGCTGAACCACAGAAGTAGGTGAGAAACAGGATCAATTTCTGTGTTTGAACAACTAAGACATTACTAATAAACTTATAATACCTATATGTTTATTAGTTGTATTTATTTATTTGAGATAGATAGGAAGAGAGAGAGAGAGAATGGGCATTCCAGGGCCTCCAGATGCTGCAAACAAATTCCAGATGCATGTGCCACATTGTGCACTTGGCCTATGTGGGTCCTGGAGAATCGAACATGGTCCTTTGGCTTTGCAGGCAAGCACCTTAACCATTAAGACAAATCCCAGCTTTATTAAAACCTAATTTTTGTTGCTCTAATGTGTTCAGAAAATTGGAATAAGACTTGCTTACATACCTAGCTCAAACAATAAGAAAGGAGAAAGAAATAAAAGGGATACAAATTGGAAAGAATAAGTTAAGTTAACCCTGTTTGCAGAAGACATGATTCTATACATAAGTGACCTGAGAACCTCCATCTCAAAACTCTTAAAGATAATTAACTCCTTCAGCAAAGAAGCAGGATACAAAATCAATACACAAAAATCAGTTGCCTTTCTGTATGCAAAAGATAAAGATATAGAGAAAGAAATTAGTGGCACTGTCCCATTTTCAATAGCAACAATAAATAAATAAATAAATAAATAAATAAATAAATAAATAAAATGTCTTGGAATAACATTAACCAAGGATGTGAAAGACCTATACAACAAAAACGTAAAAACACTTGAGCAAGAAATTAAGGAGGTCTTGAAAAAATGGAAAGACCTCCCATGATCTTGGATAGGCAGAATTAACATTGTGAAAATGGCAATCTTACCAAAAGCAATATGCAGTTTTAATGCAATACCAATAAAAATCCCAACATTTTTCTTGACAGAGTTAGAAAAAATGATCTCAAAATTCATATGGAATGGTGGAAAGCCAAGGATATCCAAGCACTTCTTCAGCAAAAGAAACACCTCTGGAGGTACCGCCATGCCTGATCTCAAGCTATAATACAAAGCCATACTAACAAAAACAACATGGTACTGGCATAAAAACAGGACCAATGGAACAAAATAGAGGACCTGGACTTTGGGTCAAGTAACTATAGCTACTTGACGTTTGAGAAAGTCCCTAATAATGTAAACTGTAAAAAAGACAGTGTCTTCAACAAATGGTGCTGAACAAACTGGATAACAATATGCAGGAAAATGAAACAACCCATACATATCGCCATGCACAAAAATCAAGTCCAAATGGATCAAAGACCTCAATATAAGACCAGAAAACTTGCTACTACTGGAAGAAAAAATAGGAGGAAGTTTTCATGATATAGGAGTGGGAAAAGACTTCCAGAACAAAACCCTAGTAGCTCAAGAAATTAAACAATCATTCAACCATTGGGATCTCATGAAGCTGAAAAGTTTTTTCAAAGACAAAAATACAATAGTCAGAGGCAATAGATTTCCCACAAAATGGAAGAAAATTTTTGCTGGATATACAACTGACAGAGGCCTAATTTCTAGAATATGCAAAGAACTCAAAAACCTAAAAAATAAAAAGTCAAACAACTCACTCACAAAATGGGGAAGATAACTGAACAGGGAATTCTCAGAAATACAAATGGCAAGCACACACATTAGAAAATGTTCAACATCATGAATCATCAGGGAAATGCAAATTAAAACAACTATGAGATTCCACCTTACCCCAGTAAGGATAGCAAACATCAAAAAATCAAATGAAAACAAATGCTGGTGAGGATGTGGAGAAATAGGAACCCTCATTCACTGTTGGTGGGAATGTAAGATGGTACAACCACTATGTAAAGCAATATAGAGACTCCTAAAGAGGTTGACTAAAGAGTTACCAACTGACCCATATTCCCTTACTGGGAATTTACCCTGAAAGCTCCATGCCTCAGTTCAGAGAGATTTGTTGAACCATGTCAATAGCTGCTCAATTCATAATCGCTAAGAACAGGAATCAACCCAGATGTCCATAATTAGATGAATGGATAGCCAAGATGTCATATATCTACAAGATGAAATTTTAAACAGCAGTAAGGAAAAACAACACAATTAAATTTGAAGAAAAATGATTAAACTTGGGACAGATCATTCTTAGTGAACTCACCCAATCAGAAAGACAATCATCACATTGTCTGACTCATCTGTGGTTCCTAACCTGAATCTGCCTGAGATGCTAATATACCTATTAGGCATCCTGAGGATAGGACACTAGGGTGGGTGAGGTGGGAGGAGAGGCTGGGGGGGGGGGGACACAAAACTGGACCCAAATGAAAGTGGTACCATAAAATCCTATATCTTGAAAGACAGACTAAATGGTTGAATCTTCAGCAGGTCCTCAGAGGGATCACCTGAATCAAAGGAAAAGGGCCCTGAAGAGTGTATGATGAAGACTAACCTTAATCTTCTCATGTTTTTTTCTCTCTCTCTCTTCTTTCTTTCTATTTTATATTACCTATATTTTCTTCCTTCTTTTCCCTTGGCACTGGCCTGTAACTCCCAGTACCGGATGCAGTTAATATCCACAATGAGGTGTTGATCACAGAGATGTACAAATTTTCCCAAAAGAAGACAGCTTTCTGTCAGAGCACTTGATGACCCACCAAAGGTTAATGGTAAGACCCTACTGCCAAAGACATAATATACTCTTGGTACAGAACATGGAGAGAACTGGCTGGAATCTGGAAGAGAGTCAGTCCCCAGACAGTTAGCTTGTCTAGTACCAGAAGGTGCTACATAAGCAACTGGGGAAAATGACCAATATCTGTCCAAGCAACTTGTGGTCTAAGCTATTCAGCAGCAAACAACCTGATGTTATGCTCACCCAAATGCAGTAATGGCACAAAGCCATGGTGGGTAACCAACTGCTATTGAATTGGGTAATGGATCTGCTGAGTGAAACAGAACCCATAGATGGAACTGGGAAACAAGTCAGAACTATATCAAAAAATTGAGTTGGCTCTCCAATACCAAGCTCCCACCAATCTTGGTCTACAATAGGACTTAAACCTATTAAATTCCCTCTAAAATAATAATGGTTATCCCAATTATCTGGTGCTGACTTCACTCTCCATTGCAGAATGTGCTTCTCTTTTTCAGATGGACACAGAACCTAAGGAGAGATTCAGCCCATCACACCTCACCAGGGCCCCAGCTGAACCCATAGAGTAGTTGGGGAAATGAGCAAGAGTGCTGCTTTCTTGGTGAATCTAGTACCAGAACAAGGTGAAGGAAATACACACACAAAAACACTCAATTCCTATAAAACCAGATATCCAAAGACACAGAGGCTCCCAAGACCACATAGTGAAGTAGACCTAAAATGAACCCAGCATGGCTCAGGAAAATTCATGGAAGAGGGGGAAGAAAAATTGTTAGAGCCACAAGTTGGGACATTATGCACATAGACATTGCCTCTTCCCCATAACAGATGGCTACCCCTATAATGCATGACCAGCAATCCCAAGTCAGTAAGGTCCCTTCAGAGGAGGGACTACAAGGAAGAGGCTAACGTTGTTACCAACATGGCTGTTTACACACTGAGTGTGTACATAACTAATAAAGAAAAAGAGAATTGCTTACATGCTGTATAGTTTTATGATTCATAAAATCAAAAATGTAATCAAGAGATTTCATATAGAAACCCTTCTTACTATTTATAATTAAAAAGAGGGCTGGAGAGATGGCTTAGCAGTTCAAGTGCTTGCCTAACAAACCTAAGGAGTCATGTTTGAATCTCCATATCCCACATAAGCCAGATGAAAAGTAAGGAAAGTGTGCAATCTTCACTTACAGATTGGATATCACGATCATGGGTCAGGATCACCACTTACAGCTAGGGCCTCACACTCATGGGTTAGGAACTTTAGTTGAAGCCAGGACCTCACAGTCATGGGCCAGGCACTCACTTACAGCTAGGACCTCACAGTCATCAGTCAAGGTTTTCACTTACACTGGGACCACACAGTCATGGGTCAGGATCTTGACTTATAGCTGGGATTTCACAGTCATGAGTTGGGATCTTCACTTACAGCCAGGACCTCAAAGTCGTGGGTCAGGATCTTCACTTACAGCCAGAACCTCAAAATCATGGGTCAGGACCTTCAATTACAGCTGATAACTGATAGTCATGGGTCAGGATCTTTACTTACAGCTATGACCTCACAGTCATGGAACAGAATCTTCACTTATAGCTAGGACCTCACAGTCATGAGTCAGGAACCTCACTTACCATTAGGACCTCACACTCATGGGCCAGGATCTTCACATACATGGAGGATGTCACAGTCTTGGATCACGATCCTCATTACAGCCGGAATTTCACAGTCATGGGTCAGGATCTTCACATACATGGAGGATGTCACAGTCTTGGATCACGATCCTCATTACAGCCGGAATTTCACAGTCATGGGTCAGGATCTTCACTTATAGCTGGGATTTCACAGTCATGAGTCAGAATCTTCACTTACAGCCAGGACCTCAAAGTCATGGGTCAGCATCTTCACTTACAGGTTGGACCTCAAAATCATGGGTCAGACCTTCAATTACAGCTCATACCTCACAGTTATTGATCAGTACCTTCAATTGAAGCTGGGATCTCACAGTCTTGTGTCAATATCTTCATGTACAGCTGGGAACTGACAGTCATGGGTCAGGATCTCTACTTACAGCTGGGGCCTCACAGTCATGGGTCAGACTTTCACTTACAGCTAGGACCTCAAAGTCAAGGGTGAAGAACTTCACTTACAGCTAGTATATCACAATCATGGATCAGAATCTTCACTTACAGCTAGGACCTCACAGTCATGAGTTAGGAACTTCACTTGCAGCTAGGACCTCATGGTCATGGGTCAGGCACTCACTTACATCTAGGACCTCACAGGCATGGGGGAGGATCTTCACTTAGAGCTATGACCACACAGTCATCAGTCAAGGTTTTCACTTACAGCCAGGACCTCACAGTCATGAGTCAGGATCTTCACTTATAGCTGGGATTTCACAGTCATGAGTCGGGATCTTCACTTACAGCTTAAACATCAAATCATGGGTCAGGACCTTCAATTACAGCTGATACCTCACAGTCATGGGTCAATCTTCAATTGTACCTGGGATCTCATAATCATGTGTCAAGATCTTAACTTACACCTGGAACCTCACAGTCATGGGTCAGGATCTAGACATACAGCTGGGACCTCATGGTCCTGGTTCAGGACCTTCACTTACAGGTGGGACCTCACAGTTATGGGTCAGAATCTTCACTTACAGCTGTGACCTCACAGTCATGGAGCAGAATTTTCACTTACAGCTAGGACATCACAGTCATGAGTCAGGATCATCTCTTACAGTTAGGACCTCACCTCACAGTCATGGGTGAGGATCTTCACTTACAGCTGGGTCCTCACAGTCAGGGATCAGAATCTTCACTTACAGCTAGGACATCACAGTCATGTGTCAGGCACTCACTTACAGATAGAACCTCACAGGCATGGGGGAGGATCTTCACTTACAGCTAGGACCTCAGTGTTCAGTCAAGATCTTCACTTACAGCTGGGACCTCACATTCATGGGTCAGGATCTTTGATTATAGCTGGGATTTCACAGTCATTAGTAAGGATCTTCACTTACAGCTGGGACCTCAAAGTCATGGGTCAGGATCTGTGATTATAGCTGGGATTTCATAGTCATTAGTCAGGATCTTCACTTACAGCTAGGACCTCAAAGTCATGGGTCAGGATCTTCACTTACAGCTTAGACCTCAAAATCATGGTCAGGACCTTCAATTGCAGCTGATACCTAGCAGTCATGGGTCAATACCTTCAATTGAACCTGGGATCTCACAGTCATGTGTTAAGATCTTTACTTACAGCTGGGATCTCACAGTCATTGGTCAGGATCTTCACTTGCAGCTGGGACCTCACAGTCATGGTTCAGAATCTTCACTTACAGCTTGGAGCTCACAGTCACGAGTCAGGATCCTCACTTACAGTTAAGACCCCACACTCATGGGTCAGGACCTTAAGTTATAGCTAGGACCTCACAGTCATGGTTCAGAATCTTCACTTACAGCTGGGACCTCACAGTCGTGGGACCAGATATTCACTTACAGCTGGGACCTCAAAGACATGTGCCAGGATCTTCACTTACACATAGGACGTCACAGTCTTGGGTCAGGATCCTCATTTACAGTTGGGACCTCACAGTCATGGGTCAGGATCTTCACTTATAGCTGGGATTTCACAGTCATGGGTCGGAATCTTCACTTACAGCCGGGACCTCAAAGTCATGGGTGAGGATTTTCGGTTACACCTTGGACCTCAAAATCATGGGTTAGGACCTTCAATTACAGCTGATACCTCACATTCCCGTGTCAGCACATTCAAGAGAAGCTGGGATCTCACAGTCATGTTTCACGATCTTAACTTACAGCTGGGACCTCACAGTCATGGGACAGGATCTTTACTTACAACTGATCCCCCATGGTCAAGGGTTAGAATCTTCACTTGCAGCTAGGACCTCACAGTCATGGGACAGGATCTTCACATATAGCAAGGACGTCACACTCATAGGTCAGGACCTTCAATTGAACCTGAGATCTCACAGTCATGTGACAAGATCTTCATTTACAGCTGGGACCCCACAGTCATGGGTCAGGATATTTACTTACAGCTAGGACCTCACAGTCATGGATTAGGACCGCCACTTACAGCTGAGACCACACAGTCATGGTTTCGAATCCTGATTTACAGCTATGACCTCACAGTCATGAGTCAGTATCTTCACATACAGTTAGGACCTCACAGTCATGGGTCAGAATCTTCACTTACAGCTAGGACCTCACAGTCATGGGTTAGGAACTTCACTTGAAACTAGGACCTCAGAGGTATAGGGGAGGATCTTCACTTAGAGCTATGACCACACAGTCATCAGTCAAGATATTCACTTACAGCCAGGACTTCACATTCATGTGTCAGGATTTTCACTTATAGCTGGGATTTCACAGTCTTGAGTCAGAATCTTCACTTACATCCAGAACCTCAAATCATGGGTCAGGATCTTCACTTACAGCTTGGACTTCAAAATCATGGGTCAGGACCTTCAATTGCAGCTGATACATCACAGTCATGGGTCAATCTTCAATTGTACCTGGGATCTCACAGTCTTGTGTCAAGATCTTAACTTACACCTAGAACCTCACAGTCATGGGTCAGGATCTACACATATAGCTGGGACCTCATGGTCCTGGTTCAGGACCTTCACTTACAGGTGGGACCTCACAATTATGGGTCAGAATCTTCACTTACAGCTATGACCTCACAGTCATGGAGCAGAATCTTCACTTACAACTAGGACCTCACTGTCATGAGTCAGGATCAGCTCTTACAGTTAGGACCTCACAGTCAAGGGACAGGATCTTCACATATAGATAGGACCTCACAGTCATGGGTCAGGATCTTCACTTAGCAGCTGGGACCTCACAGTCATGGGTCAGGATCTTCATTTACAGCTGAGACCTCAAAGTCATGGGTCGAGGTGTCCACTTACAACTACAATGTCACAGTCATGGGTCAGGATCGCCACTTAAGCTGAGGCCTCACAGTCAAGGGTCAGAATCTTCACTTACAGCTAGAACCTCACAGTCATAGATCAGGATCTTCACTTACATCTGGGAACTCACTGTCATGGGTCAAGATATCCACTTACAGCTGGTACCTTACAGTCGTGGGTCAGAACCTACACTTACAGCTAGGACCTCAAAGTCATGGGTCAAGAATGTCACTTACAGCGAGGACCTCACAGTCATGGGTCAGAATCTTCACTTACAGTTAGGATCTCACACTCATGGGACAGGATCTTCACTTTGAGCTGGGACCTCACACTCATGGATAAGGATCTCCATTTAAAGGTGGGACCACCCAGTCATAAGTCATGATCCTCACTTACAGCTGGGACCTCACAGTCATGGGTCAAGATATTCATGTAAAGCTGGGCCCTCACAGTCATGGGTCAAGATATTCACTTAAAGCTGGGACCTCGCAGTCATGGGTCAGGATCTCCACTTAAAGCTGGAACATCACAGACATGGGTCAGGATCTTCACTTAACAGCTGGGACCTCACAGTCATGGGTCAGGACCTTCACTTACAGCTGGGACCTCACAGTTATGGGTCAGGGTCTTCACTTACACCTAGAATGTCAGTGTCATGGGCACGATCTTCACTTACACCTGGGACCTCACAGTCATGGCTTAAGATATTCATGTAAAGTTGGGACCTCACAGTCATCTCAAGTTATTCACTTAATGCTGGGACCTCACAGTCATGGCTTAAGATATTAATGTAAAGTTGGGACCTCACAGTCATCTGTCAAGTTATTCACTTAAAGCTGGGACCTCACAGTCATGGGTTAGGATCTCCTTTACAGCTAGGACCTCACAGTCATGTGTCAGGATGTTCAATTACATATTGGACCTCACAGTCATGGGTCAGGATCTCCACTTACAGCTGGGGCCTCACAGTCATGGGCCAGGATCTTCACTTACATGTAGGACGTAACAGTCATGGGCAGGATCCTCATTTACAGCAGGGACCTCACAGTCATGGGTCAGGATCTTCACTTATAGCTGGGATTTCACTGACATGAGTAAGAATCCTCACTTACAGCTGGGACCTCGAAGTCATGGGTCAGGATCTTCACTTACACCTGGGACCTCACAGTCATGAGTCAGGATCTCCACCTAATAGCTGGGACCTCTTGGTTATGGGTGAGAACCTTCACTTAGAGCTGAGATCTCACAGTTATGTGTCAGATTCTTCACTTGCAGCTAGGACCTGACAGACATTGGTCAGGTTCTTCACTTATAGCTAGGACCTCATAGTCATGGGTCAGGTCTTCATTTACAGCTGCATCCTCACAGTTATGAGTCAGGATCTTCACTTACTTCTGGGACCTCACAGTCATGGTTCAGGACCTTTACTTTCAGACTGGACCTCAAAGTCTTGGTTCAGAATTTTCACTTCCAGCTATGACCTCATAGTCATGGATCAGAATCTTCACTTCCAGCTATGACCTCACAGTCATGAGTCAGGATCTTCACTTACAGTTAGGAACTCACAGTCATATATCAGAATCTTCACTTACAGCTGGGTCCTCACAGTCATGGGTCAGGATGTTCACTTATAGCGAGGACCTCACAGTCATGGTTCAAGATCTTCACCTACAGCTGGGACCTCACAGTCATGGAGCAGGACCTTCACTTAAAGCTGGGACCTCCCAGTAATGTTCAGGATCTCCATTTACAGCTGGGCCCTCACAGACATGGGTCAGAATCTTCACTTCCACCTAGGACCTCTCAGTCATGGGTAAGGATCTTCACCTACAGCTGGTACCTCACAGTCATGGGTCAGTATCTTCACTTACAGCTAGGACCTCACACTCATGGGTCAGGACCTTTGCTTAAGGCTGGGACCTAACATTCATGGGTCATGGTCTTCACTTACATCTGGGATCCACAGTCAATTTTGAGGACCTTCACTTACAACTGTGACCTTAGAGTCATAGGTCAGGATTTTAACTTACAGGTAGGACCTCTTAGTTATGGGTCAGGATCTTCCCTTACAGCTGGGACCTCACAGTGACTGGCCAGTATCTTCTTTTGCCTTCAGAAATTAGCCAACACAGCAAGACATGGTCTCTACAGCAGTTCTGCCAGCTATGTCTCATAGAAATTTATTAATGTATAGAATTTCTTTTTCATCGAGATTCTAGGAGGTCTAGGAAATACTCTATTTCAGTTTTAATTGTACAGAATGAACGCCCAAGGGAAGAAAGTATGAGAAGATTCTGAATAAACCAATCACATGTGTCTTGAATTTTTATTCTCACACTCAGATGTGGAAACTGTGATCCAGACAGGTCACATAAGTTATCCATAGTCACATAGATGCATGCAGTTCATCAGAAATTCAAACTCAGTTGTGTCATGTTGCTCATGATAGAACACATGGCAGAAAAACAATAAGAACTTTCAAAGTCTCAAAGTCCTTTACTGTTGTTGGCAAGGTGACATTCTCATTCTAGAGTAACCCAAGTCAGAAGTGCTTAGTTCACAGTAGTAGACATTATAGACTATGGTGTACACAATATTAAACTTCTGTCCAGTAATGGTCCACATTATTTTTTTTTTTGAAACTGACCAAAGCAAACCATCTCTCACTTAATTGGCATAGTGTTTGAATTGTACTTACAAGTATATCACAGAGATCTACCAGACTGTAAACCTAATACTATTACATACTGAAATTATTTTCCTTTCACCTAGAGAAAGTGAAAAAGATTCAGGCAAGTGGATGACCTTTTCTTTATAGAAACAAATAGAAGCTGTACAACAGCTATTGCTATTATTAGCTCAATCTTTCCCACTGGGAGCAGTGAGTAGCTACTTTTTTTCTACTTGAACTCTTTTATTACAAGATCCTTTTGGGAAAATAGGGCAAAAGGTGGCTGTCAAGAAAGTTAAGGAGAACTGGGGAAGGAAAAGGTAATCATCTTCTTAGAGCAAGAACTTACCTTGTCCTCATGGAGTCATGTCTCTCCTGAGATGAAGGGTGGCTGGCAAACAATTTACACCAATCTGTATGTCTGTAGCTATCATATCACAACTTATACTGTATATAGTCTTGCCACTGTACAGTGTAGAAATCACCAATGTAGGCACAGTAACATTAAGCAATTGTCCCATAGCTATAACAAGCTTTGTCAGAGTCTGTACATGAGCAATAAATATCTTGTTTTCAGATTCACAGTCCCAACAAATATGCTTTTAGGGATGTATTGATTAGTAAGCAAGACATATTCATACTTATCAATACATCCCTAAAACTTAGAGAAATGTATGACACAAGGAAGAACAGAAAAGTATGTTTGCTATCCTTACTGGGGTAAGGTGGAATCTCATAGTTGTTTTAATTTGCATTTCCTTAGGTTTGGGGTGATGAACATTTTCTTAAGTGTGTGTTAGCCATTTGTAATTCTTCCTCTGAGAACTCCCTATTTAGTTCTTATTTTTAAACCTGAGGATAATGAGAAGATACCAGAAAATGGAATTCAAAGAATAATTATAAAATTCAAATACCAAATAGAAATGAAAGAAACCATGTCTTTGACTTGGGACACATAAATTATATTCAACTAGTACATGTGTGTGTTTATATGGGCACACATGTGTGTGTATGTGTGGGAAGGTGTACATGCAAATGTGTAAATGTATTTAGAGAAAAACATTGAGTGCATTATTCATTGACTCTCCACCTATTGCTTTGAGACAAATTCTCTCATGTGAGCCCAGAGCTCATCATTTGGGCTAATTAGGTAGCAACAAGCCCCAGAGATGTTCCTGTCATAATATTTATCTCCACAAAGGAAGAGTCAGCAGCCTAAACCTTCACTTTGGTATTCTATGCTAAGCTCACCAACATTCCGCTCACAGAGTATATCAGTTGTTTTTCAGTATGTGGGACAAATTACCTGACCAGAAGCATCTTATGGAATGAAAATGGTTTACTTCAGTCCAGAAGGCATAGTCCAAGACTGGGAAGGCATGACAAGACACATCTGAAGATACACTTCCCCAGTGACACATATTCTGTGGCAAGGCTCTACATCCTAAAGATTTTACAACCTTCCAGAAAGATCTAGCAGCTGAGAATTAAATGATCTCACATATGATTCTAAGATGGCATTTTACTTTCAATGATAGGTGACAACAATTGGGGTCATCCCACACTGTTAGTGAAAAAATAAAATACCATCAAACATGAAGATGCTGGTTTTTACAGGTTCCCTCAACTGGAAGTCCTGGACAGTGATATTAGAGCAGGATACTGGAGTCTGAGAAGAACAGAGATTAGGAGCAAGGTAGTTTTTTTTTTTTTTTCCAGGTAGGTAGTTATACCCAAGATAACATAGATGTGGACCTGTTCTACAAGATAAAGGAGGTATTACAGAGGATGCAGTATTTATAGATGAGTGTTAAGGTGATATAGGTGGCATTTTATTGATGACATATCTAAAATGCCTTTCCAACTGTACATTCTAACCATACACTTACTACTTTTTAACCTAAGCTAAATTACATAGTTTACATTGACTTTATGTACTGGGTATAAAACAATAGCAATTTTCTTAGAGAGTTATATTGTTGGCTTAGTGAACAAAAGTGAATGCAATTGCCTCTGCCAACATTAGGAACATATAATATGCATAACAAATCAAGAAAAAACATCATTAGGTATCTTAGGACTCCTTCAGACACTCCTTTCAGCCATTCTAACATGGAAGAAAAAAGACAAAAGGCAGATAAGAAGAGAGGAAGGAAGGAAATAAGTAAGGAAGGAAGAATAACAAAGAATGAAAGAAAGAAAGGAAGGAAGGAAGAAAGAGAGAAAGAAAGAAGAAGGAACCCAAATGGAGGTTTAATGTCATTGGGATTCATTTTAAGTGAATATTGTAAAAAGACTTTATTTTTTAAAAAGGACTTCTTTTGTCATGAGTATTATAATTGCAAGGAAAATCAAGAAATAGAAATGCAATTAATTCTGAGTGTTCTCAAGTATTTATTAATTTTAATTAAAATTATTGTATTTCATTATTATTTTAAGTTTTAATTAATTAGAGTTTTACTGTATGAACAAATCATGTATTGGTCCCATTATCCTCATGTTACCCACTTATATCCCCTCTTCCCTACTCTCATTCCACTGAGGGCCCTTCTCAGCAGGGTGGTTGATATTCAGCATGTGGTTATGAATGCATCAGTCACTGTGTGTGTGTGGGGGGGGTATGCCTTGGTATACTGCTTTCCATTTTGTGGCTCTTACAATCTTTTTGACCCTTCTTCTGCAACATTCTCTGACTTTTCATGGGTGCGTTATAAGTCTATTCTGGTGTTGACCTGTTCTGCAACCTTTGAATGAAACCAAATTTGCTCATATTAATTTGGTGGCATGTGATGTGTTGATACATTTTTGTGTACTATAATATTTAAGCCAATTAAACAAATTATCTTCTCAACATTTATTATTATTATTATTATTTTAACATTTCGACATTTGTATTAAATTTTGGCTTTAGCAAACTGCTACAAATTTATTTGCTTAAAATAACAAAAATAAGTTGTTCTTAGTATTAGAGGTTAAAAATCTACAGTAGGTATCATTGAGCTAAAATCAACATTTTACAGTTAAATTTAAGAAAAGTAGAAATTAATCAAACTAAAAAAATACAATCAAGGTGTTAGCAAATCTTAGGTCTTAGGTCGTTCTGAAGTCTTTTTTGTTATGAAAGCTTCTAAAATCTTTTGTTTTAGCTTTTTAAAATGTGTAGAACGTAACATTTGTACTTTCCCTCCCTACAATAAATTAGTTCTTCTATATGATTGCAACCCAGTACCTAATACCGAACATCTCTTTATCACGGCGGGGCCTTCTGTCTTCCTCAGCCTCTGCCAACCACCATTCCACTCTCAGGCTCTATGAGATAGCATTTTTCTTGATTTCTCATGTGAGTAAGATCAAGCAGTACTTTCCTTCTTGTGACTGGCTTATTTCATTTAGCATAATAATTTTGGGTTCCATCTCAACAGTTGCAAATGATAGAATTTTATTGTATTATTGCTGAATCAAATTTCTTTATTTATTTGTACCACATTTTCTTCCATTCAACAGTTTTTGGACACTGCTTGTTTCTATTTCTTGGTTACTATGAATAATGCAGAAATGGACATGGGAGTGAAGAAAACATTCTGACTCATTTTCTTTGCATATATCCAATAATGGAATTTTGGGGGTAATATGCTAGTTATAGCCTTAATTTTCTAACAAAACTCCATAAGACTTTCTACAATATATATATATATATATATATATATATATATATAGTGTATGTGTGTGTGTGTGTATAGTGCAAAATGTTCTCCTTCCTCATAATACTCATCAGCACTTGCCTTTAGTCATTTTTGGAATAGTAATATATCATTCTGACTCACATTTTCTCTATGGTTAGTGATGTTGAATATTATTTCCTGTACATTTTTCTTTTATGTATTCCATGGAGAAATATATTTTTCTATTTTTTATTTTAATTATGTTTTATGCAAATGATTTAAAATGTTATTTCAAGTATAATGTCATGCTATGAGTTACTTGACATTTACTTTTGGTCTTATTGTCTTTGCTCCCTTACTTTGAGAATATCAAGTTCACTGTGGAAGAAAGGATTTGACATATTGCAAATAATGTCTGTGCATTATGGTCCTCTGTAAACATTAAATATTTAAAATATAAGCTTTCAAAACTATCCACAAATGATATAAAAATTAGAATCATTATTTCTGCCAAGGTTTCAAAGCATATTCATCTGTTTTACCTTCCACTCATTTATATTGAGCATCTATGACTTTTATTAATGTCACACAGTTTTAGAATGATATAACTTACTGAAAACTTTTGATGTTATAATCACACACATATATGCTGAGTGATCTCAGTTTTAAGGAAGTGAGAACAAAAAAAATGTTTTAGACAGACAAATGCATTTTGGAAAACAAAGCCATTAAAAAGATCGATTCACAATATGGATAAATTAACTTTGTTATAGTACAATGATGTGATGTGACTTCTATAATAAATTTTAAAAGTGACAACATGATACAATGGCAAATGAGAATAGGTTGGGATTTACAGAGCCCTAGCAGAATAACAAGATTTCCTCAAAGTTTTATCTTTAGCTACATGGAGGCTTTATTGAGTAAGTTAAAATATATCAAACTATCATTCTGATTTAAAGGTTTGCTATTTACTTTAAGACAGTTTCTTGAAAGAGCATAAGGTTTGACATCTAACAACCATTCATCAAGTTCTAATGTGACCATCATTAAAACAGACTTACATTTTGTTATATATTGTTAATGATTCAATTATTTTTGATTACAAAAACTGTCAGGTAACCAATAAAACATGTAGCCACCACATTCTTATTTTGTTCGTAAAAGTTTTAATATGAAGTCAGAGTTAAAAGTAAGAAGTTTAAGCTGGGCATGGTGGTGCACATCTTTAATTCCAGCATTTGGGAGGCAGAGGTAGAAGGATCACCATGAGTTCAAGCCCACCTTGAGACTTTATAGTGAATTCCAGGTCAGCATGGGCTGGAGCAAGATCCTACCTCAAAAAACTAAAGAAAAAAAATTATTTATTTATTTGAAAGTGACAGAGAGAGAAAGAGGGGGGGAGAGAGAGAGAGAGAGAGAGAGAGAGAGAGAATAGGTGCTCCAGGGCCTCCAGCCACTGCAAATAAACTCCAGATGTGTACGCCCCCTTGTGCATCTGGCTAACGTAGGTCCTGGTGAAATCAAGGCTTGAACCAGGGTCCTTTGGCCTCACAGGCAAGTGCTTAACCACTAAGCCATCTCTCCAGCCCTAAAGAAAAAAATTTAAAAATATTAAAAGTTACGAAGATTAGTTCATTCAAATGCTAACAGAAAGCATGATATAATCACATTTAAGTCCTGAAGAGAGTATACATCTGGTTATTTAACATATTTAACATATATGGTAATGCATCATGCATTACATATTTTATGTACTATATAACATATATATTATATATATGTACTATATAACATATATATTATATATATATATATAAAATATAACATAACATATTATATAAAACATATGATAAAATAAATATAACTATGTGAGCTTTGAATTTATACATGTATCGTATGTGTTATTGTAGTATATAAAGAAGGATTTAAAAATGTTGATAAAAATTAAAATAGGTCTGGAGAGATGGTTCAGTGGTAACAGGGACTTGTTTAGAAAGCCTGATGTCCTGAGTTCGATTACCCAGTATCCACTTAAAGTCAGATGCATAAAGTGGTGCATGCGTCTGGAGTTTGTTTGCAGAGGAAGGAAGCTCTGGCATGTCCATTCTCCCCTGCTCTCTCTCACTCACTCTATCTCTTCCTCTCAAATAAATGAATAAAAATGATTTTAATAGCTAAAATGCCACTTATGCAGTGGAAATGGCACTTAGAGTAAGAAGCAGAAGAAGGCAAACCCAGCCCAATATCAGCTTATGTGACAAATATTAGCCCATTTGAAACACATGCATTTACCTTCCCAGGCTTTGGTTTATACAGTAGAGGATAAATAAGATATGAATTTTTATTATTTTAGATGGCTTCCTAAAAATTCTCTCTGAGGGACTTCCAGCCAAGATGGCGACCACCTAACTGCGCTGCACATCCCTGGGAAAGAAAGGAAAGACGTTAAGGGTTCACTGGGTCTTTTAGGGGAGAGAAATCTCCAATAGATTGCTAGTGGGAGGGCACAGAGGGGAAAAAAATTCAAAGACAGTTAAGAGATATGAAGGAGACTGAAAAAAAATAGGACCCCAAAAATCAGCTGGTAATGCTAATTGAATACATAAAGAAATGCAAGGATGAATTCCAAGAAGCATAAAGAAAATCAGAAAATGATGTGAAAAGGGAGCTTGACAGAGAGATGGAAACTATAGATAGAAAAGCAATAGAAAATGCAAACCTAATTGAACAAGTCCAAAATTCTCTAGAGGCTCTCAAGAATAGAGTCAGCCATGTGGAGGATAAAAACTCCAGTCTAGAAGACAAGATGGAAGAAACAGTTCGAGAGTTCAAAAGTTTCAGTAAGTTAAAATGTTTCTGTGACCAGAACATGAGGGAATTGTGGGATACCCTTAAATGTCCTATGTAGCAGACAGCTTCAGGTTCACTGAGATGAACTTCCAGGCCAGGCACAGTTATGGAGGAAGGGATATTTATTGAAGTTTATAGATCCAGGGGAAGTTCCACAATGGCAGAAGAAGTTGGCCTGCCTTCACAGGCCCAAGCAGAGAAAGAGAGAAGCACAAGCCTAAAGCCAAAAGCCACAGCACACTTCAGGAGCTCCTGCTAGGCACACTTTGCATATCTTTAGATTGAAATCTGAAACCCACCACCACACCTAAAGATCCACCCAGTGACATTGCCTCCAGCCAGGTTGCTGCAGAATGCAAATTACAAACAATAAAGAACTGAATATATTGGAGGCCATCTATTCTAACTACCACATCCTACTATCAGGATCATTGGAATACCAGAAGGAGAAGAAATTCAGACCAAAGGCATGGAGAACTTATTTAACAAAATAATCCAAGAAAACTTCCCCAGTCTCTTAAAAGAAAGGCCCATCAAGATACAAGAAGCTAACAGACCTCCAAACAGACTGCAACAAAGGAGAAACTCTCTAAGACATATGGTCATTAAGACTCTAAACATTGACACCAAAGAGAAAATCCTAAAAGCAGCTAGGGAAAAACAGCACACCACTTTTAAAGGTAAGCCCATCAGAATTACTCCAGAATCCTTCTTCTTTTTTTTTTTTTTCGAGGTAGAGTCTCACTCTAGCCCAGGCTGAACTGGAATTCACTCTGTATTCTCAGGGTGGCCTCGAACTCACAGCAATTCTCTTATCTCTGCCTCCCGAGTGCTGGGATTAAAGGTGTGCACCACCACACCCAGCTACTCCAGACTTTTCAGTAGAAACCCTGAAAGCTAGAAGGGCCTGGAATGTAACACTGCAAAGTCTAAGAGCCTATGGCTTCCAACCCAAACTAGTTTCCATGACCAAACTCAGCTTTACAATTATATGAATACATAACCAAACCTACATAGAGTATTTCAGGAAATTTTCCACAGAGAAGAATCAAATAATCAAACTCAAATGCCTACAAGAAGCAGATCAGAATAACCAAACTCAGAGAAGGCACAAAAATCTTCAAATTCCATGAAAACACCAACCCATATTTACCATCACAATTTGGCAGGGATCAAATCAAATCTCACAGTCATTACCCTAAATATTAATGGCCTTAATTCACCCATCAAGAGACACAAGCTAGCAAGATGGATCAAAAAATTAGACCCCTCAATCTGTTGTCTTCAAGAAACCCACCTTGCCACTAAAGACAGACACCTCCTCAGGGTGAAAGGGTGGAAAACAATATTCAAAGCAAATGGGAATAAGAAACAAGCAGGCATGGCTATATTAATATCAGATAAAATAGACATCAAACCAAAAATAATAAAAAAAAGACAAAGAAGGCCACTTCCTACTTATCAAGGGAATGATCCATCAAGAGGATATTACAATCATAAATCTGTATGCACCAAACACAGGGGCACCACAGTTCATAAAGCAAAACCTACTTGACAATAAAACAGAAATAAGCGCCAACACCATCATAGTTGGGGACTTCAGTACACCATTAGCCGTAATAGAGAGATCATCCAAACAGAAACTCAAAAGGGAAGTAAGAGAGCTCAACAAAACCATAGATCACTTAGACCTAACAGAGATCTACAGAACTTTCCATCCCAAATCTACAGTCTACACATTCTTCTCAGCATCCCATGGAACATTCTCGAAAATAGATCATATACTGGGTCACAAAGCCTGCCTCCACATATTTAGGAAGATTGACATAATTCCCTGCATGATATCAGATCACAATGCTATATGGCTAGATATTAACAACAAAAGACCCACCAAGAATCCCATTGGCACCTGGAAACTGAACAGCACACTTTTAAACAATGAATGGATAGTTGGTGAAATAAAAAAATGAAATTGCAAAATTTCTAGAAGTGAATGACGATGAGAACACATCATACTAAAACTTATGGGACACAATGAAAGCTGCCCTCAGGGGAAAATTCAGAGCACTCAATGCCTTCATAACAAAGACAGAGAGATCCCAAATCAATAACCTAAAGGCACTGGAAAAGCAAGAAAATCTAACTCCAAAAGCTCCAGAAGGAAAGAAATAATTAAAATCTGAGCAGAAATTAATGAATTGGAAACTAAGAAATCAATTAAGACAATTGACAAAATAAAGAGCTGGTTCTTTGAAAAAATAAAAAAGATTGACAAACCCTTGGCCAATTTGATCAAGCAAAAAAAAAAAAAAAAAAAAAAGAGAGAGATGCTTCAAATTATTCTTGTAAAACTAACATTAAATTAAAAAATAATAAGGAATAAAGAAATAAGTAAAATGAAATGTTTGCTGTTTCACATATCCAGGAACTGCTGAATTCGGATCTCAGCTATTATAAAATCAGCATATTGCTGCCTGATGCCAAAAGAAAAGAAAACTACCAGCCTATTTCCCTGATGAACTTAGATGCAAAGGTCCTGAACAAAATCCTTGCAAACCAAATCCAACAACACATCAAAAGCATTATCCATCTTGACCAAGTGGTATTCATCCCAAGAACACAGGGGTGGTTCAGCATATGGAAATCTGTCAATGTAATACACCACATAAATAAGGTTAAACACAAAACCCACATGATCATTTCAATAGATGCAGAAAAAGCCTTTGACAAGATACAACATCACTTCATGATCAAAACATGGGAGAGAATTGGCATGGTTGGTTCATATCTTAACATAATAAATGCAATATACAAAGCTCCTAAGGCCCAAATAATACTTATGGAGAGAGACTGGAGGAATTCCCATTAAGATCAGGAACAAGACAGGGTTGTCCACTCTCACCTCTGCTCTTCACTATAGTACTGGAAGTCCTAGCTCAAGCAATAAGACAGGAGAAGGAAATAAAAGGGATACAATTTCGAAAGGAAGAAGTTAAGTTAGCTCTATTCGCTGATGACATGATTGTATAAGTAACAGACCCTAGAGACTCCATCCCAAAACTCCTGAAGGTGATTAACTACTACAGCAAAGTAGCAGGATACAAAACCAAGGCACAAAAATCAGTAGCCTTTCTATATGCAAATGACAAAGATACAGAGAAAATAAAATACCTTGGTATAATGTTAACCAAGGAAGTGAAAGATCTATAGAACAAAAACATAAAAAATCTCAAAAAAGAAATTGAGGAGGACTTGAGAAAAAGGAAAGACCTCCCATGCTCCTGGATAGGCACAATTAGCATGTGAAGATGGCAATGCTACCAAAGGCAATATACAGATTCAATGCAATTCCAATTAAAATCCCAACAGTGATCTTCACAGAGATAGAAAAAATGATCTCAAATTTCATATGGAAAGACAGAAGGCCTTGGATATCCAAGCTTAACTTCATCAAAAGAAAGGCCTCTGGAGGCATCACCATACCTGATCTAAAGCTATATTACAAAGCCATAGTAATAAAAACAGCATGGTACTGGCATGAAAACAGGAATAGTCACCAATTGAATAGACTTGAGGACCTGGACTTTGGGTCAAGCAACTATAGCTACTTGATATTTGACAAAGGTCCTAACAATATAGGCTGCATCTTCAACAAATGGTGCTGGACAAACTGGATAACCATATGCAGGAAACTGAAACTTGATCCACACATTTCACTATGCACTTCATTCAAGTCCAAATGGATCAAAGACCTCAATATAAGACCAGCAACTCAACTATTAGTGGAACAATATATAGGAAGAACTTTCCATGATATAGGAATAGAAAAAGACTTCCTGAACAAAACCCCAGTAGCTCACGATCAATAGATTACCCACAGAATGGGAGAAAATATTTGCTGGTTATCCAACTGACAGAGGCCTAAACTCTAGAATCTACAAAGAACTCATAACCTAAACAGTAAAAAGTCAAACATTCCATCACAAAATGGGGCAAAGAGCTGAACAGGCAGTTCACAGAGGAAGAAACACAAAAGGCAAACACACACTTAAGAAAATGTTCATCATCCCTAAAAATATGGGAAATGCCAATTAAAACAACTATGAGATTCTACCTTACCCCAGTAAGGACAGCAAACATCAAAAAATCAAATGAAAATAAATGCTGGTGAGGATGTGGAGAATTTGGAACCCTCATCAACTATTGGTGGGAATGTAAGATGGTACAACGACTTTGGAAAGCAATATGGAGACTTCTGAAAATGCTGACTACAGACGCAGTTATTCCCTTATGGAGCATATACCCTAAAACTGTTAAACCACAGGCCAGAGAAATTTGCTCAACAATGTTTGTAGTGGCTCAATTCATAATAGCTAAGAGCTGGAATCAACCCAGATGTCCATCACTAGAAGCATGGATAACTAAGATGTGGTATATCTACACAATGGAATTTAATACAGCAGTAGAAAATATGACACAATGAAATTTGAGGAAAAATGGTTGAACCTGGAACAGATCATTCTCTGTGATTTTTACCCAATCACAGACAGAAAATTGCCACATAGTCTCACTCATCTATAGCACCTAACCTGAATCTACCCAAGATGCCTTACATACCCAACAAGCACCTCATGGACTAAACAATAGGATGGGCGAGGAGGGAGGGGAGGGCAATGGAGGGGGTGGGAAACACAAATCTAGACCCCAACAGCAATGGTACCATAAAATTCTACATCCTAAAAGGCAGACCAAATGGCTGAACCTTCACAGGTTCTTAGAGAGAACACCTGAGCCACTAGACACTGGAGAGGGTATGATGAAGACTGACCTTAATCTTCTACAGCTTCTCTATCTATCTATCTATCTATCTATCTATCTATCTATCTATCTCTTCTAACTCTTCTATGTCAGTTATCTTTTTCTTCCTTTTCTTAGTGGGCACTGACCTGTAACTCTCAGTACCAGCATGTGGCTATCATCCACAATGAGCTTTTGATCAGAGAGACTTACAAGATTTCCTAAAAGAAAGACAGATTTCTGTCAGAGTATTTGATGACCCACCAAAGGTTAGTGGTAAGACCCTACTGCTGAAGACACCTTATGCAGTTGACACATAAAATGGAATGGCATGGCTGGAAGTTGGTAGAGAGTCAGTCCCCAGACAGTCAGTGTGTCTAGTGCCAGAAGGTGCTACATGGGCAATTGGGGGAAAATGACCAATAACTGTCCAAGCAATTCATTGTCTAACCTGTTTAGCAGCAAATAACCTCTCATAATGCTCACACAAGTGCAATAGTGGCGCACAGCCATGGTGGGAAACCAACTGCTCTTGATTTGGCTAACTGATCCCCTCAGTGGTATGGGACCCATAGCTGGAACTGGCAAACAAGTCAGAACCATATCCAAACATAAACCTACTCTCCATTATCAAGCTACCACTAATCATGGGCTACAAGAAGGCCTACACCTACTAACTTCTCTATAAAAAAGTAAGGGTTATCTCATTTGTCTGGTGCTAACTTTACTCTCCGTTGGAGAATCTGCTTCTCTTTTTCAGATAGATGTAGGTCCTAAGGAGAGAGCCACCACATTATACCTCAAAAGGTCCCCGGCTGAAACTAAGAACAATTTGCGAAACAAGCAAGGGTGCTGTTTTCTTGGTGAACCTGGTACCAGCACAAGGGTGCAGGAGATTAACACAGAGTAAAATCAACTCCACCAAATCATATATCCAGAGACCCAGAGGTCCCCAACACGTCTTCACTGAAGCAGACCAAAAATGAAACCAACATGGCTCAGGGAATTTTGTGGAAGAGGGGGTGGAAAGAATGTCAGAGCCACATGTTGGGTTATGATATGCAGAGACATTTCTCCTACCCATAACTGTGGGCTAACTCCAGAATGCATGACCCATATACCTCAACAAGGAGGGGCCAGGCGGAGGGGGTAGGACATGGATGAGCCTAACAATGGTACCAAATTGATTGTATTCGCTGAGTACAAAACTAATTAATAATAATAAAAAAAAGCCATATAACCACTATACAGCCATCCACTTACACTAACATATCTATATAAATACAACTTTTTCCTTTATTGTTAGGTAAAAGAATACAGAGATAGTTATCATGCATCCATCATTTAAAAATCAAAAATTGTCTATAGCCAAACCACCCTGAACATGTCCCATCTAGTCTAAAATTCAAAAATATTTCTGCAGTTCTAACATCCTCCTAATTGAAGGTTTATAGTTCTTTGTCAAATTCTATTGAAATCATTAATGACAAGTCATAATTTTCATCAGATATGTCAGAGACAGGAGTGTTCTGGACATATTGTATCAGCAATAGGCTTAATTACTGATTTCAGCCATAATCATATCTCCATCACAGAGCTGATGATGCTGGGGTTCTCTCTCAGATCAAGGGGTAATAGGCAGAATTTCAAGGGTTTAGTTAATGAATTAACTGTAGAAAAGATGTACATTCACTTTTATTAATCCAAATATCAACATGAACATTTTTATTATAACTTACATTTGCTGATTGTTACTGAAAGTTCATTGCATTTTTTCACATATTAAATTTTAACACTAGTTTGAAATGATTTTATTAAGCTTTATACAAGTTCAAAAATTAGATCCAAATATAATTATTGCTAAGCCCCTATGATTCATCAGGAATTTTGAACATGCTAGTCATTAGAATAATGCACAATATTCCTAATTACAGTCAACAAAATTTATTTATCTTGTATAGTTACACATTCAAGTAAACCATTACATAATTATGAGCCAAATGTCATTATTTATTGAATCTTGCTATTTATGAGATGAATATTAAAACCCATTGGAAGGTATACTTCCTTTGAAGAAAACAAATATGCATGTATTTTAAAGAGCTGAACTGACAATAAAGTGAATGCTGGGTACTGCACAATCTGAATGTTTATGTATGTGTATACTTAAGAGCCATCACCAGTATGAGGGAACACAGTATAGTCAATAATAGTTCTTCATGGGCTATCGCCAATTCAGCCTTGGGCCATCCTAGCATCTCTGTGACTAGAGACAAGTGATATTATTATGTACTACCTACAGATTCCTTTACCTTTTCTAGATTGTTTTAAATTCTGTAGTATTATGCATATTACTTTGTCTGATTCCCTTCACTCACAAAGCTTGAGATTCATCCATTTTACGGAATGTACTGATAGGCCAGATTTTTATGGTTTAATATAATATAGGTGTGTCAAGAGTTTATCCATTTTTTTTGTTGTTGATGGACTTTTGGCTTGTTTTCAGTTTTTGACCTGGTAGGGAAAACCATGTACAAATCTTTAATATAAGCATAATTTTATTTTTTGTGAGTAAATGTGTAATAGTACAATTGCTAGATTATCTGATAGGTAGATGTTTTCCAAGAGCTGTACTATTATATTTTCCCACCAGTGAGGAATGAAAGTTTTAGTTTCATTATGCTGTCAGTCTCTTCACATCTTTGTCCCCATGTGTGTGTGTGTGTGTGTGTGTGTGTGTCCACGCAAATGCATGTGGGCCATATGGGGATCAGAGCACAACCTTGGGTGTCAGTCCTCACCTTCTACCTTGTCTGAGGCAAGATTTGTCTTGTTTTTCACTTTGACACTGGAAAGTTTAGTCTTGCTGGACTATGCCTCTGCTTCCCATGGCTATGGGCACATTGGAATTACAGAAGCATGCAATACTTACATCTGTGTGGGTTCTGAGGCTCTAGACTCTAGTCCTTGGGCTTTTAATCAATGAGCCATCTCCCAAGACACTTCTATTTTTTTCATATTGCCCATGAATTGTATTTATTTCTCTTTTGTCTGATATGTAATATTGTTCATATCATATTCTGAACTTATTTACATTTCATATCACCTTTTTAGTGAAATGTACCTTCAAATATTTTGAATGATTTTTTAACTGGGTTGTTTTTATTGTTAATTTTGAAATTCTTTTTCAGAAAATATAGTTACAAATACTTTGTCAGGACCAGTGATTTGCAAATATTTTCCTACATTTCATAGTCACCCTTCATTCACAGAATGAAATATTCACAGAATATTTTAAAGAAGAGATTTTCAATTTCTATGAAATCCAACTTGTCAAGCATTATTTTAGTGGGTTGTTTAGGTTCTTTTGGTGTTTAAAAAATATTGTAAGGTAACAAAATTTACAATATTTTTGTCACATGACATATATTTTGTATTTTATATGGAAGCCTGTAATCTAATTTCTGATGAATCAAAGACAAGTTTTCAGGTGTCTACAAAATTTTCTAATATGTATACTGACAAGATTATAGAACTGGGACACACCTTTAATCCCAGTACTCTGGAGGCAGAGGTAGGAGGATCATTATGAGTCCAGGATACCTTGGGACTACATAGTGAATTCTAGGTCACCCTGGGCTAGAGCAAGACCCTACCCCAAACAAAATGAAACAAAAACAAAAAATTAAAGAAAGAAAGAGAGAGAGAGAGAGAGAGAGAGAAAGATTATAGTTCTTTTCTTAAGTTCTCTCTTTATTGCTTTCTGCTCAATTGGCTTTTCAAATTAATATGTAATTAAAATTGAGGCAGTTTATGGGTAAGAGTGCCCCAAAGTGAATATATTTCTCTTGACTAAACACAGGGATTATCCTTAGGCCTATAGGAGAAAATCTAATTCAGAAAGAAGGGTCTGGCCTTTCCTTATCTCTGCCACCCAAGGGAGTCTTTCTATTCCCTACCAAGAAGGCCCTTCCCAGAAAATCAAGATTGCTGTGAAGATTGGTATTTTCTAGAATCCCTTACCCCAGAATCTGCTATTAGAATTAGACTTGCTAAACCAGCTACTCATCCATGTGGCTCATAAAAAAGTGACCTGAGTTTTGACAATGGCTTTTCAAACCACCTCTTGGCTCCTTGGACAAAAGCTGTTTTTCTTCCTGCCCTTAAGCTCCCCTTCTCTTCAAGATCTCTCTCCTAAAGTTCTAAATAATAATAAAATCTTTCTGAACCTTATTTATGATCTATGGATTTCATTTGCTGAATTCATAAGATAAGAATCTGGGAGGCCCCCAAAATATTGATGTGTTGGCATATTGTATTAGTTCATTTGTGAGGAGCCCCAATCCCTGTATCACCATGGTGTACTTCTAAGGATCCCCAAAATTCCTGTATCAAAATTTTATTCCAAACTCATCTATATGTGTCTTAAAATGAAGTACTTTTTATTCACCAAATTGCCGTTTGCTTTGCAAAAGTATGTTACTACTCTGGATCATGTATTTCCATACAAATTTTTGAAGTGGTTTATAAGCTTCTACTAAAATACACCTGGATATTTTGCTAGACTAAGATTAAATATGAAGATAACTGGGGAGTTTGTATCACACAACAGGGACTTTTCTGGTTCATGAATATGCTGTAGCTTTCCTTATCAATAAAGTTTTATAGTTTGGAGGTGCAAGTCTTTCAAATTGTCAAATTTATTCTTGAGATTTTCACACATTTGAAGCAATTATAAGTAGTATTTTAAATTTAAATGCCTCCTCATTGGTAGCTATTATAAAAATATAACTCAGTGACTTAAATGGATCTTATATTTTATCATTTGTGAAATACATTTATTAGTCCTTACTTCACTTTTCCACAGAGATGAGCATATATCCTATAAATAAAAAGAAATTTTCTTATCTATTGGAGTGAATTTTGTTCATATTTACCTCTTGAAAGAAGAGACACTCTTGTGCCCTCTACCTAGCTTCACTGAATGTTCAGGGTTTTAACATTGGTTTGCTAATAGCTTGGAATTTGTGTAAATGCTTTTGTAAGGTCCAGAAAGTTGCCTCCTGCTCTTAGTTTGCTAGATAAATTAATAATGGATTTCATAAATCTTGTCTAAATACAACTACTGAAGGATTCTTTGGCAAGTCAACATATTTAAGACCATAAGCCTTTCAATTAGAGTTGATGGAAGAGTTAGGAAATCAGGAAAGACTTTTCTGTTAGTCAAACAAAAAAGCAAATCATTTTGGATAGATTTATGGGTCTTGATTTGTCAAGAGATAACTCTTTTACTGTCTTGTTGCTTATTAAAAGAGTAAATGTTACTTTTGAATTGACTGGAATAAACAGCATTTCAATAGATTAACAGTGTAAAGTTTCATGATAGTATCTTGAGCTTAAGCCATATCTATTTTCCTTCTTTTTTTTTTTTTCCGTAAGAATTACTCTCAGCCATGCTTAACTGGCACTGAATGGACTTAGAAGTGACTTTCAACTCCAGTGTTAAAGTGTGTGCTAATGCTAACTGATTTTAAAAGGCAAAAAATAACATATAAATAAAATTTGCATTACTGTAAATCTGCTTGAAGCCCAATGAATGTTTAAATCATTAGTAATCCTGTCAGACACTTTCTATACCAGATAATTAAGAAGTGAAGTTCCAATTACCAAACAAAATTGTAGCAGGTAATTTTGCAAGTATACATTATATTTAGTGTCTCTTGGTACATGTACAAAGGAATTTTTCATAAAGGAAATCCATGTGATTTTACCAAAGTAGTGTTTCAAAAGACCATTAAACTGAATTTTTCATAAGCCATATAGCTAAAGAAAAATCTAATAATCAAGCAAGGTAATTCATAATCTACTCTAAGACATAGGGGACTAGAAAGTTAAATATTATAGAAACATATCTTTCAATGCTTTATAAAATATGTAAAGGAAGGTTTGTTTTTCACTTTTAGCTATGGAGAAATGACCTGTATGATAGATTTGGTTAGGACTGTAGCAAGTTAGTAAATGCCTTTTAAAAGTGATCGCACTCAAAATTTTCTGCTGTGTTTTAATATAATAATTATTATTCTTATTAACTAGAAACTTTGCATGGAGGCATCATATGTTGATACCATTGTTTCTCTCCTTTTTGTCCCCACTCCACTGGCAGACCTTCTTAGTGGAATTGCTGGTAGTCACCATATGGTGGTAGGTTATGAGTTATGAGAGCAGCAGTCTGTCATCAGGGGGAGGCCTATGTCTCTGCATATTTCTTCCCACCCTGTGGCTCTTACCTTCTTTATGCTCCATCTTCCACAAACATCCCTGAGACTTGGTGGGTGTGATTTGATTCTACTTTAGTGCTGCATTCTCACCAGCTTCTGGATTACTGCTTTGGCACATTTTTGAGTATCCTCAGTGTCTGTCTGCATCATCCTGGCCCAAGTTTTCTGGTTCACCGTGGAAGCAGCACATTTGCTCATCTACCAGTTCCCATGTGCTGTCACCTGGATCCTGGCTGCTATGGGAGGGGTGGCTCATCATGCAAATATTTATATTTGATTATATTTATCTCTGTGAATAAATACTCAGAAGATATACCAATTTGATATATAACACCTTAAAATATGGAGATGGATAACACTCATAAATGCTATCTCTTCTTCCCCAATTACATCCTTATCTTAGGAAATCTCTATGAAGAGACCATGTTCACTTGATTTTGAATGTTGTCCTTAAGTTTTTCTTTTCTTTAAATTAGAAAAAAGCAAGCTCAGTCTGAGGCTAAGCATTGCAATTTGATCTATCTGAGCAGAATGTTAGACATTAGGATCTTAAATATCCACAAATGACTCTAATGTGTTTCTAAGATTTGGAAAGCATCAAATGTTATGGGGAAAACAAATTGCCCGCTAATTGGACTGCAGGCCTGCTCTATGACAGGGAATACATACCTAGTACTGAAAACCTAATCAAAAGTCTAAGGTAGGGGAGGTCATGAGCCTTAGGAATGTAACACCTTCTCTTGTCTGGCTAAATACATATATTATATTCACCAAACTGCCTTGTAAGCACTTTTCTTAATGGTCATACCCATATACTAACACTACTCTCACTTTTGGTTACAGAAGCTTCTCTTTTCAGACCACTGTGATGACCCAAAAGGCAACATAATGCTGTAAAGAAGTGACAGAGGAGTGTTCAGCATTGAAATATCTCTATCACACCCTCCAAGGCTCAAGGTCCATTGTGGAAGAGGTGACAGAAACAATGTAAGAGCCAAAGGAAGGGTAGGGCTGCTTACAATGAAATTGACCTCAATATTCATGGCCTCGCAGTGCCACCCTCAGAAGACCCTCATGATAAGAGAAAAAGATGATAGCATCAAATAAAAGACAGACTAATGGAGAGAGGGAGGGGATATGAGGAAGAGTGGATTTGTCAAGGGGAAAGTGAGTGGGGGAGGGGATTATCATAGTTTATTGTCTAAATATGGAAGTGGTCAATAAAAAAGAAAAAATAATATTTAAGTTAATTATGGAATGAAACTTACAGGGTTAAAATAATTTAGGAGTAGGTAAAGAAGAAGAAGCTTTGTGGCATTTGGCTTTAAAAACATATGAAGTTGTGCTTTAGGTAGGTTTAATTGGCAGCAGTCATATATGTAGAATGGTGGGCATGCCAGCTTCTTTAACTGCTGTGCTTTTTGAACCTGTCCATGAAAATTGGAAAAGTGCTTCATTTAGGTTGAAAGATGAAAATTCACTAATGCTGAGCTTGCTTAGATCTATAGTAAGAACATAGAACATACTTTCATTGAAATTGTGAAGGAATTTTTTAAAATCCTACTAATTTTGCTTTCACAAATTAAACAGAGGAAACCATGAGCATGGTATGTGAAAAAAAACATTAAATTTATATTATGTATATGGCATATATAGTGTTCAACAGTATCGAGTACAGTCATTAATTTGAGGCTAAACAGTATATTCTTTCAGTTTCAGTAACATTGCAATTAAAAGTATGACGTCTGTCAAAAATCACTGTACATTAAGCAACTTTGGAGGTGTGGGGAGGTCACTAGGGAGCCAGGAGCACCAGGAAGTTCAGCGCAGTTTCAGGTCCTTGGTCATCTTGAAATTTGTGATCCCCCTCCCCCAAAGACATGTAGACACCAGAAAGCCAGGACAGCCAGGCTCAGTTTGTGGTCTGTTAGGAGAGCAGCCCAGCCCACTCTATCCCCTCCAGTGGAGCCCTTGTTACCACATTCTAGGAAAACAAAAGGAGTATCTTCATATTGGCAACCCCATACAAAATAGTCACACAAGAGTCCAAATCAAAATATCTCTGCCAAGACTCCATACAACATGCTCCTTCCAGACACAAAATGGCCTGGATATCCATGGCCTCACAGTGTCTGACGCTACCTGCACAAGACCATCATAAGAGGAGGAAAAGATCATGACATCAAAATTAAAAGAGAGACTGATTGAAATGGAGAGGGGGTATGATGGAGAATGGAGTTTCAAAGGGGAAAGTGGGGGGGAGGGTGTTACCATGGTTTTTTTTTTTTTATAATCATGGGAGATGTTAATAAAAATTTGGAAGAAAAATAATATCCCTACCAAGGATGACAAGTTCCATATTTAAAGCTTTGAATGAAAACTGCTTAGAGGAAATTCCAGACAAAGAATTCCAAGAGAAACAACAACAAGAGGATTAGGTTACATATATACAACAGATATAAAGAGGGCATGAACAAATGCCCAAGTAAAATGCAAATGATCAATTCAAATAACTTAGTACAAACTTGAATGAATTCAAAGAGGACAAGAACGTACACTAGAACAAATTCCAATGGAACACAGACAATCAACTACATGCAATGAGAATGTTAAAACAAGAAATGAAATTGAAACACAATAAAGAGAAAGAGACAAAGAACATTATGGAGGGATGAAGTCTAACCCTAAAACATTTGGCTCTGGCTTGTATTTCCTAGTACCAGCAATTGATTACAACCCACAATGAGCTATTGATTAGAGAGACCTACAAGGTCCCCCAAACAAGACAGGCTTCTGTCATAACACTTGATTACCCACCTACAGTAAAAGATAAAACCATATTGCTGAAGACACCACATGCTGCCAACACAGAACACTGAGAGGTCTGGCTGAATCTGGATGGACGTCAATTCCCAGATGTTCCACCCTTATAGTGCTGGAAAGTGCTACATAAGCTGCTGAGGGATAATGGCTAACAATGTTGTGAGCAATCAGGGGACACTGCTCTTTGAAAGCAACCAGTCTGACAAGAAGTGCACAGCAGTGCAATAGTGGCACACAGACTAGGTAGGTAACTAATGGCTCTATGATTCTCTATGAAGTCTTTGTCCAAAAGTGAGGCTCCACCCATGAAAGGCTTTCTTGTCCCTTTTAACCTAACCTGATCTCACTCTCCACTGGGGAATCTGTTTTTCTTTTTCAGAAACCAGCAAGAACCATGGACAATCAAAATCTATCAACATGACAAGAATAGATAACTGACTGCCTGGCAGGACTATGAAGCACTCCTTGCTTAGCAGCTAGGGCCCAGGTACAACCACAAAGGAATTGGCAAGATGAGCAAGAATGCTGCTCTGGCAACCTGCATGAGGTTGGTGGAGACAGACACTGAGGATACTCAAAAAAAAATATACTAAAGCAGCAATGTCAAACCTCCTGAGAGCTCAATACTAAAGTAAACTTAAAGCACACCCACTGTGGCTCAGGGAATTTCAAAGAAATGGGGATGGAAAGAATGTCAGAGTCCCATAGTGGAAGGGAATATCCAGAGACATTGTTCACCCCCACAATGATTGACTGCTGCTTTCACAACTCATAACCCACTACTCCATGGTGAAAACCAGCAATCCTACTAAAGAGGGCCCTCAGTGGTGTGGGGACAAGGAGGGAGAAAATGATGATACCAACACATGATGTGTCCATATAAAGTTTTTACTTAACAAAAATAAATAAATAAATAAAAACAGTTGTCAAAAATGAAATAACTCCATGAAAAAGCTCCCAGGAAAGGTACACTAATATATTAGATTATATGGAGTACAGAATATCAGGATTTGAGAAAAAAGGCTGAGGAAATAGATCAGGAAGTCAAATTAATGACACCTTTAAAAAATGTGTGAACAGTAAGTGAGAGAAGTATGAGACACATATGGGTCCAATAGTGGCACATAAATCATGAGGTAATTAATTTATCTCTGATTGGATATGATGACTTGATCAATTATAGGGAATTCATGCCTCTTACTCTGAATCAAAAGCCAGTGTCTTGGAAGGTCATAAACTCCAGAAGGAAGCTCCTACTGTCTTCAGCTAAACAGACATTATGCCCATCAAAAAACATTCTAGGGCTGGAGAGATGGCTTAGTGGTTAAGGCATTTGACTCTGAAGCCTAAGGACCCATGTTCATCTCTCCAGATCCCATGTAAGCCAACCTCAAAGGTGAGGTAAGAGCAAGGTCACACTTACCCACTAGGTGGTGACAGTGTCTGGAGTTTGATTGTAGTGGCTGAGGCCCTGGCATGACAATTCTCTGTCATTGTCTATTTTCTCTCTCACTCTGAAATAAAAAATTTAAAAATATTTTATTTTGATTTTATTTATTTATTTGAAAGAAAGACACAGGAGGAGACAGAGAAAGAGAGAGAGGGAGGGAGGGAGAGAGAGAATGGGTGCACCAGGGCCTCTAGCCACTGCAAACAAACTCCAGCCACTGCAAACAAACTCCAGCCACTGTAAACAAACTCCAGACGCATGTACCATCTTGTACATCTGGCTTACATTGGACCTGGGGAATCGAATCTGGATCTTTTGGCTTTGCAGGCAAGTGCCTTAACCACTAAGTGATCTCTCCAGCCCTGAAATAATTTTTTTTAAAAATCCAAAAAAAAAAAAAAATTAAGTGCTAGGTTTATGCCTGGAGAATTGCTGGAATTTAGGCTTACTAACTGAAAATGCTGAAAACAATCACTCTTGGTTGGGGGAAAGGCTCCTTCTCAGGAAGTACTCTGATGAGGAATAGAGAAGGGCACCCAAAGTTCTCTGGCCTCATCTTGCATACACACACACACACATACACATACACATATTTATATACAACATAATATACCACACCTACATACACACACACACACACACACACACACACACACACACACACACCAGAGGCATAGATGCAAACACACAAACAAAAATTGGTTCAATGATTACTATGGTGGTTTACCTTTCAATATTTTGCTCAAAATAAGCATTGTTATCTTCATGTTCAGTGTGTCTTGAAGAATTATCTTATAAGATAACAAAGATTATTGAAATAACAAAGAACTATGAATTTTTATTTAATATTACAAACTCTAAGAAAATTCTCCTTAGAACAACTCAAAGTTCTTAGGGACTAACACTAATGTCAAGGCTTTCTAAAAAATACATGATTGTCACACATTGCAATTTCTCCCCATGCATGCTCTTAATCACCAAGCACACTAATGAGCACCTACTCCATTAATCACCGGATTGTTAAATTTCTCTCAATGTCATTTTGAAGGCAAGATAGGCAATATCTAATTATCATGTCTCCACTCAAATGGTCAGATGGCCATCAGTCAGCACCAAAGTTCTGAGCCATAGAAGTTCACCACCATTGCTGTTTCCTTTAACTTCTTTTATATGAGTTTTATATTGCCATTTTTCAAAGTACAAAATGTCTTAGTATCCAAAATTGATCTTGGACTATGTGTTTTCACTTCAAAGGACTGTATCCATTTTGTTGATAGAAATAAAAAAAAGATTAATGACCCATTTTTCTTTGGCAACAGCAGCTTACATTATAATAGAGAAATTCAATCAGGCTAGATATGACAGTCTTTGGCCAAGAAATATATGAGATCCTTGAAGGTGCTATGGATCAAGCATTTGAAATATATTTGTTGACAGTGTAGCAAAATCCACTTGTTTTAAGAACTACTTGATCAGGCATTCATAGTACATCAATATTAGATAAAGTATGCTTTGGGGGATTTCTTTAAAAATATTGTAAATGACCAAAATGTCTTCTTTATATATGTTCACCCATGTTTAATATGTAGGATAATGTTTTAGAAAACATGTATACTTTGAGAAGGTATGCTTCAATTTTTTTTTTTCAGCATAGAAAAATTTTATTTAAGGAATGATTCCTCCAGTGCCTCAAATAATTCCTTAGAAGCCTTAAATTAATGCAGGTTGTAAAAATGCAAACTTTGTTCCTGGAAAGTAAAGTACTCTCCTAAATTTTGGCACCACCTTTCTTAGAAATAAAAGATCCAGAAATAGTCAATCTAAAATTGAATACCTTTGATTCAGATTTAATGAATCTGTTTGTCCAACCTAGACAAAAGTACATTGTTAAATGGAATTTAATTCAATTTTTTTATGAAAACTACACTAGAGTGAGTGATTGATGCACCTAGATAAAATTTCTCTCCTGGTTTTATGCCTGCTTCATTAATATAAAAATGACTAGCTTACCATGGTGTCCCTTACACTACCCCATCACTGTTCTCTTCTTCATCACCAGCCTCATTATTTCTTAAAGAAAAGTTCATTTTAGCTGTCATGAGATGTAATCAGATTCCACATGTTTCAGCCACGTTTCTTGGATAAGCCATACCAATAATGTAAGTAACATTTGCTCTGTTTATCATTTACAAGTAAACATTTCCTGATTATCTGGGGACTGCAACTGTTTGGAACACAACCACTAGACCAAAAATGCAGCATAACTATGAGACCTTAGGCAAGTGACTTAGAAAACTGTTGCTGTGAGAGGAAGAGGCTGCAGGAGTGATAAGGCCTATCAATGCTTATCCTAATTAGCACAACAAATTCAATCTCTTGCTCTACTTGAAATGTTGTTGCTTACCACTCTGATATTCGTGGCATATGTCTTGAGAAAGAGATGAGTCGAATTTGAAAATGTGGCAGCCGATGCTATTTTATTGTTTCAAATCAAGTAAATGAATTTCACACTTCTCTTGTAGGTTTAGAAAGGCAGCGTAAGGAAAGGTAGTTACTGTTTTTGAGGCTATGCACTGGATCAAATTGTCTAGAAATGTTTGTGAAAGGAAGTCGGTTTATGCATGTGAATTAATTTATGTGCGTATGTCATAACATTTTAACTGTGCAATAATTATCCACTGTATACAAATGTTTGGTCTGGATACAATCTAACTTAATCTGTGTACAATACTACCAGCAAGCCATTTCTTTTCTATACCACTTAACAGTAAAAGAGTAGGGCCTAGAATAGTAAAAACACATCTATAACATCAAAGATGGTGTTAAAATCTGAATGTTCCTGGTCTCAGATCCCTTTAACTACTACTGTGTTTTGTCCTTCCTTGACTTTCCAAGTCTGAGATGCCTGTAAGTGAGCTGAATGGAAATATTGCTGAAGAGAGTGATTCTAGGATGGTGAAAACCTACTTCAGCATGCCTTCTGTGGAATACAGATTATCAACTCCTTATACCTAGGTTAAGAGTCTTTGCCCAGAAAGTTTACCAGGAGAGTATTTATATTTTAGCCTGTAAATGCTCTGTACAGCACCTGCAAAAACTGTGAAGGCTTTTCAGTTTTCTCCCTGACATGCGCATAGCCCCAAGTAGGAAACTGGAGGAAGAAGCTCTGTAAGATAAAACGACTGGCTTAGATTATGTCTTCATATTCTGTTAATAATTTTGTCAAATTCATCAGAAATTATCAAAGACAAGCTATATATGTCAAGTAGGACAAAAGAATGGAGCAGTACAGAATATATGAAATTTATGGATTTTAGAAGCTACTTGTAAATTTTCCAAAAGGAATATGATTAAAATGTAGCAGCAAGGTAAATATAAACATATAATTATTACATTATATGTAAAATCTGTATAAAATAACAATAAATATTTTACTTTCAAAATATTTTATTTATTTATTTTCATGGAGAGAGATAGAGATGAGAAAGAATGTGTGCACCAGGAGCTCTTTCCACTTCAAAAGAACTCCAGATGCATGTGCTACTTTATGCTTCGGAGTTTACATGTTAACTGGTGAATCGAGCACAGGCCACCAGGCTTTGAAAGCATACGCCTTTACCACCAATCCATCTCTTTGGCTGTAAATATATTTCTTTTAGAAAACTAAAAGATATTCTCATTTAATCCCCCTATGTAGAAACACTGATTTTTACTTTAATTGTTTTAGAATTTTAAATTGGTATAGAATATCCAAAATATAGGCATCAGTTTTCAATGCCAAATATTAGCAGACAAATATTATACGATGTTAATTATCAATAGATTAAACAGAAAGCAAAATTTGCAGTCTGATTCCAAATGATATCCTTTAAACAAAAAGTAGATTGCACTATAAAAATATCTATTTCTGAAATGATAAAATTCCCCTTATCCATCAATATCATATACATTTAGCTGGATTTATTTATTATGAAAAAGAATAATCATAAAACAAATAGAGTATAGCCAAATTACTAAAAAATTGACTATAAATAAAATTTCTATACATTAATGTATACTGGCAACACAATTTCAATAGAAATGATAGCTTTGCTTCCCCTTGCCCAAAGACTTCCAAGATCTTGGGTGTTGGGGGAACTTCAAAACTGAGACAGATCCACAAATGAAAATGAAGGTGAAGAGCAGTACTTACTCTGAAACATTGCTTTTACATTATTCAGCAATGTTGGCTTTTTCACAGTTTAGTCATCATGTCACTTGCAAGGGAGTTTCAGCCATTAACATTTTTTGAAGAAACAAGTTAATAATCAGATATCTATCTCCACTAACTAGAGAATCAGAAAATCCAACAATGAAAATTTTCTAATCCATCATTCAGCTCTCCACAGGAAAACAAATTTATTTTTTTACACAATTTTCTGAATTGCAAACAGTAAATCGAATAATTAAAAATTGCATTCAAAAGAGCTTAATGATTTCCACATTGTTTGATTTCCACAGTTGTAAAATGTTAATTCTGCTGAAAGTCCAATACCAGAAAAAAAAAAAAAAAAGAGGTGGACATTGTAATCTACACTGTCAAAATTCAAGCAAGGTCTGTGAAGATGGCTAAGTTAGGAAAGCCCTTGCAGTGTAAGAGTGAGGATCAGAGTTCAGCTGCCCAGCACCTGTGTCAGTGCTGGGGGCGGGGCGCATACCACCCATGTGCAATCCAGTGCACAGGAAGCAGAGCTGTGATTGCCAGGGCAAGTTGCCATGCTAAATAAGCCTGATTGAGAGGTTCTGGGCTCAAGTTAGTGAACCTGCTTCACTAACATAAAGAGTGGAGTGATCAAGTAGGAGTTCTTATGTCAATGTCTGACCTCCACATGCACACATGCATGCAAAACCACACACACGTGTACCCACATGCACGCACACATAGATAGCATATATGAAGAAATATCAAAGCATATTGAATATGGTTTAGGACATATGGATAACTCAAACGTTTTCTTGAAAATAAGCATTTTTTTAAATATTTATTTGAAAAAGAAAGAGATGGGTGTGGAATAAGGGCTAAGATTCCAGTTTACTTCATTAAATCTAGAAACTATACATTTTTAGATGATATAAAAATTGACAGACAAATATACAGAGAGAAACAGATAGATATGATATAAAACAGAGAATGTTCTGAGTTTTAATGTAAAACTGTTATCTGTTTCAGTGCTGCCAATATCATATCAGGATACTATAGACAATTGCTTACCTATTTCATATGAGGATGTTATAGACAAACATTTTTTTTTTTGAGGTAGGGTCTCACTCTAGCTCAGGCTGACCTGAAATTCACTATGTAGTCTCAGGCTGGCCTAGAACTCACAGCGACCTTCCTACCTTTGCCTACCTACTGCTGGGACTAAAGGTGTGTGCCACCAGGCCTGATGACAAACATTATTTCAAGGATTCTCTGTCCTTTTGGAAGATGAATTATGTTTTTCATTTAAATTTAGCATTTAATTTTTTTCTTTTTTATTAATTAGTTTTGTATTCAGCAAATATAGTCAATTTGGTACCACTGTTAGGCTCATCCATGTCGTACCCCTCCCCCTGGCCCCTCCTTGTTGAAGTATATGGGTCATGCATTCTGGAGTTATCCCATAGTTATAGGTAGGATAAATGTCTCTGCATATCATGACCCAACGTGTGGCTCTGACATTCTTTCCGCTCCCTTTTCTGCAAAATTTCCCTGAGCCATGTTGGGTTCATTTTTGGTCTGCTTCAGTGATGAGGTGTTGGGGACCTCTGGGTCTCTGGATCTATGATTTAGTAGGAGTTGATTTTTCTCTGTGTTGATCTCCTTCACCCTTGTGCTGGTACCCAGTTCACCAAGAAAACAGCACCTGTGCTTGTTTCGCAAATTGTTCTTAGTTTCAGCCAGGGCCCTTTTGAGGTATCATAGGGTGGCTCTCTCGTTAGGATCTATGTCTGTCTACAAAAGAGAAGCAGATTCTCCAATGGACAGTAAAGTTAGCACCAGACAAATGAGATAACCCTTCCTTTTTTATAGAGAATTTAATAGGTGTAGGCCCTCTTGTAGCCCATGATTGGTGGTAGCCCATGATTGATAATGGAGAGTGCGGCCTTATGTTTGGATATGGTTCCTACTTGTTTCCCTGCTCCAGCTATGGGTCCTGTACCACTGAGGGGATCAGTTAGCCAAATCAAGAGCAGTTGGTTTCCCACCATGGCTGTGCACCACTATTGCACTTGTCTGAGCATCACGGCAGTTTATTTGTTGCTAAGTAGGTTAGACTATGAGTTGCTTGGACAGCTATTGGTCATTTTCCCCCAGTTGCCCATGTAGCACCTTCTGGCACTAGACGCACTGACTGTCTGGGGACTGACTCTCTTCCAGCTTCCAGCCATGTCATTCCATTTTGCATGTCAACCACATAAGGTGTCTTCAGCAGTTGTGTCTTATCACTAACCTTTGGTGGGTCATCAAGTACTCTGACAGAAATCTGTCTTTCTTTTAGGAAACTCTGTAGGTCTCTCTGATCAAAAGGTCATTGTGGATGATAGCCACATGCTGGTACTGGGAGTTAAAGGTCTGTGCCTACTAAGAAAAGGAAGGAAAAGAAAGAGAGGGAGGGAGAGAGAGAGAGAGAGAAGCTGTAGAAGATTAAGGTCAGTCTTCATCATACACTCTCCAGTGTCTTATGGCTCAGGTGTTCCCTCTCAGGGCCTGGTGAAGTTTCAGCCATTTGGTCTGCCTTGCTGGATGTAGAATTTTATGGTACCATTGCTGTTTGGGTCTAGATTTGTGTTTCCCACCCTTTCCATTGCCCTCCCTACCCATCCTGTTGTCTAGTCATAGAGATGCTTGCTGAGTATGTAAGGTGTCTTGGGTAGATTCAGGTTAGGTGCTGTAGATGAGTGAGACTATGTGGCAATTTTCTTTCTGTGATTGGGTAAGTTCACTGACAATGCATTTCATTTAACTTGCTATAGAAAAGTGGTCAAATCCTAATGATAGAAATTTGCACTAAATTTGATTATAATTAATAACTGATCCCTAAACAAAAACGTGAAAAGTTAAACAATTTTCATCTGATTAAGAAACCTGTCAGGCTTATTGAGTTACCATGTTTAATAGAACTAAAAAATAATATAACTGTAATCCCATTTGAGGCCCCCCCCCGTGTTTTTTTTCTTTTCTTTTTTTTTTTTTTACTTGGTTTTGTGAGATAGGGTCTCACTCCAGCTCAGGCTGACCTGAAATTCACTCTGTAGTCTCAGGGTGGCCTCGAACTCACAGTGATCCACCTACCTCTACCTCCCATATGCTGGGATTAGAGGCATGTGCCACCACGCCTGGCTCCCCTCCCTTTTTTATTTTGTAAAGGAGATAGCATCTAGAGAACGGAAGAAAACTCAAGTAAATGGAAAGTAAAATGAAGACTGGGAAGTCCCTCAGGCTAAGTTCACATGTTTTTTTATGTTCTTTCTTTAATATATTTAAATAGCTTTCTGAATTAGAATGATTTCAGTTAGTAGACTCTATTATTTTTAATTTTGAGATCTTTAAACAGCTTTCTAGGGTCTGAAGATATGACTCAGTGGTGAAGGCACTTCCTGCAATACCCAATGAGTCATGTTCAATTCCCCAGTGCCCACATAATCCAGATGCACAAAGTGGTGCATGAGTCTGGAGTTTGTTTGCAGTGGTTAGAGGCCCTGTTGGGCTCACTAATTCTTTCTCATTCTCTCTCCCTCTCTCTCTTTCTGCTTGCAAATAAACAAATTTAAACAATAGTCACTCATGTGCACAAGAAGCATTAAAGTTGCCCTGTGCAGTATTGGTACACTTGCACTCTGCCTCATAAGCCTATCTATCAATGTTTCCTCAGTTTGAGACTGGGCTCATCGGGCCCCAGAACTTTTGCTTAATTTTTTTCAGTGTTTTCACTATTAAAAATTATTTTTCTCTGTGAAAGTAGGGTGACAATATTATACCATATTTGCACAAAATAGTATCTGTGTGGATTAATCTTAAATGCCATGTTAACAGTATTTAGAATCATCATTGATACAAGTTTCTGTATACGCATGTATGGGATTTTTTAGATTAGGTTAATTAAGGTGAGAGGACTACCTTAAATGTGGACACCAACATTCCTTGGCCTTGAGTCTTGAACTACATAAGATGGGGAAAGCTAACTGAGCTTCAACTTCCATCTGTTTGCTTCCTCATTGCAAATGCTCATGACACAATGCCCTCCCTGCCATGAGTGACACTAGACAAAACTGTGAATTATGTTGGGATAATAAAAGAACTCCAGGTACATGCATCACCCAGGGCATCTGGTTCACTTCAGTACTAGGCAATTGAACCTGGGTCTTTATGCTTCACAGGCAAGCACCTTAACCACTAAGTGATCACCCCAACCCACAAAATATTTTTATGCTGGGAAAACAAAATGCTGTGACCAATAGACATTGTATATTGTACATTGGCTTGGAAAATGTGGAGATTAATTTGGCTGCATCTATCCAAATATATAATCACAATGTTGTCTCATGTAACAGTTTTAGTTCAATTTTTAATCATATAAATCTGAGGGATCATGTTAGCAATTATCTACTGCTAAAGTACTTTTTTCAAGACAGCAAATTTAAATTAAATTAAATATCCCCAAAATAAAAGGATTGGCTATATTCATACAAGAAAATATAGGTTCTAAGTCCAGAAAATCTTTGAATGATATTTTTAATAATTGCAAATATCTCCTTAAAGAAATAAGTTGCAAAATAGCATGTATAAGATATAACATATATTATTATATGTTTTAGGCACATTTGTGTTACATAAAGAGAAGTGTGAATATAGAGAGAGATAAAAAGAGACAGAGCTGCTCAACTCAGTTTTCTAGCCAGCTGGGAGACACCTTCCTACACTGCTCCTGGTAAGAACGTTAGGTGCAATAAATGGAGTGATTTCTCCAAAGAACCTTTTCTTGACTACCTGTGGTCTTCATCATAGGTAGAGCCAGCTAAGCCCGTATCATGGCAGTGACACTGGGAGTGGATCTGTTGTGAAGACACTGTGGCTGTTTGGAGACGGGAAAGCACAGTGTTCGTCTGCGTGCCCATCCACAGCAGCTATACAGAAAAGGCAGGTAAAGGATTTCAGATTGTCGCCAGGGCAGATGCAAGAGGATCATGAGCATGGGAAAAAATATCCTTTCCATTTTTCTGATTGTTTTATGGGTATTCTTTGATTCCTCTCATTTTTGCTTCTGCTTAACATCTGCAGGCTCCTTTTTGGACACTTGGAAATTTTAGAAAATATCTTATAGTTAACAGAACACTTGAAGCTGTAAAGGAAGTTTACTAGCATACAAAACCTCTGCACTTTAAAGTCTCTTTCCCTCACTTCCGTCATTATAAAATCTTTATGTGTTCATATTAGTTTAAAATAATATAAATATAAAACATGTCATTGAACTTTTAAACTAGAATTTAAATTGATGTATCATCACAATAACATTAATGCTGTATTCTATATTTGTCTATATACTTAGCATCAACAAAGTACAGAGGAAGACTACAAAAAAGTTCAAACGAATTATAAGATAATGAGTCTGATTGGTAAAACAGGTAGTTGTCTTAAATTTTCATATATTAATATTCTACTCAATAAAACAAAAATTGCAAAATGAGTGACAATAACAGTGACCTACCTACATATTGTTCATAAGAAACTTACTTTATATCTAACACACAAGCTGAAAGAGAATGAGTATAAAAATATATTCCAGGAAAGTGGTAATTAGTTGAGAGTTGGAATAGCAACATTGTACCAGACTATGAAGACTAAAGTTAAACAAATGAATCTTTTGTGTTATCACTTGTGCTTATCTTATTTTCATTCTAATTTGAAGAACATTATTTAAGCAGTACTGAGCTGTGAGATGACAAGTCCCTGCTATGGTCAAGTATGGCTCTGGTGGACATTTCCACTATCCTGCCTTGTTGGAAGGGGAGGGGCCTTTACAGGTAGACAGGTGGCTGAACAGATTGCTAGACTGTTTTGCTCTTTCAGGTTCCTCTTTACAGACCTAAGGATATGGCTGTAAGAAAAGGGAGTCACTTCATCACTGCTGAGCCCTTGTGAAATCCTGAATTTCTCTAGGTCTCCTCTGAAACTAGCCTTATACAGAGGGAAAGGATTCTTTACACTATATGGACATGGATGCCCGTAGTACACTCAGCTTCCTGAATGTTCTCTAATACTCTTGTCAGTGCACATATCACACCCCCACACTACAAGGGGCCTCGCAGTTGCATTCTCTTACATTACTGGCCTGATGAATTAGTTTTCTTTCTACAAAATGTTTGGAAGATCAACAGGAGTTTTCTTCTTTGTTTATATGGTGCTTACTTGGAACAAGTAATCTTTGTTTTAATCTTTTTGTATTGCTGGCCTGCCTTTTCCTTGATTCTTTTGAACAGAGAAAATGATTTGGGGGGTATCGTTTTTACTTCTTTTTGATCTTTCTGGTTTAGTACCTTCACTGGTTCCCATGAGCATACTCTAAAATATATGAGGCAGAAAGAAAACTCACATAAATAAATACCATCCACAGGTGCTGGGGTCTCTACCTGGCCTACCCATTCCTTTACATTTTTCAGAGTCCTATGATATATATTTTAATCATTGGGACTTTTTCTTCATTGAAACTCAGCAAAAAGTAGATATAAGAAGAAATTCACTTATATAATTTCTTAATATTGGAAGACGCAGTTCTTAAAAAGTCTATATAGGTGACACATAACTATCTGAGAGGGTGCCCAACAGAATCATTAGACCAACAGAAGCATTACAACTTATCTATTAGATTAACACAAAACAAAACAAAAGAAAGTGACACTATCAAATCCAGGAAAAGATATAGAGAAATTTATTTTCTGATATATTTCTTGGTAGTAGAATGTAAAATGATATAATTATATTGGAATGTAATTTTGCAGTAATCTTTTAAAAAGCATATCTTCACTGACCATAAGAGCAGGGACTCCTAGTCTGGGGCATTTATCCCTGAGGAATGAAAGCATATAAAGGAATTCTTATAGTAGCTCTCTTTGTAATAACCAATACCAAGGGACACTAAAAATGTGCCTTAGAAAGAATGATTGAACAACCACTGCTACATTTATACCACGTACACCAAGCACTCTAGAAGAAGAGATGAGCCACTGGCTCAAGCCATAGCTAATGTGGATTACAGAAGTGTTTTTGTAAGTGAAGAACACCATTCATCCAACAGTCTTGAAATGAAAAAAATATATATTGAGAGAAATAGAACAAACTAGAAGTAGTCGGGGCATAAGGACAATGCACTTGGTTTACTAAGCTGCTGTCATAAAACCAAACCATGCAGTTCAAATCTTTACAAATGGATTCTCTTACAGTTCTTAAGAAATGTTTCTGAAATCAAATTTGGAGACCCTGAAGGCTTGGTGACTCTATTCTTTGCCTTTGCCAAGCACCTGGTGACTACTCATGACTCTTGGCAATCCCAATGTTGTTGCTGGCTTCTCCCAGCAAGACTTTTTATTCTATATATATATATTTTTTATGAGGACAGCTACGACTGGATTTAGTTTCCACATTATAGCTAATATGACTTCATCCCATGATCCTTATTTAGTTATATCTACCAAGACCTAAATTTGTAGGTTATATCCTTGGGTTCTATGTAAAAATGATTTTTTAATGCCTACTATTCAACCAAGGACAGATGAAAAGGAGGGGGTAAATGAGTGAGAAATCAATCAAGTAGCATCAAAGATGATTTTATGATGATACAGTTTTATTTTTCTTTTAGTGATGTTATATGAACCTACATATATGTTAAAATGGTATAAAACTAAAAATGAGTGATTTTCTGGGGTTGACTTTTTTTTAATTATGGAAGATGCCACCATTGAGGGCTAAACCAGGGTAAAGGATACATGAGTGTTCTCTGGAGTATCTTTACAGATCTTGGTGAGTTTGTTCCTATTATTGCAAAATAAAAGGTTCGTGCCACCCAATGCAACCTCTCTGTTATGCTTTGTGTTGTACCTAGTACAATAAAAGCATTGTCACTGCCTAAGAAAGGCAAACATGGTTGATCATGCATAAAGCATGCGAGGGGCCAGGCATACAAATAATAGCAAATTGCTTGTGTTTTCATAGAGTTTATACATTTTCTTAGAAAGCTAAAGAATGGCATCGAGTAATTGTCTTACTTGCTGCTTCTGAATTGAATTATCAGCCTGTAGTGTAATTTTCTATAAAAAAGAAACTAAATATAAACATAGATTAATTGTAACATATCATATTACACCTATAGTCAATGTTTCCTCATACCTTCAGACTGATTTATGTATCTTTAACAGGCTTAGTTAAAGAAAGAGTGATAGGATGATTAAAGACTTTAACTGTGCAGCACTTCCCTACAGGTAAAATGGAAAACATGGAATCTCCATATTTGCATAAATCTTTTATAGAAGAGATGAGATAGAATGTGGTTCATGAAAAAAAATATTAGCAATTCATATATGTGCACACAAATTCTCAGTAGGAAATATTTATTTTATAATCACTTAGATATACTATCACTTAAAGGTTTTACAATTGTTTTTATGACTAAACTTTTTGAAATACTGAAATATAAGGAATGATTTTTTTTCTGGTTTAAGGCCTTATAATAGTAATATTTAAGTCATACGTTTAGGTTTTATGCCCAGAAGTAAGATGATTCTCTCTGTGTCCACTTCAGATTTCACACAAAATATATTACCAAGCTGACTTCAGAACTGGTTAGAATTGACACTTCTTTTACTAAAAAACCTCAATATATCATAGGGATAAAAATTTATAAAGGAAGAGACCTTCATAGGTAGAGGTAGGAATCATAATTCAATTTATAACTTATTTTTAAGATGACAATATGGCATTTTCTAATTACATAAATTTTGATTTTTATATGTATAAGCAACTATGCCATTAATCTAATAATAATATATGATTAATCTATCACTCTTCATCTTAATGATAGCAGGCATGCAATGTTTTTGAAAGATATATTTCATACTTCATAGCATGAATATTAATATGAAAACACTGGAGAGACTTGGTTTAGAGAGACCATATGCCAATATAATAAACGCTCTTTATAAAGCACCTAAGGCCCAGATCATACTACATTGGGAAAAGCTTAAGGCATTCCCATTAAGATCTCGAACAATGGTCTGGGAAAATGGCTTAGTGGCTGAGACACTTGCCTGCAAAGCCAAAGGTCCCAGGTTAGATTCCTCAGGACCCATGTAAGCCAGATACACCAGATAGAATATGTGTCTGGAGTTTGTTTGCAGTGTGCCCTGGCATGACCGTTCCTCTTTCTCACTCTCTCAAATAAATTTTAAAAAATTATAAGGTTCTGGAACATGACAGGAATGTCTAGCCTCTATGTTGCTTTTCAACAAAGTGCTTGAAGTTTCAGCTAAGGCAAAAAGATGAGAGAAACAAAAGGGATATAAATTGGTATGGAAGAACTCAATCTAGTCCTATTTGCAGATGACATGATTTAAAACATAAGTGACCCAAAACTGTCTACCAAAAACCTTCTAAAACTGATAAATTCTACAGTAAAATGTCAGGGTACAAAATCAACACACAAAAATCTGTAGCCTTCCTTGGATGCCAATGATAAACATATGGAGAAAGAGATAAGCAATGCTATCTCATTAATAGCCACAAAAAATAAATACTTTGGAAATCACTAACCAATGAAGTGAAAGACCTGTACAATGAAAACATAAAAACATTGAGGTTAGAAATTAAGAAGGATACAAGAAGATGGAAATGTCTACCATGCTTATGGATTGGAAGAATCAGTATTGTGAAAAATGGCCATCCTACCAACTATTATATGTTTTCAATGTATTTCCAATAAAAATTCCAGCAACGTTCTTCACAGAGATAGAAATAACAGTATAAAAATTCATATGAAAGGGCTTGAGAGACTTTGTTTCCCTAGTACCCACAAAAAGTCAGATGCTCAAAGTGGCACATGCATCTGGAGTTCATTTTCAGTGGCTGGAGGCCCTGGGGTGCCCATTCTCTCTGTCTGTCTCTCTTCTATTTCTCTCTACTTTCAAATAAATAAATAAATAAATATTTTTAAAAAATCATACAAAAGAACAGAATCCCTTAGATAGACAAAAATATCCTCAAGAAAATAATACATTTGGAGGTATCACCATAACATACCTGATTTCAAGATACACTGCAAAGCCATAGTAACTAAAACAGCATGGTACTGTCACAAAAACACCCAGATCAGTGGAATAGAATATAAGACCCATCTCTAAATCCAAGCAACTACAGCTACCTCATCTTTGACAAAGGGGCCAAAGACACACATTGGAGACATTGGTATCTTCAACAAATGGTGCTGGAAATATTGGATAAGCACATGTAGAAGAATGAAACTGGACCCACTTCTCTCACCTTGCAAAGAAGTCAACTCCAAATTGATTAAGGATCTCAATATAAGATCTGAAAGTATAAAACAATTAGATTGAAAAAAAAAAAACAGGGAAAACACTCCACATAGAGATGTAAGGAAATACTTCTTGAATATGACCCCAGTAGCACAGGAAATTACATCAACTTTGGCTGGTAATTACCATCCCCCTCCCCACAGTGAGCTGCTAGCCAGGGAGACTTATGAGGTCCCCAGAACAACGTACATGATTATCAACACTCTTTATTACCTTCCAGAGCTAAAAGGTAATACTTTATTGACAAAGACACCACAGGCCCGGGTCATAGGACACTAGAATACCATGCTGGAACAGAAAGGGAAACAAGCTCGTAGCCCTCATAGTGCATAAAAGCCTATGGGTGCTGCTGGTAGGAAATGGTCACCAACAGTGTGAGTAAGCAGGAACCCTGCAGACTGTGAAATCAACCAGCCAAACAAGAAGTACAGACTTAAGCAATAGCGGTACCACAGCCTCTGTGTGGAACTAACTATTCTCTGATTGGACATGAGGCCCACTCAGTGGGGAAGAACTCATATCTGGTACTGGAAACCAAGTCAGGTTTTCATAGCCAAAAAACTCATACTTTAGAAAGAACCCTGAACTGCTCTCTGGAGAAAAAGAGTGGACTTGCACACCAAAAATCTCGCAAATAACTTCACATACCCCCTTTAACCCAAGCTGTTCTCACTCTTGGTTGGAGAAGATGCTTTATTTTACAGAAGGCAGAATAAATGGATGAGAGTCAGGATCCATTGATAAGTCAACAAGATAACCAACTGACTACCCACCTTGAGATGTGTCACGTTTTCCACATCTGCCAGGGCCCAGGAGAACTTGCAGTGAAAGCACCCATGAATACTGCTCTTATTGTCAGCTTGACAACCAGCTTCAGGGTGATGGTAGCAGATGGGATGATCAAGCAAAAACTATCAAAGCAGAAATCCAGAGGCTACAACAGGCCTGCCATGGCTCAGGGAACACTGTAGAAGATGAGGCAGAAAGGTTGTAAGAGCCACAGGGTGGGTGGGAACACCCTGAGTTACACTCCCCCCACTACCCTATTGGGACTAAGGTCTTCATGACCCCATGGTGAGTCCCATAACTCCACAGAGGAAGGCTCCAGGGAAACAGGGACAGGAGTGAGGGAATAAATGAGTATAATCTGTTATAAAAAGCAAACAGCACAAAACTGCACCCTATATTTATCTGAAGCTTTCAGTGTCGAAATATCAAAAGATATTATGCTGATCAAACTGACTTCAATTGCAGAACTTACTAAAAATTCAAAATAAATTATAACAAAATGTAAACTGATCTTATATGTGCAGTTGTATAATTTATTTTTAGTTAAATAAATTATAATTGGGCAGGATAAAATAATTAAATAAAAGAATTGTTGAGTATGTGTCGTAGATAAATGTTAAAACAAGTATGAGAATCCCAGTGTTAAAAGCATCATTTTACAGTTTGAGAATATTTTCACTGTTGATGTGTTTCAGGACCGTTACTGCGTGATCTCCTGCCTGGATACAGAATGGAGGGGAGAGTGAACCCTGCTGAGCACTTCTGGAGGAGGGCTTGCAGAAAGGGCCATGATGTAGAGTGCTTTCCTTTCTGGGAAGTTGTATTGCAAACTAAAACTGACATGGGAGGTTTACAAAATAATTTTGTCTAAGATTTTTACTTTTGTCAAGTTTCAGACTGTCACAAGCCATGGAGCCAATTCCTAGCAGAATCCTCAATACTTTAAAGATAAATTCATTCCATTTTGTCATCTTTCCCATTTTCATTTTCTTTTGCATCTACTTTATTCCAAAACTCTAATACAAAGCACTTTGCTGTCTAAAACCATCGCTTATTACCGACTAGAGGATAATTCCACAAATTCTAATGCTTTTTTCATACTTATTCAATGTAGATTAAATATTAATCTCCTTTATTAGTCAATTCCACAAAACAACTGGGAATTATTTATTTCCATACAGACAAGGTATACTGCCTGACTCCTTGGACAGTAAATCATATATATATATATATATATATATATATATATATATATATATATGTATTTATATGTATGTATTTATATTATGTATATGATTATATATATATATATATATATATATATATATATATATATATATATACATGAATGAATGATAGAGAGGGCCTCTTGCCATGGCAAAAACTCCAGACGCATGTGCCACTTTATGCATCTAGATTTATGTGGGTACTGCAGAATTATACACAGGCTGGCAGGCTTTGCAGGCAATTGCTCTTAACTACTGAGCCATCTCTCCAGCTCAGACAGTCTTTTGACAGTGTAATGCCTTCTGAAAAACATGTTTATACTAAAAAGCCTACCAAAATTGTTTCCATTCAAAAGCAAGCAAGGTACTGCCACCACTGAAATTTGAACGAGGTTTTCTTTTGCTTGTTTAGAGAGGTGAGTAGTGATTGCTGGTGTGGTATACAAACCCTGATGGCAGACGAAAGGAAGACGTTTGTTTCATACAAGCAAACATAACAGCGGAATGACAACTATCCTCTGGCATGATCTACAGTTTCTTTCTTGAAAATCTTTCAGGTTTTTTTTTTTTTGTTTGTTTGTTTGTTTGTTTTTTTTTTTGGTTTTTCAAGGTAGGGTCTCACTCTAGCCCAGGCTGACCTGGAATTCACTATGTAGTCTCAGGGTTGCCTCAAACTCATGGTGATCCTCCTACCTCTGCCTCCTGAGTGCTGGAATTGAAGGGGTATGCCACCATGCCTGCTTCTTTCAGCTTTTTATAAAACATTTCTGAGTTCCTAGCATGAACTATTTTTTGACTACAGCATGTCATTAACTCATAATACTAAACAGCATGGGCCATGTACTGCTGCTCTGATTTGATTGACAAGAAAACCATTTTCTTTTTTAATATTTTTATTTATTTATTTGAGAGAGAGAAAGACTGACTATAAGCATACAAGGACTATTGCCACTGCAAAACTACTCATGCATGTGTCACTTTGTGTGTCTTGTGGCTCTACATGGATAGTGGTGACTTGAACTCTGGGCTGGTTGTCTTTGCACTCTTTAACCACAGAGCAATTCTTCAGCTGAAAACCTAAATCTTAAAGATGGAAGTAAATTCTTAATGAAACTAATGTTAATAGGAATAAAGAAAATTCATTTTGTGCTAGTTAGTCCAAATTATTTTTGAACAATATCTTTTGAAAATTATAATGTTTGAAATCATTAAATTATATTTATTATACTTAATAATGCATGGATTTCTTAAACATATTTTCTCTTAACATATTGTATTAGAGGAAATATATATGTTTGTTTCTTTGTTTACTTTTGTATTTTGCTTTCCTGGAGCTGGAACTCAGGAGGACCTCATGAATGATGTGTAGTCTTTGATCACTGAACTAAAGTACCATCACAAATAGAATTTCAACATTATCACCTCAAAGAAATTAAGAAAATAATTTTTGTTAATCATTACATTATCCTGATTTGATCATTATACAATGTATACATGTATCAAACATACCAATGTTCCCTTTAAATATGTAAAACTTTGATGTATCTAGTTAAAACAGAATAAAACTTTAAAATGTCATTTGATTGCTTCTGGCAGTGGAATAGAAGCAGAAAGTCATAGTTAAACCCTTTTCTACTGAAAAGTATCTGTTGTGCTGTGAGTATAAAATGCCCCCTGAGGGCAAGAGTATTTGAACACTTGGTCTCCAGCTGGTTACACTGCATTGGGAAGTGGTAGAACCTTTGGCAGGTGAGGCCTTAGATGGGAGAAGTTTGTTGCTAGGGGCAGGGAGATATGGAGATCATAGTTGAGCCCCATTTCCTGTCCTCTCTGCTTCCTGATCTACCCAGATGTGGGCAAGCTCCTGCAGCCACAGCTGTGAGCTGTCCCTGCCTCCCAGCCTTCCCAGCAGCGATGGACTGTACACCCGCGCATGCCCATGAACAAAAACATTCTCTCTCCCTTAACGTGCTTTTTGTCTTCAATTTATTTGGCCACAATAATGAGAAAAATAATGATATGTCTGAAGTTCCTCTGTGGACTGTTGTTCAGCTAATTGTAGAGCCAGAGCATTGCATATGCAAAGTCTTCAGTTTCATCTCCAGCACTACAAAACAGTACAAAATAAAACTTAAAGCTTCCCATTCTTCTATCCATCTTCATTAACATCATTGTTCTTTCTTTATGACTCTGTAGTGATAATAGGCTTCCATTGCCTTTCAGCACATACACTACACATTGCTGCTCACTCTGGGTCCTACCATCCCCTCACCCATCCCTTCTGATCATCAAGACCCACCCCACGCAGTAGAGGACTGGTATCTCTCTAGTACACTTGTCTTCATCTCTTAAATCTCTTAAAATCTCCCCAGAGTGGGTTTTTGGATACGTCAACACAAAACACACAGCTCTCACCTCAAAGAGGACAAGAGACCACTTATTCTGTAGCCAAATATGAGTGATCATGGCCTGGGAACACAGGTTTAGGTTACCCCAAAATCCATGTTGTATCACGTTCACAAACTTATGGTTTTCTATTTAAAGAACAAAAGCCATAATCCAAGGCAATTTTCTAATACATTTGTGGTAAACATCAGGTTGGCAAATAAGAGCAAAGAGGGGAAATCTCTGTAATAGGCTTCAGACTCTATGTGATGACATATTCTTAGCATTGAGTTGGTAGAAAAATGTGATCTGTTTGTACATTCCAAAAAGGTCTCACCTAAGGAGATTAGGTCACCATAGAGGTGTGCACTAAATGGATATAAAGGGCTAACTGTATCCCAGGGCAATTTAGCTCTGATTCTGTAACAAACATCCATCTCTCTGGGATCACTGTGTGTTCTAGCAGTCCACTCAGCCTTGTTCAAAGTAGTTGGAGTGCTTTAGTTCACACGTGTGTGTGTATGTTTGTGTGCGTGTGTGTGTGTGGACAGTTTTCCACTGTTAGTCTTTGCCTTCCACTTCATTTGAGCAAGGGCCTCTTGTTCACCATTTTTTTGTGAGCCTCACTGACTAGAGAGGTTTTGAGAAATTCTCCTACCTCTGCCTCCCAATGCTGGTGTCACAGAAGCCCATCTTTTATGGAGTATCTGAATGTCTGAACTCAGCTACACACACTTATTCAACTAGTCTATCAACATTTATATATTTCTTTTGTTTAAGAAAAGATTACCTCTTTCATATGCTGCCTCTGCATCTCAGGAGATGATAATCCTGGTTTAACATTTCATGGTGGGCTAAGAGATGACTTAACTGCTTAAAAGCAGCAAACTGGCTTGCAAGATTTTACGAACAGTATTGTCATTTCACATATTAATGTTTTCCTATAAATGTGGACTAGATTTTTGTCACGAGATTACAGCTAACGAATGATGTTATCAAGTTCCAGTCAGTTGCCCTACTTTGGACAATTATATCTAAATTAAAGTAGCAACTTTAAAAAAAAAAAAAAAACTTTTGTTCATTTTATTTATTTATTTGAGAGTGACAGACAGAGAGAGAGAGAGAGAGAGAGAGAGGGAGGGAGGGAGAATGGGCGCGCCAGGGCCTCCAGCCACTGCAAACGAACTCCAGATGCATGCGCCCCGCTTGTGCATCTGGCTAACGTGGATCCGGGGGAATCGAGCCTCGAACCAGGGTCCTTAGGCATCACAGGCAAGCACTTAACAACTAAGCCATCTATCCAGCCCCAAAGTAGCAACTTTTAATGTTAATATGACTTCAACTAAATTAGATTGTACATTATAAGGACAAAATGAGCAAATTGTTTTGTAGAAAGAAAATAATTACAACACTATCAACATTACTGGAAAGCAAGTAAAATAATCTAAATTAGAATCAGTTTTTAACATAAAACTGTGAGTGCATGTCTATGACTTTCCAAAACCTGAAAGTTTGTTCAAGAATTATGTGGTCACAATGGATGTCATGATTTTTAATTATGCTTTTTAACAGAAAACAAAACAAAATCAAAAGCATGTTGAACTATCTTAAACAGCTAAGCTCTTTACACATTCTTCTAACAGACAAATTTGCATCTTAGCAATTATTTCTTCCCTTGTCTAAACAGCAGTTTGGTTTTAATACCTTAACTCAAGACTCACTAATTTCAAGAGAGTAGAAAACATCCTCTATTAAAGAAGAGAACCACTGAGTCAAATGGAATCGTCAAACATATGTCTTTTCTTCTCCTACTTTATTATTATTATTAGTAGTAGTAGTAGTAGCAGTAGTAGTAGTAGTTTTTCGAGGTAGGGTCTCATTCTAGCTCAGGCTGACCTGGAATTCACTCTGTATTCCCAGGGTGGCCTTGAACTCATGGTGATCCTCCTACCTCTGCCTCCCAAGTGCTGGGATTAAAGGCATGTGCCACCACGCCCAGCTCTTCTCCTACTTTAAAATATTCAGTGGTATATTGCAATAATTCTGTGGATATGACTTTAAAACACACCATACATGACCAGTGTAAATCTGAGATACATGAATAGTGACTTACCAGTGATTCTGGCTGGCTGCTAAACTTCAGAAACAGAAAACAGAAAGCAACACATTGTCAAATACTTAATGAGTCTTAAGTGCATATTGAAATTAGCTGAGAAGCTTTCTAAAATATCTGTATGGTAGTACTAAGAAATAATATAACTAATCTGCAGCATAGTCATTATCTCAACATATATAAAATCCTTCTAGGATTCTCTTCTCTACATGCAAGGCTGAGAACTTCTGAAATCTTATTTTGTTTGGAATGTTCAACTTGAATGGAAACATTTTAAGTGAAATGAGTTATAGATATAAATAAAATATATCTCATTTTCATGTATGATTCAGTCTCTATTTGGATTTAAAAATATTAAAAATAAGCTCTCAAGTTTATACATTATGCTATATGAGTTCAAAGAAGGTGTAGCTAATATCACTTTATAGATCCTCAACATCTGTGTTGCAGTCAGGTTCACATTGTTTATAGAAATCACCCAACCAAGAGCAGATTGTGGGGAAAAAGAAGTTTATTTTGGCTTACAGGCTCAAGAGGGAAGCTCCATGATAGCAGGGAAAATGATGGCATGAGCAGAGGGTGGACATCACCCCCTGGTCAACATAAGGTGAACAATAGCAACAGAAGAGTGTGTCAAACACTGACATGGGGAAACTAGCTGTAACACCTAAAAGCCTGCCCCCAACAATACACTCCCTCCAGGAGATGTTAATTCCCAAATCTCCATTTTTTTTTGTACAAAAACATTTGTGCTATAAAAGCAAAAAGATAAAATAAGGAACAATGTTAAATAGATCATTGATAAGCATGTGCACAGCAGAAGTTCTTTGTTTAACTTAGCATATAATCCTTTTGTCAGAGGTTAGTCAAATTCAATGAACTGTAATTTGGACTTTAGTATAATCAGCTGATATAATTTCTTACAATTATTGTCTATGCAAATGGTATTTTACTTGATTATAATTATATCCTATATACAGATTGTAGACTGTAAAACAGTATCATTAAACAATACAGTTAAAATAATTTTCCAGAGAACTATAATTAAATTTATCAACAATTTGGGTCATAATTGTGTATGTAATCAATTTACCTCAATTTGCATTTGGTTAGACTTGGAGATGGTTTTACATGTAAATATCTCCTTGTATATGGCATCTTAAGATGCTCTTTATTATAACCCTTGTATTCACTGTTATTTTATATATCCTTGACATAAATACTCAGTAGAAACAAATAGAAATTGTACAAGGAATAAATAGACTCAGACCTTAGTCCATCAATGACAAGACACCAACTGGGTAACAGTATTAGGAAGGCAGTTTCATGAGAAGGGCTTCTACCATCTCCAGTCTATGAGGAGTACAAATGATGAGTTTGTGATGAAATAAATCTGTGTATATTTTGTGTTTTGCCTTAAAATAAAACATGAGTAATATCACACAGAAGTGATGGTATGTTAGTGACAATTTATGGTAGTTTGATTCAGGTGTACCCCATAAATTCATGTTATGAATGCATGGTCCCTAGCTGATGGCAATTTGGGTATTGGACCCTTACTGGAGGAGTTGTGTTTTTTGGGTGGGCTTATGGGTGGTATAGCCAGTTATGTCTTGCCAGTGTTTGACACACTCTCCTGCTGCTGTTGTCCACCTGATGTTGGCCAGGAGGTGATGTCCACTCTTTGCTCATGCCATGTTTTCCTCTGCCATCATAGAGCTTCCCCTAAATGTGTAAACCAAAATAATTTGCTTCTGGTTGGATGTCTGTCCCAGCAACAAGGATCTGACAGGAACACAGTTATAAACACAAATCTTTAAATAGGTAACTGTCAGAATAACATGGATTGTAGACAGTAAATCAGGCAGGCCAAAAATTCCACTGATCACTCTTAGAACATACAAGCTTTTCAGTTTGCTTTATATCATGAAATACAGGATTAATTAAATTATATTACTGATGAATTAATAATCAAAACATCAAAGTTAATAATAATGTTGGCTCACTTATAGTTTAAGAATGCTTATGTTAGGAAAGCTTGAAATGTATTTGTTTGCTTATTTAAGATTCTTTTCTCTTTGTTGATATAGGCACTACTTTTCTGCATAGGAAGCTTTTCAACATGCTCAATAGACTTTTGTTGTATACATATAATGACAACATATTGGTGGTCAGGCAAGGCGCCCATCTTTCAAATTCCTTATATACCTATTTTTTATCCATTATTTTAATTAGAGATTGATATCTTACACTCACTTATATTGCACATTTATTTGAAAGAGGATTTTGTGTTCCTTCAGATTCATTATTATTCATCAAGAAAAAAAGTAAGGCAGCCAAGTAAAGAAATCCCACAACTGAATTAAAAATAATAATGATAATGATTATGGTGGAGAATGTGGTTCAGGGTAGCTCCCCTGCATGTAATATGCCAGAACCTGAGTTTGAGCCTCAACACTGCTACAAAAATGTAGTACAAGACAAAAAACTAATGAGGAGAGGTGAGGAGATTTCTCAGTGTCAGAAGTGCTTGCATGTAAAGCTTGCCAGCCCAGTTCAATTCCCAAGCCACCCACATATGTAAGTGCAAACAGTAGTGCAAGCATCTAGAGTTTGCTTGTAATGTTAAGAGGTCCTAGTGCTCCCTCCATCACAAAATGTGCAAATTAATAAATAAATAAATGAAGGTAAGAAGTGGAGATAAAGAGAGAGGTGGGAAGGATGAAGAATAGAGAAAGGTTGGGGAAAAGATAGGAAGGAAGAAGGGGAGAAGGAAGGCAAAAGGAGAGAATGGGAGAGAAAGGAGGAGAGAGTGAAGTGGAAGGGAGAGTAGAGAAAGAAAGGGAAGATATTCCACATAGCAAGCACAATGCTCATCATTTAGCCGCACTTCAGGATAGGATACAGAGAAAGAAATAAGGGACATAGTCCCATTTTCAATAGAAACAAAAAAATAAAATACCTTGGAATAATGTTAACCAAGGAAGTGAAAGATCTATAGAACAAAAACATAAAAACACTCAAAAAAGAAATTGAGGAAGACTTGAGAAAATGGAAAGACCTCCCATGTTCCTGGAAAGGCAGAAGTAACATTGTGAAGATGACAATCCTACCAAAGGCAATATACAGATTAAATGCAATTCCAATTAAAATCCCTACAGTGTTCTTCACAGAGATAGAAAAAAAAAATAATCTCAAATTTCATATGGAAAGGCAGAAGGCCTCGCATATCCAAACATATCCTCAGCAAAAGAAATACCTCTGGAGGCATCACCATACCTGATCTAAAGCTATATTACAAAGCCATAGTAATAAAAACATCATAGTACTGGCATAAAAACAGGAGTATAGATCAATGGAATAGACGTGAGGACCCGGACTTTGGGTCAAGCAACTATAGCTACTTGATATTTGACAAAGGTCCTAACAATATAGGCTGGAAAAAAGACAGCATCTTCAACAAATGGTGCTGAACAAACTGGATAACCATATGCAGGAAACTGAAACTTGAACCACACATTTCTCCATGCACTACACTCAAGTCCAAATGGATCAAAGACCTCAATATAAGACCAGACACTAGAATACTACTGGAAGAAAATTTAGGAATTACTTTCCAGGATATAGAAATAGAAAAAGACTTTCTGAACAAAACCGCAGTAGCTCACGAACTTAAACCATCACTCAACCAATGGGATCACATGAAGCTGAAGAGTTTCTTTACAGACAAGCATACAATAAGCAAAGCTAATAGATTACCCACAGAATGGGAGAAAATATTTGCGAGTTATCCAACTGACAGAGGCCTAATCTCTAGAATCTACAAAGAACTCAGAAATCTAAACAGTAAGAAGTCAAACACCCCACGCACAAAATGGGGCAAAGAGCTGAACAGGCAGTTCACAGAGGAAGAAATAGAAAGGGCAAACATACACTTAAGAAAATGTTCATCATCCCTAATCATCAGAGAAATGCAAATTAAAACAACTATGAGATTCCACCTTACCCCAATAAGGATAGCAAACATCAACAAATCAAATAAAAATAAATGCTGGCGAGGATGTGGAGAAGTAGGAACACTCATCCACTGTTGGTGGGAATGCAGGATGGTACAACCACTTTGGAAAGCAATATGGAGACTTCTGAAAAAGCTGAGTATAGAGATACCCACAGACCCAGTTATTCCCTTACTGGGCATCTACCCTAAAATCTTCAAACCACAGGCTAGAGAGATTTGCTCAACCATGCTTGTAGCGGCTCAGTTTGTAATAGCTAAAAGCTGGAATCAACCCAGATGTCCATCACTAGTAGAATGGATAACTAAGATGTTGTATATCTACACAATGGAATTCTATACAGCAGTAAGAAAAAATGACACAATTAAATTTGAGGAAAAATTGTTGAACCTGGAACAGATCATCCTCAGTGAACTTACCCAATCACAGAAAAAAAAATCGCCACATAGTCTCACTCATCCATAGCACCTAACTTGCTTTGGACTTTCAAAGTGGTGCAGCTAGGTAGTCAACAGAATGCATTAGTTCAGTTTACATAAGATGAACACAGATGCTTCTGTTACAAGTATTTGAATGCCTGCAAGAATGTTGTTTGCAGAGGTTTTGTAAAAGGATATTAGAGAATGTTAAAGAAAACTTCTCAATATTAAAGAATAAATCAGAAAATGTAATTCTCAAGCAAACATAAAATGAAAATGTCAGATTCCTTAACCAACTTTGTAATTAATGAGGGGAAAATGATATGCTATTGGTAGCTTCAGAGAATATTCTCAAAACTAGGTATTTGTAGATTATGTTAGAATAAAGTGATGAGTTGCATACAAAACAGGCTAATGTCCAACAGTGTCATGCAATGTAGCTTGCAGGGTTATGGTTAATCCTTCAAAGAGATGATTTGTGTCTCACACAAAATTCATATAATTTAGGAGAGGGAGTGCTTGCCTCATACACACAGGTCATGAATTCAATCCCCAGCAAAATAAAAATAAGAAAGAAAAACATAAAGTTCAACTACAAGGTAAATACAGCCCTGAAGAGGTGTAAAATATCCCATCAGATAGGAATGTTATTCTGGTCACTAGATTGAAACTGCAAATTTTAATCTCTAAATAACCATTACAGCTTAGCAGAGCAAAGAATAAATGTAAATACCTTGAAATCTAGATGAGCAACAGCAAAACAATGTAAGAAAACTCTGGTATAGGGTTAAAGCAGGAAAAAAGTGTTTTCAAAAAGATATTTCCAGTTTATTTTAGAAAATCTCTTACAAGCACACTTCTCCATATTTAATACAGCTCATTCAGATAAACTGGCTATGAATCTTATGTAATAATTGTTTTCAATTAAAAAAGCTGCAAAATATTTCCTCAAAAAAGGAGAGAAGAAATGCACATTTAAAAACTGTCCTCGTTATTATGAATTATATAAACTTTCATAAAGTGATTTTGAAACCTCTAATCCTTAATTATATTTAGCTTGTTATTTCAGGCTCCAGCATGTACATTTCATATTAAATTAAATGTATTTACATACATGTCACACTAAGCTTTAAAAAAGAAACCCAAAAATTCAGAATGAAAAGAATAGAGAAAATACTGAAGGCTAACTACCAAAAGTAATGTTTTAAGGTCAATGCCCAGGAAATGATCCAAGTATTCCCCAATTTATGCTGTTTCACTTATAAACTTTTGACTCTGAAATACTCTGAAGTGAATATTAGTTAAAAACAACTAAAAAATGATGTCAGATTTAGAACTGTAAACTATCCCTGGATTAATGTTAGAACTGTGACCTATACCTGGATTAATATGAGGACTGTGGTCTATGCCTAGGTTAATATGAGGACTGTGATCTATCCCTGTATTAATATTAGAACTGTGATCTATCCCTGGATTAATATGTGATCTATGGCTAGATTAATATGAGCACTGTGATCTATCTCTGGATTAGTGTTAGAACTGTGATCTATCCCTGGAGTAATGATAAGCAGAGATGTACTCTTTCTTCCTTTAATGTGTGTGTGTGTGTGTGTGTGTGTGTGTGTGTGTGTGTGTGTTTTGCAGGCTCGTGTATGTTCAGATGCACATGTCTTGTATGCACATTTGTGGAGGTCAGAGGAGATCATCAGCTGCTTTCTTCCTTTTCCACTACTTTCTTGAGACAGAGTCTCTCACTGAACCTGGAGCTCACTGTTTTTCTGTAAGACTCAGTGACTAGCAAGTTACAGTGGTTCTTCTGTCTGTGACCCCTCAGCGAAGATGTTACAATATGCATGGCTACACCAGGCTTTTTACATGGATGTGGGGCATCTAATTCAGGGCCTCATGCTTGTGCAACAAACACTGTTGGCCACAGAGCCATTTTTTGGCCCCAGAACCATAATCTTATAAACAGCAAGCTTAGTTCTCAGAAAGCTATTAGATCACTGAGGTGAACAATACTTTAAATGCAATGACTCACTGAGTACGATGTCGTGCAGATTAAGTCTGCTAAATGCCTCCTGCACTTGAAGTATTTCCAATTAATGAAGGATTCATCAGGCAACGTCCCATCAAAAATCAAGGACTGTCTGTTTCTTTGGGCATCATGGCCTTATTCATATTCGTACTGACCATCATGCTTATGGAAAAATATAAGAATTGAAAATGTCCTTGGAAATTACTGACTGTGAATTCCAAAGAGTAGAGAAACATTTCTCACACATTATCCTCAGATTTCTTCTTCAATATATCTATTCTTCAGGACTGTTGCTAGTAGATTAGATCATCAAAACATTATCAAAGATTCATACTAAACCTTTATCCATACTATTTCCACCAATTGGTTCTATTATCCTCCAAGTCAAGATAATACATCTCACATTGGCAAACATTTGAATAAAGAGGGTTATTATATCTTATCTTAGTTATTTTGCTCTTGGTGCAAACACATTTAAATGGATTTTTTAATTCAATTTCACTTTATGTAAATATATTAATAAAAATAAGTGTTCATAACTGGGATGCTGGTTTTAAAGAGTTGAAACTATGATAGAGCTTTTTTTATTTAAATTGTATGTTGCTTATTGAAAATTAGTAGGCAGTCAATAAGACAATAACATGTAGTCTCCATTTTTTTTTTTTTTTTTTGAGGAAGAGTCTCATTCTAGCTCAGGTTGACCTGGAATTCACTATGTAGTCTCAGGGTGGCCTCGGACATAGAGTGATCCTCCTACCTGCTGCCTCCTGAGTGCTGAGATTAAAGGTGTGCACTACCATGCCCGGCAACATATCGTCTCCAAACAAGAGATAATAAGAGATGATCAAAACATACTAGTTATGTGGGTACTGGAACTAGTATATTACAATTAAAGTATTGTAAAATAACTATATCCAATACATCCACAACAGCAGACCACAAAGAAAAAATAAACAAGAAAAATGAAAAATGGCAAGTCATAGAGTACAATTAAAAAGCATATAATAAAGGTCAGAAATTAGACATGAAAAGCGAAAAGAAATGAAGGATGTTGATATGGCTGTGGGTTATCTCATGTTAATCACTAGATATCTATTATAAGGGAAATTGATTATTTGTACATAGCTATTTTCAGACTTTATAATGTTTTTAAAATGAACTTTGGTCTCTATAAACAATTGCAAATCATTTAGAGTCCTATATACACAGACCATATATTTCCAGATCTTTCTGGTTTTGTCCAAACAGATAATTATTCTCATAATGTAATATTTACATCAAATTATTAAATATTATACAGTGTGTGATGTATCGTACTGAAAGGAATGTGATAGATTTACTAATTTTTTTTTGTTTTGAGGGGAGGTTTTCGAGGTAAAGTCTCACTCTAGCCCAGGCTGGCCTGGAATTCACTATGTAGTTTCAGGGTGGCCTCGAACTCACAGTGATCCTCCTACCTGTGCCTCACGAATGCTGGGATTAAAGGCGTGAGCCACCACAACTGGCTCTTATTAAACATTATTTTTAAACTGGCTGAACTTCAAGTGACAGTGAGGACTATTAATGACAAGAGAGTAAGAGTAGCAGAAAACACAAAACGTGAATTATAAGAGATGGTTTTTATGCATGCTTTTTGTAGAACATATTTCAATTTCATTCAAATTTCCTAGCTATATATTAGAACACAAATGCTTCCCTGATGATAAACCCTGTATGTTCTTTGCAGAGCAGTCATACTGAACCTATATGATAACTGGTGAGGTGTGTGAAGCAGGTAGGAGAATCACTTCTAATGTTTTCTGACAATAAATAAGCAAAGTCATATGTTTTGGAAATTCTTCAATATTTTACTAATATCATATCTTTTTCATAATCTATATGTTACATAAATTTTATCATAAAATACCTACCTGTAAGAAAAATCCAGAATAATTTAACTACAAGTGATTTTCTGCCACTATGTTCTGTACTGATATATTGGTTTATAGTATATTTGAAATATAGTTGTTATACTGGGTTCTCTTAATGGTTTGCAGCTTTAATTAAATAATTTTTCTGTAAGATACCCAGGCATATTTGTTTGAATTAGTTATATTAAATATGGAAAAATTTCCACATGAAATAACTTTTCAGCTAAAGAGTCTTTAAGTATACCTTTTGAAGTCTTTTTAACCTATTCCCTCTTTTCAACAGAATTTTATTACTTCATTTGGTTTGCTATTGCTCATGTAGATTTCTGGATGTTGTCATCTATGTTCCATTTATCCTTTTCTTTTATGGTAGCATCTTCAGGATCCTCTAATGCCATCTGAAATTCCAATGATTTTCAATAAGTTTTGGTTGCATTGGACATTAACCAGTTTCTTTCTCTTTCCTACTTCCTAAAATGGAAGACATTCTATAATTATAAAATATAAGAAAGAACCAAAAACTACACTAGAATTTTGATCAAATTCAAGAGAAAATTTATTATATGTGATTTTCATTGAGTTATGAATGTGCTTTCTCCTAAGAGTGCATCAGTTTCGGTATATACATTGCTACTTGCTACATGCTACAGTATGTCAGCAACTTGTCTCTACATATTAAGGCACAAGGGAATTGTACCACACTGATGTATACTGGGCCTCCTCAAAATGTCTAAAAATAGTGCATGCTACTGGGGAGAAATGCCTTCCAAATTTAATAAAATAAAACAATCAAAAACAAGGAGAAAAGTTTTTGTAAAATATTTCATCAATATGAGAATGTGATGAAATATGATTCAAACAGAACCACTTACAGTATTTTCCAAAGAGCTTTTAATCATGTTGTGCATGCCATTAATTGTTGGTAACAATATTTCAGAAGCTTACAAGACTTTGGAGGGAAAGCTTATGGAATGTGAAATTTAACCTTGAAATTTCAACTGCTAGTCACTTATCTCTTAGATAAGAATTGACGCAACAAAAATCATCTCATGTGTATAATATGAGATAATTGTGCAATGATTTTGTCTGTCAAGTTATCAACAGTAACAATTTTATATGTATTCCAATTTATTTAGATTGGTGCTACAAAGGTTTATTTATAGCATTATTTTAGAATTATATATAAAATCAACTTTATAGCCCTATTTAATTTATTTTCTTAATATAATGTAATAATGTATTTAAGTATAAATTATTATCTGATAATAATCACAGACGAATGCTACTAGTCAATCCATTGAGTTTCATGTGCATGTACTTAAGGTATAAAATTTGGTACTCAGAGACACCAAGTTTGTATTCTTTATTATTTGAATTCTCAGATCTGTAAAACTGTCACATATGGGTCCTGGTCCATTTCTTATTTCTGATAAAACTGATATATTTTTTAAAAAATATATTTATTTATTTATTTGAAAGAGAAAGAGACAGAGAATGGGCATGCTATGACCTCTAGCCACTGCATACAAACTCCAGAAGCGTGTGCCCCCTTGTGCATCTGGCTAATGTGGGTCCTGGGAAATTGAACCTGGGTTCTCTGGCTTTGGTGGGCAAATGCCTTTACGGCAAAGCCATCCCTCCAGCTCCAAACTGCCATTTTTATAGAATACTTTCTTTCATCTTGTTTCCCCAAATAAACATGTCAATGACTAATGACTTAGATTAAAACTAGAAGGCTTAGCATCCCATCATAAATCAACCTTGTGAGTTTTCTCTTATCCCATTTAAGATTGCTTGTTTAAGCAGTTATTATGTGCATGCCTGAGTATTGTTATTTAGATGCATTAGAGCTCTTAAGCACTTACTACAAAACAACTCTAGTTACTCTCTACTTTCCAAGAGGATGTTTAATATTTAACATCAGAATAAACAAAGAGTACATACACTATAATTATAATTCTCCCAAATAAATTTTATCATGTAAGTATAGTAAATCATCTGTTGCTACTCTGATATTTTATCTCAAAATTAAAGATAAAACTCAATATATTTATATTGTTCTATGTTATTTAGTTATGATAGCAAAAGTTTTCATCATTTAAGTAAATTAACAAGGAAGTTTCAACAAATGTATGTTTTCCAAAGAGCAAAATTACAGCATGTAAAATATTCTTGCTATAAGGATCTGCCCATCTGCTCATCCTTCCATTATCAATCCATCCTTTCACCCATTCTTCTATGCATCCAAGAAATGTTTGTTAAATAATGATTCTTAATTATAAGAATATGACAAAGCTTCTCTCTTCATGTGGGGAAAATGTATTTCCTACATATTTCAATTTCCTTCATAAAACAAAACATGTACTACTGTTCCAACACACATCATTGGACCTTATGAATATTTTATTTTTATTTTTAATAACTTATTTTATTTATATATTTTTTCCTTTATTAGTTAGTTTTGTATTCAGTAAATACAGTCAGTTTGGTACCATTAGTAGGCTCATCCATGACCTACCCCCTCTCCTTGGCCCCTCCCCTGTTGAGGTATATGGGTCATGCATTATGGAGTTAGCCCACAGTTATGGGTAAGCTAAATGTCTCTGCATATCATGACCCAACATGTGGCTCTGATATTCTTTCCGCCCCCTCTTCCGCAAAATTTCCTTGAGCCATGTTGGGTTCATTTTTGGTCTGCTTCAGTGATGAGGTGTTGTTGGGGGGCTCTGAGATTCTGGCTCTCTGATTTGGTAGGAGTTGATTTTTCTCTGTGTTGATCTCCTTGCCCCTTGTGCTGGTATCCGGTTCATCAGGAAAACAGCCCCCTTGCTTGTTTCTCCAATTTTTCTTAGTTTCAGCCGGGGCACTGTTGAGGTATGATGGGGTGGCTCTCTCCTTGGGATCTACATCTATCTGGAAAAGAGAAGCAGATTCTCCAACGGAGAGTAAGTTAGCACCAGGACAAATGAGATAACCCTTACTTTTTTTTTTTTTTATAAAGAATTTAATAGGTTTAGGCCCTCTTGTAGCCCACAACTGATGGTAGCTTGATATTGGAGAGTGGGCTTATGTTTGGATATGGTTCTGACTTGTTTCCCAGCTCCAGCTATGGGTCCCATACCACTGAGGGGATCAGTTAGCCAAATTGAGAGCAGTTGGTTCCCCACCATGGCTGTGTGCCACCACTGCACTTGTGTGGGCATCACAACAAGTTATTTGCTGCTAAGTAGGTTAGACCATGCATTGCTTTCACAGATGTTGGTCATTTTCCCCCAGTCGCCCATGTAGCACCTTCTGGCACTAGACGCGCTGTCTGGGGACTGACTCTCTTCCAACTTCCAGCCACGCCATTCTAATTTGCATGTCAATCACATAAGGTGTTTTCAGCAGTAGGGTCTTACCATTAGCCTTTAGTGGGTCATCAAGTACTCTGACAGAAATCTGTCTGTCTTTTAGGAAACCTATATTTTATTTTTGTTCTCTAAAATAATACTCTTTTTTGAAAAATTCAGGATTGTTCCTCAATATTGTATATTAAGTAAATTTCCCTTATGACCTTGTTTCAGTCATTGATGTTTAATTTTGCTACTAATTATTTTCATATATCAAAATGTACCTGGTGTTGGTAGCTAGTATGGGCTCACAACATTGGTTACTCATTTGATGTGTTTATTTTTTCTATTAGGTCATGCTCACTCTAGAACTCTAAACAAGAGCCAATAGTGGGGCCGGCTGTTGGATACCATCACTCAGGAGATATGAAGTTGTATTTCTTCCAGGAATCAAGGAAGAAAGGTTTTAGGAGAGTTTGTACTTCAGCTCAGCATGAGGATTTGATAGACAGGTCTAGCTGTCTCCTGTGTGTGACAAGAAGTGATGAACTCTCCAATAATACCAGGAATATGATACTTAGCTGAGAGATTTCTCATGAGTTTTCTTTCATACATTTTAATTACAGTCATATTAATTAGAGTAAAATAAGTTTCATCAGATTGAGTATTTGTGGCAGAGGTTTGAATTCTGACAAGTGAGCATGTTCCTTCTGTATTCTGCCACCAGCATCTCTGTTTTCCATGTGTGACTAAGAACTCCCTTTCCTATCAGTTACATTTAGAGATGTTGGAGTAAGGAGGCAAATCTACATGCCTATTTCTCCTTTTCTGTTCTCTCTTATAGTAATGGCTAATGTAAAAAAAATATCTATTCAATTTTAAAAGAAAAAATTCAGTTTCAAAACTATACATTTGAATCATTTAGAAAAAAAAAGTGAAAATAGAGTGGTACAAATGTTTTATAGAGGCCTACGTGCATCACATGATTGTAATGTTAAGTATGAGGAGGCCTTTTCTCCAAATTATATACTGATATCAGATAACTATACGGTACAGAACATTGAGTGATATATAAAACTTAGACGTACAGTAAGTAAAAACGAAAAATACATAAGTGCATATCAAAAGAAATAATCACAAAATGGAAAAACAATCTATAAACTGGGAGAAAATACTTGAAAAGCATAATCTGGAAAAGGTTAAGGGTCGAAAATGAACTCACAACATTCAACACCTAAAAGGTCAAATAGCTCAATAAAAATGGGTGTATTAGCCTGGAATGATGGCTTAGTGGTTAAGGCACTTGCCTGAGAAGCCTAAGGACCCAGGTTCAATTCTCCAGTAACCATGTAAGCCAGCTTCACAAGGTGGTACAAGTGTCTGGAGTTTGTTTCCAGTGGCTGGAGGCCTTGGCACACACATTCTCTCTCTCTCTCTTTCTCTCTCTCTGTATCTGTCTCTCTCTCTCCCTCTCTCAAATAAATAAATAAATATTTAAAAAATGGGTGTATTAGCAAATATCTCTAATCTTACTACCTGGAAGGGTGAGTCAGGAAGATGGGGATTATAGGTCATCCTTGAATACATAGTGAGTTTATAGCCAATCTTGGCTATGTGAAACCATGACTCAGAAAAAAATAAAAAATAAAAGCATTACACAAATAGACATTCAAATATGAAAAAACAACAGCATGACTCATTAATCTTCAGGGAAATTAAAATCAAAACTACCAGTAGTGGGGGCTAGAGAGATGGCTTAGCAGTTAAACCACTTGCCAGCAAAGCCAAAGGACCCAAGTTCTATTTCCCAGTTTTCATGTAAAACCACATGCACATAGTAGCCCATGCATCTGGAGTTCGTTTGCAGTAGCTAAAGGCCTTGACCCACCAATTCTTTCTCTTTCTCTATCTGCCTCTCTCTCTTTCTAATAAGCAAATAAATAAATAAAATATTTTAAAAAAAAACATTGGTAAGAGTGACTATTATCAATAATAGTAAGGGGGACTAGAGAGATGGCTTGCCAGCAAAAGCCAAAGGACCAAGTTTTGATTCCCCAGTACCCACATAAAACCAGATGTAGAAGGTGGCCCTCCTGTCTGGGGTTCATTTGCAGTGGCTACAGGCCCTGACCCACCCATTCTCTTTCTATCTTCCTCTCTCTCTCTCTCTTTCTCATAAATAAATATGTAAAGATATGATGTTTTGGTAAGTATATGGAGAAAAATGTGCACATGGGAAGACACTGACTGATAATGGTGCATTAATTATGGAAAACAGAATAAAAGATGTCAAAATGTCAAAAGCATAAGAATACAGCTATGAAATGAACCAGCAGCCATATTACTGGGCATTTACCCAAGTAAAATAAAATTAGTTGAAGAAATATGCACTCCCTTGTGCACTGTAGGTCTCTTTACATTAGCCATGAATGAGATCTAAGTGCTCATTTACTGAGGAATAAATAAAATAGGATCTAAATGCAAGGTGGGTTATTGATTAGCCATAAAACGAATGTGATTTACATCAGTAGAACTAGAGATTAATATGTAACATAAAACAGGCATTGAAAGACAATTGCCACATGATCTCATTCCTATATAAAATTTTCAAAAGTTAACCCCATGCAAGTTTTGAGTACAGTAATAGATATGAACCCACTGGAAAGGTTAGAGGGCAAGGAGGATGAAAAAAGGTTAGCCAATAGACCTGAAGTTAGAGCAGATGAAAAAAAAAAAATAAGCTATAGTGTGATTGTTGGCAAAGCACAGTGACTAAAAGAAAAGACCTACGTGTTAGATATATATCTAAAAGCTAATAGAAATACCTTGAAGATTCTCACCATAAATAAATGATGACTCAGAGCTTGGCTGATCATCCAGTGGGTAAGAACACTTGCTGCACAAACATGAGGACATGAGTTTGATCCTCAGCAACCATGTTAAAAGCCAGGGATGGACATCCATTCCTGTACATTCACTCTAGCACTGAGAGGGGCAGATGCAGGAGGATCACTGTGGCTTGTTGTTCAGCTACTCTGACTCACTAAGAGAAGCTCCAGCTTTCAGTGAGGGACACTTTCTCATGGACATAAGGTGGAAGAACAGTAAAGGAGGACAAATGACACCAGTCTATAAACACACGTGCATGGTGCCTAGGCATCTGCAGATACCAACCGACAACCCACATACGCACTGCACATGCACCAAAAGAAAATAGAAAAAAAATGTATAAATGTTTGAATTAGACATATCTAACCAAACATCAACATTGCACAATACATACATATGGAAAAACATCAGAAGTTACTTTATTAATATGCATAGAATATGTTTTTATATATCTGTTAAAATAAATTTGATTGAAATTATAAAGAAAAAAACTCTTGTAGTTTTTGCATTTGGTTGAAAAAACAGGCCTGTTAAGTAAGAAAAAATGTTCATCAAGAATTTTAGTGATGAAGTTGGAAGCAATAATTAAATGTGGTGTGCCATATTTATGCCATGGAATACTTTTCAGTCAGAAGAAATGGGTTAGGTAAAATTTTGTAAGGATGATTGCAATGATATATTTTAAATATGAATGCAGGTACAGAGACTTAAATATCAAATAGTATCACTTTAGTAAAATAAATAATGCATCTCTACTAAATTGGTAAAATGTGAATTTGTAAAAATTTTATATACATTTTTTGGATATTGTGGGTAGATTATACAGATAAGAAGCAGAATGGATAAGAAAGACAAACTAACTTCTTAGCAAAAAAATCTTTTCTTTACTATATTTCTATTATAAAATGTTAAGGTGTTTAATGTTTTATTCACTTATTTTCTTTCTGGCAGTTATTAGTTTTCACTTACAGCCAACTAATGAGTATTCTAATCAAGCATTACACATCCTCACCCCTGATCTGGTTCACAGATAAGGACACAAGGTTGTAAGAGGTGTTTGTACCACAAGGCATATATCTTGGTCATCATAATCTAATACACCTCTATTAAAATACCGTGAGTCAACATACATGTACCCTTGAACACTTCTTATCTTTTAAAACATTTTTATTATTTATTTGCAAGGAGAGAGAGGAGAGAGAAAGACTATGCATGTCAGGTTCTCCTACCATTGCAAACAATTTATAGACAGATGTGGCAAATGAATCCCAAAGGCATGTGCCACTTTATGCATCTAGCTATTCATGAGACTTCGCAAGCAAACAGATATAGCTGCTAAGCCATCCCTCTGACCCCATATTTCTTATTCTTTAGTCTCACAAATACAAATAATTAAATTCTGTCAATAAGCATATTCAAGTTTAAAACTTAACCCTAACTACCATAAAGTAAAACAATGCTAGGCAAAACCTTGATTTCAGCCTTGTGAAACCTGAAAACACTGACCCATACCCAAACCACTAAAATACAGAAGGCATAATGTAAGTTTGTGTTATGTAAGTTGTTACATTTCTGGTGATGTTTCATAGCAACATAAATCTAATAGAAAATATTTTGTTAAGAATTTATATATATATATATATCCAGAATTCTTATAGTTACTTTAGTTACTTTTTAATTGCTGGAACAGAATACCTGACATAAAGAAGCTAATGGTAGGAAGGAATTCATGTTGGCTTATCATGTCTAGGGAAAACTCCATGGTTGCAGAGAAAGGATGATCCTAGGCCAGAGGCTGGGCATGACATTTTGTCACTACAGGTAGAATACTGCAGAAAAAGTGAGGTAAGGTGAGATCTGGCAAGGGAGATTTTGCTGTAAAACACAAAGTCTGGACTATAGAGATGGCTTAGCAGTTAAGGTACTTGCCTGCAAAGTCTAAGGATCAATTTTCAACTCCCCCGATCCCACACAGGCCAGGCATACAGGTGACACATGCACAAGGTCACTCATACTCACAAGATGGCCTATGAATCTGCAGTTCCATTTAGTGGAGGTAAATGGGACACTGTAGTAATAAGATATTCAAGCAAGAACTCACACTGAACTTTACAGTTAACTTGAAGCTATTAAACTTTTAAATCATAGTAGCTCCCATTCATATTAAAGAATCTAATTTTTGCTGTTGTTTATAGCCTAAAGTCACTGTTCCTTAGTTCTAACATTCTTAGTAAAAGATCTGCTTTGTTTATTTAATATTTGAAATTTAAATTATTAAGCAACACAGTAACAGATACTAATTTAAACAGATGCATGTAGAATTTATTATACAATTGACTGATTACTTATATGCCTATATAATTTTAGTTTATATATATTTAACATTTTTTTACTCTAATGGCATTATAGCATAACATTTTAGAAAGTTATTTTAGAAAGTGAACATTAAGTTTAAATTACTTTGGAGCTTAAATGAATCCTATTCCTAAGGTGGATAGGGGATACAGGTGTTTTAAAATGGGAGATTATTTTGAGGCCTGGTGAGATGGATCACTGGATAAACCTCTTGCTGTGTCTATATGAGACCAGAATTTGGATTCCTGGGACCTGGATAAAAGCTGGGTAGGTATGGTTGCCTATTCGCAATCCCAGAGTAAGAGAGGAGTAGACAAGGGATCAGGGATCCCTGAGGCTGTTTAGATAGGATATCCAGATCAGAGATTTTTTTAAAAATTTTTTTCTTTATTAGTTAGTTTTGTATTCAGCAAATACAGTCAGTTTGGTACCATTATTAGGCTCATCCATGACCTACCCCCTCCCTTTGGCCCCTCCTTGTTGAGGTATATGGGTCATGAATTGTGGAGTTAGCCCACAGTTATGGGTAAGATAAATGTCTCTGCATATCATGAACCAACATGTGGCTCTGACATTCTTTCTGCCCCCTCTTCTGCAAAATTTCCCTGAGCCATGTTGGGTTCATTTTTGGTCTGCTTCAGTGATGAGGTGTTGGGGGCCTCTGAGGCTCTGGCTCTCTGATTTGGTAGGAGTTGATTTTTCTCTGTATTGATCTCCTTCCCCCTTCTGCTGGCATCCGGTTCATCAGGAAAACAGCCCCCTTGCTTGTTTCGCCAATTTTTCTTAGTTTCAGCTGGGGCCCTTTTGAGGTATGATGGGGTGGTTCTCTCCTTAGGATCTACATCTATCTGAAAAAGAGAAGCTGATTCTCCAACGGAGAGTAAGTTAGCACCAGGATAAATGAGATAACCCTTACTTTTTTTTTTTTTTTTTTTTTTTTGTCGGAAGCTTTTTTTTTTTTTAATTTTTTTTTCTCCATTTTTATTAATATTTTCCATGATAACAAAAAAAATCCCATGGTATTACCCTCCCCCCTTTCCCCTTTGAAATTCCATTCTCCATCATATCCCCTCCCCATCTCAATCTTTCTACTTACATATATACAATACCAACCTAATAAAAGCCCTCCTCCCTTTCTTTCTCTTCCCTTTCTATCTCCTTTTTTAACTTACTGGCCTCTGCTACTGAGTTTTTTCCTTCTCACACAGAAGCCCAATCATCTCTAGCTAAGATCCACATATGAGGGAGAACATGTGGCGCTTGGCTTTCTGGGCCTGGGTTACCTCACTTAGTATAATTCTTTCCAGATCCATCCACTTTTCTGCAAATTTCATAACTTCATTTCTCTTTACTGCTGAGTAAAACTCCATTGTATAAATGTGCCATGTCTTCATTATCCACTCATCAGTTGAGGGACATCTAGGCTGGTTCCATTTCCCAGCTATTATAAATTGAGCAGCAATAAACATGGTTGAGCAAGTATCTCTAAGGTAATGAGATGAGTCCTTAGGATATATGCCTAGGAGAGCTATAGCTGGGTCATATGGTAGATCAATCTTTAGCTGTTTTAGGAACCTCCACACTGATTTCCACAATGGCTGGACCAGATTGCATTCCCACCAACAATGTAGAAGGGTTCCTCTTTTTCCACATCCCCGCCAACATTTATGATCATTTGTTTTCATGATGGTAGCCAATCTGACAGGAGTGAGATGGAATCTCAATGTAGTCTTAATCTGCATTTCCCTGATGACTAGGGATGTAGAACATTTTTTTAGATGCGTATATGCCATTCGTATTTCTTCCTTTGAGAATTCTCTATTTAGCTCCATTTCCCATTTTTTGATTGGTTTGTTTGATTCCTTATTATTTAACTTCTTGAGTTCTTTGTATATCTTAGATATTAATCCTTTATCAGATATATAGCTGGTGAAGATTTTTTCCCATTCTGTAGGTTGCCTCTTTGCTTTCTTCACCGTGTCCTTTGCAGTGCAAAATCTTTGTATTTTCATGAGGTCCCAGTGGTTAATCTGTGGTTTTATTGCCTGAGCAATTGGGGTTGTATTCAAAAAGTCTTTGCCAAGACCAATATGTTGAAGGGTTTCCCCTACTTTTTCCTCTAGCAGTTTCAGAGTTTCAGGTCTGATGTTAAGGTCCTTAATCCATTTGGACTTAATTCTTGTGCACGGAGAAAGAGAAGAATCTATTTTCATCCTTCTACAGATATATATCCAGTTTTCCCAACACCATTTGCTGAAGAGGCTGTCTTTTCTCCAATGAATATTTTTGGCATTTTTATCAAATATCAGGTGGCTATAACTACATGGGGTTACATTTGGGTCCTCTATTCTGTTCCATTGATCTACGAGTCTGCTTTTGTGCCAGTACCATGCTGTTTTTGTTACTATGGCTCTGTAGTATAGGTTAAAATCAGGTATGGTGATACCACCAGCCTTATTTTTGTTGCTCAGTATTATTTTAGATATTCGAGGTTTTTTGTGATTCCAAATGAATTTTTGGATTGTTTTTTCTATTTCCGTGAAGAATGCCTTTGGAATTTTGATGGGGATTGCGTTAAATGTGTAGATTGCTTTTGGTAAGATTGCCATTTTCACAATATTGATTCTTCCAATCCAGGAACAAGGGATGTTTTTCCACTTCCTAGTGTCTTCTGCAATTTCTCGCTTGAGTGTTTTAAAGTTCTCATTGTATAGATTCTTTACTTCCTTAGTAAGGTTTATTCCAAGGTACTTTATTTTTTTTGATGCAATTGTGAATGGGAGTGATTCTCTGATCTCATCCTCTGTGTGTTTGTTGTTAGCATATATGAAGGCTACTGATTTCTGTGTATTTATTTTGTATCCTGCTACATGACTGTAGGTTTTTATCAGCTCTAACAGTTTGCTAGTAGAGTCTTTAGGGTCCTTTATATATAGAATCATGTCATCTGCAAATAATGATAACTTGACCTCTTCCTTTCCGATTTGTATCCCTTTTATGCATGTCTCTTGCCTTATTGCTATGGCTAAGACTTCCAGAACTATATTAAATAAAAGTGGGGACAGTGGACACCCTTGTCTTGTTCCTGATTTTAGTGGAAAAGCATCCAGTTTTTCCCCATTTAGTAATATGTTGGCTGTAGGCTTATCATAAATAGCCTTTATTATATTGAGATATGTTCCTTCTATTCCCAGTCTCTGTAGGACTTTTATCATGAAGGGATGTTGGATTTTGTCGAATGCTTTCTCTGCATCTAATGAGATGATCATGTGATTTTTGTCCTTCAACCCATTTATATAATGTATAACATTTATAGATTTGCGTATGTTGAACCATCCCTGCATCTCTGGGATAAAGCCTACTTGGTCAGGGTGAATGATCTTTCTAATGTATTCTTGTATTCTGTTTGCCAATATTTTGTTGAGAATTTTTGCATCTATGTTCATGAGGGAGATTGGTCTGTAATTTTCCTTTTTTGTTCTATCTTTGCCTGGTTTTGGTATCAGAGTGATGCTGGCTTCATAGAAGGAGTTTGGTAGAATTCCTTCTTTTTCTATTTCATGGAAAAGCTTAAGAAGCAATGGTGTTAGCTCTTCCCTGAAGGTCTGGTAAAATTCAGCAGTGAATCCATCTGGGCCTGGGCTTTTTTTAGTTGGGAGATTTTTGATAACTGTTAGGATCTCCATGCTTGTTATAGGTCTATTTAAGTGATTAATCTCATCTTGATTTAATTTAGGTAGGTCATATAAATCAAGGAAATCATCCATTTCTTTCAGATTTTCATACTTTGTGGAGTATATGTTTTTATAATATGTCCCTATGATTTTTTGAATTTCTCTGGCATCTGTCGTGATGTTACCTTTTTCATCTCTAATTTTATTAATTTGTGTCTCTTCTCTCTTTCTTTTGGTCAGATTTGCTAAGGGTTTATCAATCTTGTTTATCCTTTCAAAGAACCAGCTCTTTGTTTCATTAATTCTTTGTATTGTTTTTTTGGTTTCTATTTCATTAATTTCTGCCCTAATCTTTATTATTTCTTCCCGTCTACTGATTTTTGGTTTGCCTTGTTCTTCTTTTTCCAAGGCTTTAAGGTGAAGCATTAGGTCATTTATTTGCGACCTTTCTAATTTCTTAATATAGGCACTTAAAGCTATAAATTTACCTCTTAGAACTGCCTTCATTGTGTCCCAGAGATTTTGGTATGTTGTGTTCTCATTATTGTTTGACTCTATAAATTTTTTGATTTCCTTCTTGATTTCTTCATTGACCCATTCATCATTTAGTAATGTATTGTCTAGTTTCCATGATTTTGTGTATGCTCTATATCCTTTCTTGCTATTGATTTGTAGTTTGATTCCATTGTGGTCAGATAGAATGCAAGGAATTATTTCAATTTTCCTGAATTTGTTAAGATTTGCTTTGTGTCCTAATATATGGTCTATTTTAGAGAATGATCCATGTGCTGCTGAAAAGAATGTATATTCTGCAGCATTTGGATGAAATGTCCTGTATATGTCTGTTAGGTCCATTCCTTCTATGACCTCGTTTAGTCCAGATGTCTCTCTGTTTATTTTTTCCCGGGATGACCTGTCAATTGATGAGAGTGGGGTGTTAAAGTCACCAACTACCACTGTGTTTGGTGTTATCTGTGATCTTAGTTCTAACAGTGTTTGTTTGATGAATTTGGGAGCCCCCATGTTAGGTGCATATATGTTTAGGATTGTAATGTCCTCCTGTTGGAGTGTGCCCTTAATCAATATAAAGTGACCTTCCTTATCTTTCTTGACTAATGTTGGAGTGAAGTCTGCCTTGTCAGCTATTAGGATAGCAACCCCTGCTTGCTTTCTGGGTCCATTTGCTTGAAACACCGTTTTCCAACCTTTCACCCTAAGATAATGTCCATCCTTTGTAGAAAGGTGAGTTTCTTGGAGACAACAAATTGTAGGGTCCTGCTTTTTAACCCAGTCTGCAAATCTATGTCTTTTGGTTGGAGCATTGAGGCCATTGATATTAAGAGATATTATTGAAAGATGTGTATTTATGCTTGCCATTTTTTTTTTTTTTTTTTTGTGGTTCTGGTTCTACCTTTGCTCTCTTATATTAACTAGTATTTGAGTGTTGTTTGTTGTTTTCCAGGTTCCTTATATGTGTGTTTTTCTTTCTCTTTGGCATGGAGGATTCTTTCAAGTATTTTGTGTAGAGCTGGTTTTGTCTTCAAATACTCCTTTAGCCTGCTTTTGTCATGGAATGTCCTTATTTCTCCATCTATTTGAATGGATAGTTTTGCAGGATAAAGTAGCCTTGGTTGACAGTTGTTATCTTTCAGAGTTTGGAATACATCACTCCAAGCCCTTCTGGCTTTGAAAGTTTGTGTTGAGTAATCTGCTGTGATCCTGATGGGCTTGCCTTTGTAGGTAACTTGATTTTTCTCTCTAACTGCTTTCAATATTTTTTCTTTGGATTGTGTGTTTGGTAGTTTGATTATAATATGGCGAGGAGAGGTTCTTTCCAGGTTTTGTCTGGCTGGTGTTCTAAATGCTTCCTGTATCTGCATTGGCACCTCTTTCCCAATTTGGGGGAAGTTTTCTTCTATGATTTTGTTGAAGATGCCTACTATACCTTTGGATTGAAATTCTTCTCCTTCTACTATACCCTGAATTCTTATATTTGATCTTTTCATAGTGTCCCGAATATCTTGAAATTCCCATTCATACTTTTCTATTAGTTTGTCTTTCTCTTTGTTGGATTGTATTAGATCTGCCACCTGGTCTTCTAGCTTAGATATTCTGTCCTCTCCTTCATCCATTCTACTGGTGAGATTTTCTACAGAGTTTTTTATTTCAATAACTGTGTTCTTCATTGCTAGTAATTCTGACTGGTTTTTCTTCATTATTTCTATTTCCTTATTTATGTCTTGTATTGATTTCTTTATTTCGTTAAATTGGTGTCCTGTATCTTCTCTGATTCCTTTGATTTCTTCTTTGAGTTCATTGAACATATTTACAATCATTCTTTTGAAATCTTTCTCAGGCATTTTCTCTAACTCGTTTTCACTAGAGGTCATTTCTGAAGCATTGATGCTTTTTGGTGGATTTATATTGCCTTGGTTTTTGGTGTTTCTTGTGTTATAATGTATATATTTTTGCATCTTGGATTAAGTTACTGCTTAGATTTTCCAGTTAGCTGGGTATCCTTTGCTGTATCTATTGATCTGATATTGTATATCTTCTATGTAGGAGATTAAGATGTTAGGTGTGGCTCTTACCACTCTCAGAGTATCTAGACACGTGGTCCTAGGGGTTAAGTTTGCCTGCTATGGGAGTATTCAAATAGGTTGAGTGGAATAAAATACAGGTATATTCTAAAATTTAACTAAACCCTATACACATTCAGTCAAGAACAGCACTGAGCATTTATGCAAGATTAGGTATTATAAAAACCAGATCCTCTATCAACAAAGAAGTTAAGATTTCTGGTCTGTTGAGGGATCCAAGTCAGCTTGTGACCAGGTGAGACCCTTCCCTGGTTCAATCCCAGTTACCTCTTTGGATGCTTTTGGTCTCAGTCAAGTTGCTGGCTGGGATGTTGGGCCGCTGTTCTGCTTTCTGGAACTGGGTACTGGCTTTTCCTGTGGGGCAAACCAAGCCTGGCAACTGTAGCCCTGCCGATTGGCACCCCTGATGCTGGATCCCCGCTGCTGCCGCTGGAGCTGCTGCTGCTGGGACCACTGCTGCTGGATCCGCCACTGGAGATGCCGCTGCTGGGTCTGCCCCCGCTGATCCGCTGGAGCTGCCGCTGCTGGGTCCTCCGCCTCTGATCCGCTGGTGCTGCCGCTGCGGGATCCGCCTCTGCCGCTGAAGCCGCTGGAGCCTCCGCTGCTGGATTCACTGCCCTGAAGCCGCTGTGGCCGGTACCGGAGCAGCTGATGGTGTTTTTGGGGCTGGAGTCACGGCTTCCACCACCGCTTCCGGCTTCCACCGCCGCTTCCGCTGCCGGGGTCTGAGCCGCCGCTGTTGGATCCCGAGTCGCCACTGCCGGAGCCAGAGATGCAGCTGCCGCTGCCAGAGTCCGAATCGCCGCTACCGGGTCCCGAGGTGCCACTGCCGGATCCCAAGTCGCTGCTACCGGGACTCGAGCTGCTGCTGCCGGATCCCGAGCTGCCGCTACCGGGTCCCGAGCTGCCGCTGCTGGAGCTGCTTCAGCCTGCCCGTGTGGGCTCTGGTTATCTCCTACTTCTCCGCTGCTGTTTTAATCTCTTATACACCTCCCTTGTGTATTTTGCTGGGTTTTCTTTGGCTTTTTCTCCCCTAGGCTGCTTAGGCGTGGTTCCTATGCCGCCATCTTGACCGGAAGTCTCACCCTTACTTTTTTATAGAGAATTTAATACGTGTAGGCCCTCTTGTAGCCCATGATTGATGGTAGCTTGATATTGGCAAGTGGGCTCAGGTTTGGATATGGTTCTGATTTGTTTTCCAGCTCCAGCTATGGGTCCCGTACCACTGAGGAGATCAGTTTGCCAAATTAAGAGCAATTGGTTCCCCACCATGGCTGTGTACCACTATTGTACTTGTGTGGGCATCACAACAAGTTATTTGCTGCTAAGTAGGTTAGACCATGAGTTACTTGGACAGATATTGGTCATTTTCCCCCAGTCGCCCATATAGCACCTTCTGGCACTGGATGTGCTGACAGTCTGGGGACTGACTTTCTTCCAACTTCCAGCCATGTCATTCTATTTTGCATGTCAACCACATAAGGTGTCTTCAGCAGTAGGGTCTTACCACTAACCTTTGGTGGGTCATCAAGTACTCTGACAGAAATCTGTCTTTCTTTTAGGAAACCTTGTAGTTCTCTCTGATCGAAAGCTCATTGTGGATGATAGCCCCATGCTGGTACTGGGAGTTACAGGTCAGTGCGCACTAAGAAAATGAGGCAAAAGATAACTAATATACAAGAGTTAGAGAGAAGAGAGAAAGATGGAGAGAGGGAGAGGGAGGGAGGGAAGATGTAGAAGATTAAGGTTAGTCTTGATTCTACCCTCTCCACTGTCTTGTGGTTCAGGTGTTCCCTGTAATGGCCTGGAGAGCCGCCACTTTTGCTTTGGAGAAACATTACTTTATGGATGTTAGAATGACCACAAATGAAAATTTCATTCTTCTATTTCTCAAGGGATGCTAGATACTAGACTGTTGTCCTCACATGTCATATGTAGCTCATTCAGAAAACATCTTCTGAGCATAACAAAAGCTGAAACCCACTAATTCTGATCCTTCCAATAATGACCTAATTGGAGGTGATTGACTACTTTTTGATTTTTCTAGTTTCCTTATTGTATAAAAATTTGCTTCTTTAGTTTTTTTGTTAGTTTATTGCTTTGGTAACTTTCTTTGCAGGTATGTTTGGTTTCATATTAAAATTATTATCAATAAAATTCTTTAATAGAAACTTTTCTAAAACATTTGAGATTTTAGTACATTTTATCAGCTTAGAAATACATTTGTAGTTCTGAGTCAAAGTTGACCCAGGAGTGGGTTACATTTATCAAATCTGTACATGTCCCCATTAAGCTAGAATCTTGTTCTTGAAAAATCTTATAAATATCTCAATGATTTGAATCTCTTGTTTCCTTATTATATATGAGAATTGCTGGGTAAATAACACTGGTACTTTCTTATACCCAAGCAAAGTAGATGTGACCATGGGAAGCCTTGTTTGTTTGCATTTGTTATTTTGTTTTGAAAGTTTTAAAATGTATTTTCTGTACAAATAATTAACAGAATCTTTCACTGGATGGATGGATGGTGTTGGCATAATCCATTCTAGAAAAGTCACTTAGTCCAACTCAATGAAGCCGATGGCCACACACGTTCAAGTCCGTACTTTCAGTTCAGACCATCCTGGCCATTTGAACACAGGTAGCAAGGACATGAGGCCTGGCTGAATTTTTGTGGGTGACTCAAGAAGAGCTGCTGGCAAACCATCTTGTCTTCAGAAGTCCAACAAGGGAAAAGGCACGTTCTATTTTTAACTGAGCTTACAAATATTTCATAATCACCCAGGAGCACAGAAATCTTCAAACAACTCCCAAAAGAAAGCTTTCAAGTAGTTTATGCTGCATTTAAATCTATTATCATTCCTTAGATCTATCACTTAGTAAAAATTGTGTGTTTTATTTTATTTTAGATTCAAAGAATAAATGCACTTTTGAATGAATAAAATGTACTTCAAGTCTAACTGAACACACAGCAGATTTTCTCAAGGGCTTGTTAATGCATACCTTTGTTTAACTTCAGATGACTTCACAATTAAGTCACATATAGCAATGACATTTAATAAAATAGTAAGTAAACTATAAAGAAAAACTTTTTCAAAAAATAATTCCTCAATAGCTCTCCAACAAGGAATTGTTTTAACCACACTCTGCTATAGAAAGGAACATGGATACTTCTGCTAAAGTTCAGAAAGACACATCTACTAAAAAAATAATCAGTCTTATATGTTATTAATGAATATTAAAAGCAATTTCTGTGACAGAAATCATAGAATGACCTGTTTATAACACAGTATATTTTACTTCTGTTATTTCTCTTAGCATGCCTTGTAAGTCATTGAATCAGCTGATTAAAGAAAGGACTAGAAGCCAAAATTGCTGTAATCCAATTCAAGCTAAAACTTATTCTTGATATTCTTGATGTACTTGTCCCATTCTAACATGTGCACAATTTTCCTGAATGCATCCTTCTCGGGAAAAAATCCATTTAGAAATTTATTAATCAGGGCTGGGGGGATACTTAGTAGTTAAGGCATTTGCAAAGGACCCTGATTTCATTCCCCAGGACCCACGTTAGCCAGATGCACAAGGGACACACACTTCTGGAATTCATTTGCAGTGGCTGGAGGTCCTGGTGCAACCATTCTCTCTCTCTCCCCTCTCTTTCTCTGTTAAGTAAATAAATAAATAAATGAATGAATGGACAAAATTAAAAAAAACATTAAAAGATATTTATCAATCATAAAAATACACTTCACCATTTTCTCTCCCCTTTCTCCCTCTCATATAAATAAATAAAAATTAAAAAAAAAACTTTAAAAGGGCTAGGGAAACAGCTTAGCAGTTAAGGCATTTCCCTGCACAGCCAAGTACCCAGGTTTGATTACGCAGGACCCATGTAAGCCGGATGCACACGGTGGCACATGTGTCTAGAATTCGTTTGCATTGGCTGGAAATCCTGGCATACTCATTGTTTATCTCATTCTCTCTCTCTATCTGCATCTCTCTCTCTCTCTCTGCATCTGTCAATTAGATAAATAAAATAAAAAAAAATAATAGTTGAGTAAGTCACAGAGGAGAATTTGCAAACAATACCTTAGAATATTTAAAAATACATTTCTACACATGATCTCCATCTTTAGCTATCAACTATGGGTACAGGAGGAGTCTATTTCAATGAAATTGAGAATTAGTATGTAGATTTTTTTTCTGAACAAAAACTATGGTATTCAGAAATTAAATACTAAGTCAGTCAGTTAGTTATCTCCCAGGAGCCTGGACTGGCACTCCCTAAGAATAGCATTGTTAGAAAAACAGAGAATCAGACAAGAAGAAAGACAACAAGTATTGAGTGCAACAGATGCTTGAATAGCAGAGACATTTGGAGAACTCATCATAATGTACTTTTATCACTCTGCTCCACCAACCCTAGTTTCTTTATGAGTTTAATATTTAGAGACTTATATTAAATCATTGTAATTCCAGGATTCTATGTTGAATGAGAACACAATAAGTCTATCTATCTTTCATGGCATACGCATGAGCTAGTCAAATAATCAGTATATGTACCCCACTAAATTAAACAGCTTTTCTTGTCAACACAGTAATCAGGGAAAATATGTTGTAAATAAATTAAAATAAATGTGTTGCATCAGGTTTCCTTATGAGCTCCTGTGATTGTTTATAGTAATTTCCTTCTCAAATGTAATTTAAAAAAGCAAAACCAAGAATATTTAGACAATCATACTTTCAAAATTATGAGACAAGTGAATTTCTAACTTTCTAGCTCTAATGACAACTTGCTTATGTTAGATATATATTTTACTGACAATGTTCAGAATACTGTTTATTAACCTGACCCTGCTCTTGGCAGGACTAAAAAGGACTTTCATCTTCTCAGAGAAGAAATATGACTTTATGAAGCTTTGTGACTAGGGACGTGACTGCATATCCTTTGTATCAACCTGTACCTGCAGCCAGCAAAGGTGTGTGGGGCAGCCATCAGGAAAGCCTTCTGCCCTAACCCCTAACAGTCATTTCTCCATTAATGCCTTGAGAATCTTCCTGCATGAAGTTACCTAGAAGCTACCAGCATGAGATTAGTAAAGCCAGCTATACCCAGGGGCAGAAGTCTAAAGAGAAGATAGGGAAAGCTGACAACGAAGCCACTTGCATTTCAAAAATCCAGTGGAACCCATTGCCTCTCAAGGTTATCAAGGCTCATTATTATAACTTTATTATCTACAGAAGCATGCAAAATGAGTCAAAGATCTAGGTTGTTGTATTATATTTATCTCATATGGAACTCTGGGACTATTGCTTAAAAGTAATGAGAACAAACTATAGTCTTAAAGTCTTGTTCATCTTTCTTATAATTGGTAGTGAATTCTTTAAAATGTTTTTTATTATGTATCTCCTAGCTTCATAGTGTGGTATCAAATAAAATGTCTAGATTTTATGTAGGTTCAGGAGCATATACTTGAAGTATTGTTCTATGATTATTTCTGGATATGCATTAATTTTCAATAGCCACTTCTTTTTCGATTTTTTTTTGTTTTTGTTTATAGAGATGGTATTGGTGTGTCAGGGCCTCAGCCACTGAAATCTAAATCCAGATGCTTGTGTCACCTAAGGCATTTGTGTGACCTTGTGCTTGCATCACCTTTGTGAGTCTGGCTTATGTGGGATCTGGAGAGAGATCAAACATGGTTCCGTTTCTCCAGCCCTCAGTAGTCACTTCTAAGTAAGAATAAGCTCGCAATGTACCATAATGGTAACACCTTATATATGAAATAACTTTATTATTCTGTATATGGTTTTTCCTTAACAGTATTAACCATTCCTGGTAATCCACACAGTTTTCTAGTTATCCACCTTTATGTTAAATAAAGACAATGGTAATACATACAGTGATTTTTCTATGTGGTCTTTGGTATGCTTTTACTGTATGAACATGTTTGAGAAAAATAGCAGAAAGGGTAATTCTAAAGACTATCACTGTAATTGAGTTTCCAGTCTTGCTCCATATATCTTTGTGGTACATGGAGTATGATGGAAATGTATCTTGTGGAATTGAAAATGAAAAAGGAGACAGAAGCAAGAAGATGCAGTATTCACAATATTCCCATCATTCATTCTCCACTCCCCTCTCCATGTATATCCTTCTCTGGTTGGGAGCAGAGTGGGTAAGGGCAGAGGCCAGGTTTCATGTGGCCTAGCCTGGCCTGGTACTCATATTCTTTATGTAGTTAAGGATGGACTTGCACGTCCTGATCCTCTCTCCTTCCTTCGCCTCCATAGTGCTGGAATTACAGGTTTGTGCCAGCACACCTTGTTTTACATGGTTTTGACAATCAAACTATGGCTTCATGCATGGTAGACAAGCGAGCATTTAAGCATGCTACCACAGAAGTCTTTGTGTGCCTGATACTGAATTGTGTTTATTATGTATTGTAATCAGTATAGTTCCTGAGAGAGAAGAAACTATGTCACATAGATTTCTCTTTATTGTATATGAGCATTGTTCTGATACCAGTGACTCTCTTTCCATTTGCTTTCTTTTATGCTTGTGAGGGGACTCCTGGCTACTGTCACCTTATGAAATGAAAGAAAAAAAAAATCCTTTACTTGAGCCCATAAGCCATCCTTGAAACTTGGTCAGAGTTCATTAGACACCTTGCGCCTCATTTAAGCCCAGGCATGGAGGAACATAAAACTAAAACCTTAGCTTGAGGCACAGGCAAGATTTTAGTCTTGCAAAGAATTAGAATTGCTTTAGGATAGATGGATTCCACACGATGGGAAATAAATGTCTTGAAGAAAAACTAGGGAGTAAAGGGAAATAGTGTAAAGCATAAGAACGCTCCTAGGAAAGAGGACAAACACAGAAAGAAGATGAAAATGACAAAGAGGTGCTTATGAGAACACATCATGAAGGAAGGCTATGAAAGTGCCAAAACCGAAAGGAGCTGCAGCTCTGGCAATCTGAGGGAAGTGGTGGTCCTGGGCTGAAGTGCCAAACAAAGTAAAGTTCAGCAAGGCAGTTATTACTGAACATGGACACACAAAAAGTCAATAACATATATAAAATCTGATTCATATACACTTTGCTACAAGAAAGATGTTGAGAAAGGAATTGAACTTGACAGAAAAATAAATGGTATATAAATATGAGAAAATATCAACTGCCTTAAAAAGACTCCAAGAAGTTATAAGACAGACCAGAAAGATGCATTCTGCCTATGGAAAGTATGTATCACTGTCACGTAGACACCGCGTTATATGCTTTTTATATTCAATATATTGCTTCACTAAACATAAGAAAAGTAAGACTAATTTGATCTTAGTCCAGATTAATAAATAAAGGGAACACTGCATTGAACATGTTTAAGGTCCTGTCATTATATGTAAGTGCTTTTTAATGAATAATGTACTTGTTATTTTCCAATGACTTATAAATATTTTTTCCATGTACATGGTGAGGTAGTTTGTAGTTTGAATGCACAGCCCCATAGATTCAACCATTTTTTAAAATATTTATTATTTATTTATTTATTTATTTGCAACCAGAGAGAAAGAGAGAAGAGAAACAGAGAGAATGGGTCTCCAGCCACTGCAAGTGAACTCCAGTTTGTGCATCTGTCTTTACATGAGTACTGGGGAATAGAATCTCAGCTGTTAGGCTTTGCAAGCAAGTGCCTTAACTGCCAAGTCATCTCTCCAGCAGGGCTCAGTGTTTTTTTTTCTTTTTTTCTTTTTTTTCATTTGTTTTCTTTTTTCAAAGTAGAGTCTTGCTCTAGCCCAGGCTGCTCTGGGACTACTATATAGTCTCAAGGTAGCCTCAAACTGATGGCAATCCTCCTAGCTTTGCCTCCCAAATGCTGGGATTAAAGGTTTACTCCACCATGCCATTCCCCCCTCCCCCAGCTCAGTCATTTTTCTTCATACTTGAGCCCCTAGCATGGAGATACCTGCTGTAAGGGCTCACTTCACTGGGGATGGATCCTGGAGCCCAAGGCTGAGGTGTGTTTGGAGGTGGATCTTCAGTCCAGCCTTAGCAGGTGTATTCACAGCAATGGGAGCTCTGGTGGCTTTGCTTGTGGTGTTCCTCTGTGCTGACTGCAGCTCCTGGTGAACAAATTTCCCACTCTTTTTGTCATAATAGCTGTTCCACATTTCAGTGATGTTTTCAGGTGTCTTTCTTATCTAGATGTTATCTATCCATCCTCTCTCTATCCCTATCATAATCATCTTTATGTATTGCCATAATTTATTTCAAAATTATATGATGCATGTGTATACTATCATTTATTTCATTAAAAAATTCTATTTTGATAGGACACACTGAAACATTTTCAGTGTCTTTTCCTAAGGAGTATAAGCACAAGTCTGAGAATGCTTCTGACATCTTCAAAGTTCCCTTGTAAATAAAATATTTATTTGTCACTTTCTCTACAGTGTCCACAAAATTAGATTTTTTTGTTTTGATAATTAACAGGTAAATAAAGTAGCTACCTATTAACATTTAGCTATCTAATAATAACCCCTTCAAGTTGATCTATAGAACATTACTCTCTTTTGAGTAACAAGCTATAAATTAAGAATATTTGTATATTATATACACCCATATGTGTGTGTTATATTTTGCTCCATAACATATTAATATTGGTTCCAGCTTCCAATCTACCTCATTTTAATCACCTGAATTAAGGCAAGATTTTGCCTATCTAAACTTGTTTGTTTTCTGCAGGGAGCCACATCTAGTCCCCACCACTAGATGGCGCTGGCACTGCAGGAAACCACATGTAACCCGCCTTTACAAGATGGCGCTGACCTCGTGGCGTTCAGCTTCTTTACGACAGTGCTTTCACGCCAACCGTATTCAAGGTACGCGCATGCGCTTGACGCAACCTGTCCTGAGCCTATCCCGTGGCGCCTGGTGGTGACAAGCGGGTAAGCAGCCAATCAGTAGGTGCCTCATTGCCCATCCCCCTATAAAAGTAGCTGCACATCCCGCCCCCGCGTCCTTCTCCATCCGCTCTCCCTGTTAACCAAGAAGCTCTCCAATAAAGTGTGATCAAGAAGGATCCTCGTGTGGTGATTGTTCTTTTCCCGCTGGTCGGGGGGGCTCGCCGCAAAGTGGTGCCGAAATCCCGGGACGCCGGGAGCCTTGTGGTCACCAGGCGAAGGACCAAAGGAGGATTCAGAACTCGACACACGGAGAGGAAGGTACCGGTAAGTCATTCTTTTTTTTTTCTTTTCTTTTCTGTGTCTCAGTCATGTCCGTGTCTGAGGGCCTCGCTGTTCTTGCTGTTTTCGGTTTGTTTTGTCTGGGTCTTTCTATTGTTTTGCGTTTGTTTCTATCTTGCCTAGTCTGTTGATTGCCTGGACCGGTTAAACCCGCGGTAGACAACGCGGCTCTGGTCCTTGGAGCCTCGAGTCAGATAAATCCTCGGTAGATAACGTGGGGCTGGCTGTTAGTTTTATTTCCAGCCTTCCAGCTCGTGATGGGTAATACATCGAGTGCCCGGTATTCTCCCATTGATTTTACTCAGCCTATAAAGGAAGTTTTGAAACAACGTGATCTAAAGGTCTCTAATGCCACTATTAAAAAGATTGTTAAAGACATTGATGCTGCGGCTCCATGGTTTGCGGCGTCCGGAGATCTCTCATTGCCCTCATGGGAAAAGCTGGGTAAAGACCTTGAGGCGGCTGGGGAGGAGGGTCACTTAGGTTGAGGTACCCTCCCTTTCTGGAGGATGATACATTCTTGTTTACGTTCTGGAAGCCACCCGGACCCACTTCAGGAGGGCCGGAGACGGCTCAGACAACATCAGGATAGTTTGTCAGAATCTGATGCAAGTGGGGATAGCAAACCCAGATTATATAAGGAAGTACAGGAAAAAAGGGCCAGTCATTTCCCGGGAGGAGTTCCCAATAAGGCCAGTCATTTCAAGGAAAAGGTTCCCTGCCATGTAGAGGAGAAGGCACCCCCGTTAGAAGAGAGTAATGAGGGCTCCGGCTGTATGCACGGGAGGGGTGAGGACTTCCCTAGGGCCCCGCCGCAGCAGGGGGCTGTGGGGTTATATCCTTCCCTACAGCCGCTGCGACACCTGAGTATACGAGATGATCACGGCAGTAGTTCTGCTTCTGATCAGGAGGACTCCAGTGGGACAGAGGGACAGGATTTAGAGGAGGCAGCTTTGCATTGTGCTCAGGATACTCAGTTTGTGGGCAGGCGTGTCTGCCCTCCCGCGGTTAGGGGGAGGAGTGCCTTAAAAGAGGAAGTTGGTATTCGGAACCGAGCACCGCCTAGTGCTCTGCCACGCCCTCATGTTCCCCCCCCCTATGTCCCAGCCGAGGATCGCTGCCATTTTGTTAAGCCGCGGACGTGGTCCCGCCTGGCCTCCGCTTTCCCGGTTTTTTTGAATAACACTACCAATCAAAGAGGCTGGGAGCCAATCCCCTATACGGAACTTAAAGATTTAGTTCAGGCCTGCAAAGACTTTGGACCCACTGCTGACTATTCACTTATGCTGCTTCGCAGACTCACGCAGCGCACCCTTACTCCTGGTGATTGGTTAGACTTAGCCCGGGCTTGTCTAACGAGGGGGCAATATTTGGATTTCAGATCACTGATTTCTGATAAAGCCCAAGAACAAGCTAGGCAGAATATTATGAAAGGGGACTGGGACTGGACTTCTGATATGCTTCTGGGGACTGGTCCCTTTCTTACAGATCAACTCAATTTCCATCCAGACGTGTATATCCAAATTAATAATATTCATTATCAGGCTTGGAAGGAGCTCTGTAATAAGGGAGAGGTCGCAGGACAGTTGACTAAGATTGTTCAGGGCCCTACAGAGCCATTTTCTGATTTCTCAGCTAGAATGTTGGAAGTGGCAGAAAAGACAATTGGCCTTGCTGACCACACCATGCCGTTTATACAACAGCTAATATTTGAACAGGCCACTAAGGAGTGCAAAAAGGCTATACAATCAGTAAGAAGGGGAACATTGGATGACTGGCTCAAAGTCTGTCGTGAGATAGGGGGTCCTCTGTCTAATGCAGGATTAGCAGCAGCGGTCATAGCTGCCGCTAAGGCTCAACGGACAGGGACTCAAAAGGGCTGTTTCCGATGTGGTCAATTGGGACATTTTAAACGCCAATGTCCTCAAGCGGATAGCCCAGCCCCTGTCCGAGATGCGGGACCGGCACAGCGCCCCCCTGGGACTTGTCCTAGATGTAAGAAGGGAAAACACTGGGCTAATGAATGTAGATCTGTGAGGGATATTAATGGTCTGCCCCTCCCCCCTCTTTCAAGTAATCAGGACCAAAAAAACGGGGGGAAGGGCCCACGTCCCCAGGGCCCACAAATTTATGGGGCAATGCAGACACCTCAGGTCCCGGTGACTGTGGCGCCAGGTCCCCCGCTGCCTCAGCCCGGAGAGCAACATCGGGCTCCGCAGGCCTGGACCTCTGTGCCACCTCCGGATTGGTCTTAACTCCGGAAATGGGCGTGCAAATCCTGGACACAGATGTGTCTGGCCCGCTAGCAAGAGATACGGTGGGCCTTCTTTTGGGGCGCTCCTCCTCTACTTTAAAGGGTCTCATAGTCTTCCCCGGTGTTATCGATCCAGATTATACAGGTGTAATTAAAATTCTTTGTCATTCCCCCTATGGGGCAGTGTCAGTGGCCCCTGGGGACCGTATTGCCCAATTGCTGATTTTGCCTTCTAACCATTCTCTATTTCCTGCACTAGATAAGGAAAGGGGTGACAAGAGCCTTGGGTCTACCGGTGTGGACTTGACCTGCTTGTCTTTGGAGTTGGATCAAAGACCCCTTCTGCGCCTGACCATAGAAGGAAGAGAATTCTCAGGACTGGTGGACACTGGGGCAGATAAAAGTATAATAAAATTGGATTCTTGGCCAAAAGCCTGGCCCTTGCAGAGATCAGCTCAGATCTTGCAAGGCTTAGGGTTTGCTAAAACACCACATATGAGTGCAAAGGAGTTAACATGGACCACTACAGAGGGTCAAAAGGGAAAAATCCAACCTTTTGTGTTGGATGTTCCCATTAATTTATGGGGAAGAGATATTCAGACCCAGATGAATCTCCGCTTGACCAATGATTATTCAGAAGCTAGTAAAAATATGATGAAAATTCAGGGCTTTGTTCCAGGCTCAGGTCTAGGGAAGCACCTTCAAGGGCGACCTCAGCCCATCATCCTGGAGGAGAAGCTGGATCGCTTTGGGTTGGGTTTTTCTTAGGGACCACTGAAAATTCTGCTTCCAATTTTGAACAGGTGCCCATACCCTGGATGACTCATAAGCCAGTGTGGGTTCCTCAGTGGCCCCTCTCACAGGAAAAACTGGAAGCAGCCCAGAGGTTAATTGAGGAACAATTGCAGTTAGGCCACCTGGAGCCCTCTATTTCCCCTTGGAATACACCTATATTTGTGATTAAAAAGTCCTCTGGAAAGTGGCGATTATTACATGATTTGAGGGCTGTCAATGCTCAAATGCAGGTCCTGGGCCCAGTTCAGAGGGGCCTGCCAGCGCTTTCTGCTCTCCCCAGGGAATGGCCAGTGATGGTTTTAGATATTAAAGACTGTTTTTTCTCCATACCCCTTTGCCCTCAGGACAGAGAGCGTTTTGCTTTCACATTACCAGCTGTAAATCATGAGAAGCCTGATGCCCGCTTTCAGTGGCGTGTGTTGCCACAAGGGATGTCCAACAGTCCCACTATGTGCCAGCTTTATGTAGACTCAGTGTTATTTGTAGTAAGACAACAGTTCCCCTCTTTACGTATGATCCACTATATGGATGATATCCTACTCACAGCCCCTACCTTAGATGTTTTGCATGTCTCCTTTCAGGAGGTCGTCAAGGCGTTGGAACATAAGGGTCTTTTTATTGCCCCAGAGAAGGTCCAGCAAACGGATTCAGTAAATTTCCTTGGGTCCGTCATTGGCCTTCAGTCTGTGAAACCTCAAAAAATTTGCATCCGTACCTCCCACTTGCATACATTAAATGATTTTCAAAAACTTTTGGGGGACATTAATTGGTTGCGAGGTTTTCTCCATGTCCCCCGTGCAGATTTGTTACCATTGTTTTCCATTTTGGAGGGTGATCCTGAGATTACCTCTCCTCGTGTGCTCACTGAGCCAGCTCGTCAAGCCTTAAGCAAAATAGAAAAGGCCCTTATGAAGGCACAGCTTAAACGCTTTGACCCTTCTAGTCCACTTCTTCTTTGTATTCTAAAAACAAGGGATGTCCCCACGGGAGTGTTATGGCAGGACGGCCCTCTTTTGTGGATTCATGGACATTCCTTGGGAGCTCGTACCCTGCAGTACTTCCCACAGTTGGTTGCCCAACAGGCTTGTTTGGGTTTGAAATTGTGCCTAACTCATTTTGCAAAGTTGCCTGATAAGCTTATCATCCCCTATACTAAGGAACAAGTAGAGACTCTATCCGGTACGGTTGATGAATGGAGCATTCTTATGTGTGCTTTTCCAAATCCTATAGATAACCATTACCCAAAAAGCCCCATTCTGTCCTTCGTGGAAAAAAATTTAGTCTATTTTCCCCGGGTCACATCAAAGGGCCCTTTGCCCTCAGCCCCTGCCATTTTCACTGATGGTTCAAAAACAGGTCGCGGAGCTTATATGGTTCAGGGCTCAGAACCTGTGGTGAAGTTCTATAGGCCTGACTCTCCCCAAATTGTGGAATGCATGATTGTCTTGGAGGTGTTTCAGACTTTTGGTAGTCCCTTTAATTTGTTCACAGACTCACAGTATGTGGCTAATGCAGTTGTTGGACTGGAAATTGCTGCTTCTATTCGTTCTGCTAGTCCTGTCTCAAACATTCTTTCTCAAATTCAATCTCTCATTTGGCAACGCTCCTCCCCCTTCTATGTTACCCATGTTCGTGCTCACTCCTTGCTACCAGGACCTATATCTCAAGCAAATGACTTGGTAGACAAAGCCACGCGGATGACCATGTTAGCCATGAGTAGTCCTAAAGATATGGCCACCGAGTTCCATAGACTGTATCATGTTCCTGCTAACACCTTAAGAAAGACCTTTGCCATTTCTAGGTCCGAGGCACGTGATATTGTTAAGGCTTGTCAATCCTGTGTCACTTTCCTGCCTTCTCCACATGTGGGTGTGAACCCACGGGGCCTAAGACCTGGTGATCTTTGGCAGATGGATGTTACTCATGTCTTGGAATTTGGTAAGCTTAAATACCTGCACGTCTCGGTGGATACTTGCTCAGGAATCATACATGCTTCTCCTCTTGCAGGGGAAAAGGTTACTCATGTAAAAACTCATTGTTTGGAAGCCTGGGCGTCTTGGGGAAAACCGCGACGCCTAAAGACTGACAATGGCCCTGCTTATGCTTCCTCTGGCTTTCGTGCCTTCTGTGCCCAGATGCAGGTTGCCCACACTACTGGCCTACCTTACAACCCACAAGGCCAAGGTATTGTGGAGAGAGCAAATAAAAGTTTAAAAGCTATCCTTTTTAAACAACGAAGGGGGATAGCGGAGAATGCAACCCCCAAGGAGAGAGTCTCTCTAGCACTCTATACCCTTAATTTTTTAGTTTTGGATGTTCATGATAGGTCTGCAGCAGACAGACATTGCCACCAGGGGGCACAAGCACATCCGGAACTGGTCATGTGGAAGGATGTGTTGGATAATAAATGGAAGGGACCGGATCCTGCTTTGGTAAGATCCAGGGGAGCTGTTTGTGTTTTTCCACAGGACCAGGAATCGCCACATTGGGTCCCGGCCCGGCTAGTCAAGACGCTGACATCAACTCCAGAGGAGAGTCCAGGGGACGAGGATGGCCATCCAAGTATGAGTGCCAAAGATCCTGTGGATGCTGATCCTTATGTGCCTGGAGACTAGTAGAGGAGAATTGCGCTGGGGCATCCTGTCTGTTTTCCCCAAGCCCCTGCCCGTTCGCCACACGGCGAGAGTCCTTCCTCGGTTCTTCACCACTCAGCAAGGTCTCAATCTCCCTACGGTTGTTAAAGACCTGACCCTTGCCCCCCTGGGGGAGGCTCGACACTTCGAGGAAAGTGGAAGTCTCTGCTTTACTCTCGCCCGTGAACGTGACTCTTGTATACAACTGGAGATGCAGGCATTTGCTTGGTTTAGGGGGAATAGGAGATGGGGCCCAGAATCTACCTTTCGGAATTCGTCCCACAAAGCTTATAGTTACCCCTTCTCAGAAGAGGTGATATGGCTCAATGGTACCTTTTTTCGTGGCCAGAGAGGTACTGTGACTCTGCCTCAACCACGCCTGGCACCTCACTGTATGGGAACTTATGAAGGGGACCTTTGGCCATGGACGGAATGCCAGTCCAGTACTGTGGGCTGGGCAGATGTGGGACGGACCTTTACTTATTCCCCGAATATGAAAGGGCCTTTTCCTTTACAGTTGTCGTGGACGGAGGGACCATTTCTACAGGATAGTACTATGAACCCATTTTCAAAGTGGGTTCTGTGTGGGGTTAATGGTAGCTGCACAGATATGACACCCTTTGTTTTATTACGGGGGGGGACAGTTGCCCGTAATAATGTGTCTGGAGTAGTCCATGAGCTACTATTCCTGAGCGAATTCCTTGAATGGAGATATGAGAGAGTGCTCGGGGGTGTCACCCGGATAGGAAAATACCTAGGAAAAAATGCCTCTTATGCCCCCACCCCGGTGTGTGTCCATCCACCATTCATGTTTGTCCTTAGTAACTTTTCTTTCAGCAATTGTTCTAATGCTTCTTGTTATTTGTCCCAATGTTGGGACGCAACACTCTATCACAGAGCCATGGTACTTAGGGTCCCCCGTTGGGTCCCCGTGCCTGTAGAGGCTCCTAGTACATTGTCTTTGTTCAGGCATAAGAGAGATTTTGGAATTACGGCCGCTGTTATTGCTGCGGTGGCGGCTGCTGCTGCCGCAGCTACAGCTGCAGGTGTAGCCATGGCTTCTTCCGTTCAAACCGCCTCTACCTTAAACACCTTGGCTTCTTCCACAGCTGCCGCCTTAGACACACAATCAAATTTAAATTCCCAACTCAAAGGTGGCATTATGATCCTAAATCAAAGGGTGGACCTAGTTCAGGAGCAAATTGATGTTCTTTGGCAAATCGCTCAGTTGGGATGTGAATGGAAACTTAATGCCTTATGTATCACTAGTGTTCAATATGAAAACTTTACAAGGGCAGCAAATTTGTCAAAGCAACTGTCCTTGTACTTGGCAGGGAATTGGTCCCTAGATTTTGATGCGGAATTGGAAGAACTAAGACAAGCTATTGTTATGATCAATTCCACACGAGTGGACCTTAGCCTGGCTGAGGGTTTTACCTCTTGGCTTTCCTCTGCCTTTTCCTTCTTCAAGGAGTGGGTAGGGGTAGGGATGTTTGCAGTTTGCTGCCTTGGGGGCTGTGCGCTGTGCCTCTGGTTGATTTGTCGCCTGCAAGCCCAGACCAGGCGGGACAAGGTAGTTATTTCTCAAGCACTTGCCGCTTTGGAGTGTGGATCCTCCCCCCAGATTTGGCTGTCGGCCCTGAAAAACACCTAGTTTTTCCCTGGCCCCTGCCCCCTTAGGGCCTAAGGTGCTCATTATACAAGGAGGAGCAGAGGGTTGGTGTTGGGAACACGACATTCATTGGCGCTCAGGCTGCGAGACAAAGTACTGCACATGAGGTATGCTCTTAGCAGCCTCATGGAGGGCATGTTTGATTGCATATGGGTTGGTACCGACATCCCATCTCTGAGAAAAGGTACTGGACGGGTAAGGCACCAGCCTGGCTGGCCACCTGGCCTGGGGTCTTCACAATGTCCTTTTGTTTATCAGAGATCAAACCTCTACCTTCACCTGCTGCGCTTTATAATAGAAAGGGGGAACTGCAGGGAGCCACATCTAGTCCCCACCACTAGATGGCGCTGGCACTGCAGGAAACCACATGTAACCCGCCTTTACAAGATGGCGCTGACCTCGTGGCGTTCAGCTTCTTTACGACAGTGCTTTCGCGCCAACCGTATTCAAGGTACGCGCATGCGCTTGACGCAACCTGTCCTGAGCCTATCCCGTGGCGCCTGGTGGTGACAAGCGGGTAAGCAGCCAATCAGTAGGTGCCTCATTGCCCATCCCCCTATAAAAGTAGCTGCACATCCCGCCCCCGCGTCCTTCTCCATCCGCTCTCCCTGTTAACCAAGAAGCTCTCCAATAAAGTGTTATCAAGAAGGATCCTCGTGTAGTGATTGTTCTTTTCCCGCTGGTCGGGGGGGCTCGCCGCAGTTTTCCTCATATTTAAAATAGAAAAAAATAAGATAAGCTACCTTAAAGAGTTGCTTTTTGTATAGTAATAAATGTAAATGTTTAACATGTACAAAGTACCTAAAGTTAGCCACTGTTCCTAGTATACGATAATAATTTTCACATACATTCACAGAACCACATAGCAATATAATAAGGAAGCTTATACTAAAATCTCAGAACTTGCCACAACACAGTAGTAAGGAAGATAGTAAGATGGTTTACAGACTTTGGAGGAGGACCAGGCAGGTACAGGGCAGATAAGGCTGGTAGAGTAGAAACAGAATACTGAAGACTTTGTTAACAGAAGAACAAGGTGGAAAGTGCACAGAAACAAAAGTTAACATGTTGTGATTAGATGTGAGAGAATACATAGAACACTGATTTTTCAGAAAAAATTATTGCTGTAGATAAACTGAGTTCTGCCCATAGTGGCTCTATATACCCCAGCAATCTTGAACAATTTTTTCACTCTACTGGGATGCCATATAATTTGTTTGATGATATGCTCTGTCACCAGATCTAGACAAAATCATTCTCTATTTGTTGCAGTAGATTTTTCTTTTCTTTCATAATTTTCATGTTGATAACATCCTTTAAAATCAGGTCACTTAGCTTTGCATTATTTCTTAATCTTAATATTTACCAAAGGGTTACATGTAAATGAGAATGTTCCTTATTTATCTTATCTTAAAATTCTGCACTTATTTACACTAGACATAATTATGAGTGCTATCAAAATCTTAGAAATGTATAATACCATCAGATTTGTCAGATACTATTAAGAGATGACACCAGAGATGTTTCAGCAGCCTCTTTGGAATAGTCTTCTTTGAAAGTGAAAAACCTTGCTTGTCTCTTGAGAATAATGGTGATATTAAACTCATCTCCTCTAAACTCCTCATTTTAAAAATTAGAGGAATTTTCTTCTACCAGGTTTGTACTCTTGTGCTTGTTGCAAAAACCTTTAAAGTTGAAACTAATTTAGAAGTATTGATTTATCCCAGGCTTAGAGAGTAAGCTTAGTGATATAAAAGGATATGATTGGATCTTATATCTTTATTGTTAAACATTTTTTCTTATAACAAATGCACTCTATAAAGCAGATTTGAAACAGTTTTTTAAATTTAAATTTTTAACTAATATATAAATCAAAAAGTTTTGCATATTTAACAGTCAGTAAAAAGGGCTGGGGAAATGGCTTAGCGGTTAAAGCATTTGCCTGTGAAGCCTAAGGACCACAGTTTGATTCCCCAGAACCCATGTAAGACAGATGTACAAGGTGGTGCATGTGTCTGGAGTTTGTATGCAGTGGCTGGAGGCTCTGGTGTGCCCATTCTCTCTTTCTCTCTATCTGCCTCTTTGTCTCTCTCTCTCTCTTTCAAATAAATAAATGATACATTTAAAAAAAAAGAGTCAGTAAAAATTATTCACTTTGGCCGGGTGTGGTGGTGCACGCCTTTAATCCCAGCACTTGGGAGGCAGATATAGGAGGATAGCCGTGAGTTCAAGGCTACCCTGAGACTACATGGTGAATTCCAGGTCAGCCTGAGATAGATTAAAACCCTACATTAAAAAAATTTAAATCACCTTAATTAGGTAAGTTTCTACTTCTTTCCATCAACATATTTCTGGAAAAATCAACTGCTATTGGAATATCTGTGACCATACTCAACTGAAATACATATTTATTTAATGTTAATGTTACTTTAAATAAAAGGTCTTGTTTTAATTTAATGGGTTTATAACTACATTTTGAGTTACATCTCTTGCAAATGGAAGTGGATCATTATTGTAATATGAAACAGAGCAAAGTAAGCCACAGATCCTGGAAGATTAAGAAGTAACAGAAATCATATAGTAGTGGCCAATCCTTTTTCTTTTTTATTTAGATATTGTAATTTTATTTCTTATGTGCCTTAAAGTTTCAGGTAGCAATTTAGGAATCCCTATGACAATTAGATACTAATTAGGAACAATTTGTTTCACCTGAGATATTGATTGGCCTTGCAATAGTTGTAGGCAAATATCTTGCATTATTAATGAGTATTTGTTGGCAAGCATTTCAAACACTACTTAAACTATGCTAACAAGGAAACATCACACCAACAACTATAAATGAATGTTCAGGAGATTCTTGAAGTCATTTTGAGGAAAATGTTTTCTTAATATGAAGTTCAAATCCTATCATTCACAGTACCTAATTATAAAAGCACTGCTCCACTTCTTTGATTTCTGTCATAGTACAATCTCTTACAAGAGAAGATCATGTTTTCAGTCTTCATCTTATCACACAGTTGAAGCATATATTTAGCTACACACATAGCAATGATTATTTCCCAATGTGCTCAGAACAATTGCTAACACTTTGACATCTGTTCTTTATTTTGAGGTAGAAACTTCAATTATAAGAAGACATGTAGTTTTTGATCCTGATCTCTCTCTCTCTTTTCACTGTTACCACATGCATAATCCAACATTTTCAAAGAAAAATCAAAATCCAAGATGCAGAATTGATGTTCATGTCTGTCTACCTAGAGTATTGCCTGATCTCAGTTTGTGTTAAATCTCCTAATAAATACTTAATTGTCTTTACCAAAACATGCAGTAGAAATTTAAAGCTACTCTGTATCAAGACTATTCTTCATAGAAGAAATTTCACACCTAGAAATTCACATATGACTTTACAGACAAGAAACATTTACAAGTCTTAAAGCACATTTACAAAATATATTTGCACAGTTGCTTATAACTTATTCCTGAGGAAAATGAAGATGAAAAACTTCTTGAAGTCAGAAAGCATCTCTCCTTTATTTCTCAATCTGTAGCAGTCATACTTGCAAAATGTACATGCTGAGTGAATGTTTCTGAAAGAAGGAAGAAACTCACTTAAAAATCTCTCTATTGGGTAAAAATGGAAGCCAGAATATAAATAGATATTCTTTCACTTTAGATACTATGAGATTGCTTTTGCATAATATGAACAATATTCACATGCACACAGGAAAAGATGTGTCTAAATCAGTATTTTATATTGTAAAAATACGTATGATATTTTCCAGAATTTCCATTGCTGTGTTAATATACCTGAGGAATCCAGATCACAGGTTCAGAGATTTCATCCAAGATTGACAAGCTCCATTACTTTAGGGGCCTGAGGCAAGGTGGAATATTATGGCAGTAAGAGATCATGATGGTCAAGGCTACTCACCATGTGGCAGCCAGGGAAATCTGAGAAGGCCCGGGCAACACCTGCACATAGGGGTCTACTTCTTTAGCTTGGCTATACCACTTTACAATAGGCCAGCTTGGGGATAAGGCTTTCTTAGGGAGGCTCTGGGGGTATTTCATATTCAAAACAAACTAATGACTACCCTTTCTCTCATTTGTGAGCTGTTAGTATTGCTAGGGTTCATTATGTCATTTGTTCCATTAAATTCAATGGGGTGAAAAATACTGAGCTTGGGGATAAGTCCTAGATAAGTTAATAGATATAAGAACTGGTTTCAGTGGCTGGGGTAATTTTGTTTTATGTTCTTTATGTTGGAAAAAATTTGGGTGAGAAGTCCCAAACATAAGTTGGTGACCAGATTTTTTTTTTAATTTTTTTGAGGTAGAGTTTTCCTCTAGTCCAGGCTGACCTGGAATTCCCTACTTAGTCTCAGGGTGGCCTGGAACTCACAATGATCCTCCTGCCTCTGCCTCCAAAGTGCTGGGATTAAAGGCATGCACCACCATGCCTGGCTGTGATTTCATTTTGAAGTTTCACTTTTGTGTTTAAGATGCCTGTGTGACCATAACTGCATGTTTGGTTCCCATATTAGTCAATTTTTAGTTAAAATGTATGAGAACAAACCTTCCCACTATTCTATGTACTTGTGTCATTGGTCCCTGTGCTATACACAGTGATAAAGCAGCCCAAACATCTCCTTTACTGGTAAAATAACTCAATTTATATCTTCATATAGGATTTTGCTCATTATGATTATGTCTGAATATCATATCCATATAAAAATATAAAATATAAGCCACTTAATTTCAGCAAGGTGTAATTTCCTCTAAAGACACCTCTGGCATCTGTGTGGAAGTCACCAGTCTTCACATCCTCTCATCGTTCTCCCTGTGCTGCACTCTGCTTGTTCTCCATTGTGCCCACTGTCCATGCTCCCTACTATCTACTCTGCCCAGTCTTCACTCTGCCCTACACTCAGATGTAAATTCCTGTGTGAGTGCAGTCTTGATTCTGTACCACTATAGCCCAGAGCTTATACCAGAGCTTACCATATGATAGATATCTGATAGGGATTTAACAAAAGAGCAAGTGAACAGTTCTGAACAATAGTTAAAGGGGAAAGAGTTGAGGGCGAGAGAGAGAGAGAGAGAGAGAAGGAGGCAGGATGGGAATTAATAAAAACAAATTGTATTTGAAAATACCATAAATAAAAACTAAATATAAAATAGCAGATATATACAGCACAAGAAAAACTTAATTAGATAATTTTGGTGTAGATATATCACTTAAATAAATTTTAGCCCAAACAAGACAAAAATAAACTGTCAGAATGTAAGGTCAGTAATTCAGAATATATTTTTCAGTTTTATGGATGTATGTGTAATTATGAAATAGCACAATTAAGGTGGTGCTGGCAATACTCTTTAAAAGCGAATTGCAGTTGTGAAGAGTGGCACACTGTCCAGCAACCTGGGCGTATCAGTGCTGCAACACCTCTTGTAAGGTTACTTGTTCCAGGTGCCGGTTTTGTTTCCTGTGTTTCTAGTACACTGTGATCTTCTTGAGGGCAGGGAAGGAGTTTTGCTTTTTGTTTTTTCTCGAACAACCCTTGTTCAAAATGATGTTTTAAAATAATGACATGAGAAGGACTCAATGAAAAGTCAAGGAAGGAAAACAAAAGCCAGGTCACAGCAATCAAAGGTGACTCTTTCAGATCCCATCTGCAATGTTCCTTCAGTATTTTAACATGGGCATCACCTTTTAAAGGTGGAATCATTCCTAGTTTTAGCCTTATTTCCCTTCTCAAATTACAGATATTCTATTCTGGTCACATTTCCTCGTCTAGGTAGCTGGCAACAGTGAAACAGTGGTAGTGGTGGTAGTGTGTGTGTGTGTATGTGTGATGTGTGTTTTCTTAAACTGAAGTCTGCATAGCAGCTTGGTGTTTATCTTTCAAACTATATCTCTATCAATATAAATCTACTGCTTCTTTAATTCTTACTTTTCTCAACTAAAGTAAGAGCTGAATGTGTAAATAATCAGAAATTCAAAATTAATTGGCTTCATGTATTTATTTGAATTAAAACAATTTCCTAAAACTCAGTAATTTAAAAAATATATTGAAACATTATAACTGGATGCTAATTTCTTCTGTGATTGGTTTGATAAAGAATTTCTTTTTGGGGGGCTAGGGAAATGGCTTAGCAGTTAAAGCTTTTTCCTTTGAAGCCTAAGGACCCCAGTTTGATTCCCCAGGACCCACATAAGCCAGATGCACAAGGGGCCCATGTGTCTGGAGTTCTATTGCAGTGGCTAGAGGCCATGGTGCATTCTCTTTCTCTCTGTCTCTACCCCCCTCCTGTCTCTCTCAAATAAATAAATAAATAAATAAGTTACTTAGAACCTTTAAAAAAAAGAATTGCTCTTTTTCATATTAATACTTAATTATGGTAACTTAATTGAAAGTTCAGCTTCTGTCTCCTTCACCTTGGCATTGATTGTCAGGCTCACCATGGAAGCAGCACTCTTGCTCATCTCTCCAATTCCTCTGTGGTTTCAACTGGGTCTTGGCTGAAATGTGAGAGTTGGTTTATTTCCTCAGGTCTCACTATCTTCTGGAAAAGATGATCAGATTCTCCAGCAGAGAGTGATGTCATCATAGGTTAGATGGGATAAGCGTTATTAATTTAGGGAAAACTTGATGGATTTAATCCCGCTTTAAGACAAAGACACGTGGGAGCTTGTCCATGATGAGCATAATCTTTGTCTCCATCGAATTCTGACATGGCTCCTAGTCTGAGCTATGGACTCCTTTCCACTAAACAGATCTCTTAACCAATCAGAAAATTTTCCCACCAAGTCTGTGTGCCACCATTGCACTAGTGTGTACATCTTGTCGTGGTGTTTGCTTCTGAGTAGCTTAGACTGCAGGTTGCTCACACCATTGTTCTCTTTTCCCCAGTAGTTCATGTAGCACTTTCTAGCACAAGATTGGTTGTCTGTGGATTGGCTTTCTTCTCATTTCCAGTGAGGTCTCTCCATGTTCTGTGTCAGAGGCATTTGGTGTCTTCAGCAATATGGTTTTACCTTTTACTTCAGGTGGGTAATCATCTTTGATAGAAGACTATCTTTTGGGGGTAACTTGTTGGTCTCTCAGATCAACAGCTCATTGTGGGTAGCAACTGATTTCTGGTACTGGGAGTTACAATCCTAAAGCAAAAAAATATCTTTAAGGTTAGGTTTCATAGCACTCTCTCCAGGAACCCTCTTGTCAGGCAATACTCCATACTCCTTTTGAGGGTTGAATATTTTAGTCTACCTTCAAGGATAAAGGTTCCTATGGCACCAGGTCATTTTACATTTAGTTTTTTGTTTCTTTCCCCCAAGCCTACCCTTTCCCTCTCCACAAAACCCTTCCATCCTTATTGTCTGGATGTGGAGTTGCCTATCAGGTATGTCAGCAACGGAAAGCTTATCAAGGTTAGGAACTGCAGATAAGTGAGGACATGTGGAATTTGTCATTCTGTGATTGTGTGTTTTAACTAAGTATGATGTGTTCTATGTCCATCCATTTTCCCACAAATTACGTTGTATCATTTTCATAAGACTTAGTAGAATTCCACTGTGTCTATATACCACAGTGTTGTTATCCATTCGTTCAATGATTGGCACCTGTGTTGATTCCAGTTCTTAGCTATTACGAATTGAGCAGGTATAAATATGGCTGAGCAAATATCTCTGTATAGAGGTATGAAGCATTTTGGGCAAATGCCCAGGAAGGGAATAACTGACTCTGCTGGCAGTTCTATATTCATATTTTTCAGAAATTTCTATACTGATTTCCCTGCTGACTATACAAGTTTGCATAGCCACCAACAGTGAATGAGGGTTCCTTTTACCCCACATCATTGCCAAAATTTGTTATCATTTGATTTTTTAATGATTGCCTTTCTTACTGGAGTAAGGTAGAATCTCATAATTGATTTAATTTACATTTCCCTGATAGTTAGGGATGTTGAACAATTTAAGTGTGTGTTAACCATTTGTATTTCTTCCTCTGAGAACTCCCTACTCAGTTCTCTACGCCATTTTTTCAGTGGGTTGTTGATTTTTTTTATTGACAACTTCCATGATTGTAAATAATATCCCATGGTAATTCCGTAACTCTCCCCATTTTCCCGTTTGAAACTCCACTCTCCATCATATCCCATCTCCCTCTCAATCAATCCCTTTCAATCCCTCTTTTATTTTGATGTCATGATCTTTTCCTCCTATTATGATGGTCTTGTGTAGGTAGTTTCAGGCACTGTGAGATCATGGATATCCAGGCTATTTTGTGTCTGGAGGAGCACAGTGTAAGGAGTCCTACCCTTCCTTTGGCTCTTATATTCTTTCTGCCTCCTCTTCCATAATGGCCCCTGAGCCTTCGAAGATGTGATAGAGATATTTCAGTGTTGTGCACTCCTCTGTCACTTCTTCTCCATACCATAGTGCTTTCTGAGTCATCCCAAGGTCACTGCCATCTGAAAAGAGAAGGTTCTCTAACCAAAGTGAGAGTAGCATTAATATATGGGTACGAACATTAAGTGAAGTGCTTACTGGGCAGTTTGGTAAGCATAGAATATACATTTAGCCAGACAGCAGCAGATGTTATGCTCATAGAGCTCATGACTACTCCTGTTGTAGGTTTCCAATATCAGGGATGTATTCCCTCCCATGGAATGGGCCTCCAGTCAAATTAGAGGGTGGTTGGTTTCCCCCATAACAGATATGTGTGTTCTTTGATTTCTTTTCATTGGTTAGTTTTTTGAGATTTTGTAGATTCTAGATATTTGGCCTCTGTCAGTGGCATAGCTGGTGAAAATTTTCTCCCCTTCTATACGTAATCTATTGATTCTGATTACAGCATGATTGCCTGTGAAAAAAAGCTGTTTAGCTTCATGAGATCCCCTTAGTTGTATGACTGTTTGATTTCCTGGATACTGGGCTTTTGTTGAGGAAAACTTTTCCTTCTCCTATATTATGGAGAGTTCCTCCTATTTTTTCTTCCTCTAGTAGAAGTGTTTCCGGTCTTATATGGAGGACTTTAATGTATTTGGAATTGACTTTTGTATATGGTGTGAAGAGTGGGTCTAGTATTAATTTTCTACATGTGGTCATACAATTTATCCTGTACCATTTGTTGAATATACTTTCTTTTCTCCAGTCTAGATTACTGGAATCTTTGTCAAAGATCAAGTAGTTGTAGTTACTTAACCTAAGGTCTGGTTCTTCAATTATGTTCCATTGGTCTATAATTCTGTTTTTTGTGACAATCTCACACTATTTTTGTTACCATGGTTTTGTGATATAGCTTTAGATCAGGGATGGTGATACCTACAAAGTTGCTTCTTTTGCTGAGGATATGTTTGGATATCTGAGTGCTGCTGCCATTCCATATGAATTTTGACATTCTTTTTTCTATCTCTGTGCTGGTTATTAAAATTCTCTATTTTTTTTTTACTAAGTTTCAGTTCATTTATCTTTCTTTTGAGGTGTCTATAGTTTCCATCTATTATATTAAGCCTAGTGAAGACAGCTGTGTGCATTTCATTTATGTGTTTTTTGTTTTCAATTTGCTATCAGTTCTACAATTTGCTTATTCAGGGTCACATATCTTGTGCTTTCATTTTGGGGTTCTTTTCCTGTTGCCTCCTCTATGTTTCCATGGAAGACTTCTATTATGGGGCTAGGCAACCTTGCTGGAGATCTCTCAGTTTGTTGTTTTGTGTTTCATCTTTTGTGTTGCAGTCTACCAATCTCAGTTTTGGAGTCTTATTTAATTAAGGAGGAAGCAAGGGTTTTTCCTCATAGTGAGTGTCTTCAATGAATGTTCTCTTTTATGTTTACACTTTTGATGTCTTTGCATTTTTGTTTGTGAAGGGTGTGAAGGGTATAAGAGCACCAGCAGCTATGGGCTGGTTCTTACTACCAAAGGTGTGATTGCAGGTCTGGGATCCTTTTGACTGGGTCCCAGCTATGTCTTGCCTGTGACTGAGGGCCCTCAGCCCTTGCCCTTGCTCTCCTACTGTACCCAGATGTGCAGATGATGGAGGACTCACCATTTCACCTGATGATTGATTGTCTGATATTTCTGAGTTCCCCTTCTTGGACTGAGCTGATACCCCAGGTAGTCACTGGGAGTAGAGTTGGCAGTGGAGAGATGGTAGGAGTAACTGGTTCCATAGCCCAGGCAGGATCAGGGAATTGGCTGGTGTTGGGGAGACAGGGCACTGGCCAAGGGCACACACAAGGGCATCTGTAGGCAGCACAGGGTATGGAGAGTCCAAGAGCAGGTGGAGCGAAAGCTCAGTCATAGTAACCTGCAGGAGTGAGGCAGAAGATAGGGGAACATGATTGGGTCACAGACACAATCAGTGGAGCCCACAGGAATGTGAGACAGAGGAACATGTGGGCCTTGAGTGGAAGCAGAAGTAGGGGAAAGACAGGTAGGCTTGCAGATTGTGGGCATGGTAAACATAGCCTGCAGATAGCACAGTGGTGATCCTGGTCAGGATCTTGGGCATGGCAGCTAGAGGGAGTGTTTGAGGGAACTTGAGGGTCTAGCGGGTTACCTGAGAGCATGGGAGTCAGCAGATTCCCAACTGAGCCCTTCAGTGCCTGCTCATTTGAGATCTGCTAAGACTCTCTCAAACTGGATCCCCACAAATCTTGCTTGATAACTACCTCAGGAGCTGAAGCATGGTTAAGAGGCCAACATCTTGACCAGAAGGCTGCATTTAGTATTTTAATGTTGCTATTTTGACACAAAATTATGGTAAAACATACAGGAGATGCTGTCACTTTCTTAATGGAAAACAACAAATCCTCCTCTTGTCCATTACAAAGGTTTCATCTGGTCTCAATCTATGTGTTCTTCAGAGGTTATCTCAGCTCCATGAGTGAGTGTGCTTTGCCCAGTAACAAAACAACTAAGCCCTCCTCAGTGGTGTTATAGATATACACCATGAGGTCATGAATGCATCAGTTAGTCTCTGCAGTAGGAGACAATGTCTCAGGATATTCTTTCATACCTTATCTCTCTTACAGTCTTTCTGCCATCTCTTATGCAATGTTTGCTGAACCTTGGCAGGTGTGTTATAAGTCTATTTTATTGTTGAGCTCTGCCACCTCTGGATTTCTGCTTTGATGAATCTTGAGTGTCATTAGTGTTTATCATTATCTCCCTGGAGCAGGTTGTCAGGCTAACAGTGAGAGTATCACTCACATTTAAATTATCACTTCTTCTGTGCTGTCTCCTGGGCCAGTGGAATGACAATGGGGGATATAAGACCTATATAACACAATGGAACTCTGACCAATGTGTAATTAGCTCATATAGTAAAATTCATAAATAGATAATTTACTTAATGGATATTATATACCCACTGTGTGGATAGATCAGATGATTTATTGCTGAAGAATTTCTGATACTTTTTTATTAAGTCTGTCTAGCTTTTAGAAAAAATCTAAGTGTATTATCTTTGCATAAGTTTTTATTTAGGGTTCATAAATCTTGGATTGAATTTTAGAAGCTGATAATTAAACAAAAATACCTTTTAAAATAAAAATAAAAAAAAATTGTTGGCACTGAGAGCACATACAAGCCTACATGGTCCTTTAGGAGAGGATGGTATATTCTCTCCAGGGGACAAATAGCTTACCGTTTCAAGATCATCTCTTGTCTAATCTCCAGTTTCTTCTCCAGGTATGTCCTGCTTGAAATTGTGTCACTTATAGCATTCCATGATGATTTGTAGGCTGGCTAATGAACTTCACCCAGGCATAAGTCTCATTGCTGTTATATTTTAACCTTGAACTTTCCAGAAAACACTCTACCCAAATAATGAAACTTATCTTTTGATCACAACTTAGGGTTTATACTAATCACAATTAATTAAAAAATGGCTAGCGTGTCTGAAAAATTATGTTGTATTCTTCATTCTGGAGGTGACAATGTTTAAAGTATAGGTCTTTTTGTTTTTATCAGCTTTACAATAAACATTAAGCTTACACAAATAATTATATGCTTATTCTTGATGGAGATTATTTGTTGAAGAACAGGTAAAAACCATTCTGAAGTATTCCATTGTACGGTAAGTGGATCTGTTCTAAGACCATATATTTTTACCTGTTTTGTTATTAGGATACAATCCTTCCTGTTGTAAGCATAGTAGTGAGAATAGTACTTTATCCTTTGAGTAGATTAATATCTGTTTAACTACAGTATGTGAAAAATCACTGAGGCCTAGGTGAAGAAAACATAAGAATCAACTGTTTCCTGTTTTCCTTCTAAATGTAAGCTGAAACCAAAACTGGGCTTTTTTTGGTTTCTAAGGTATAGATACCTGAAGCATTTTAGGATCAAGATAGTATGTCAAGACCTAGAAAGTTCTGGAAAGCTGTTATTTTATTTTATTTTTTGCTATTTAAATTAATGTGAATTAGTTTATTACCTGAGGTGTTAGAGACAAATATATAAAGAAGGAACATTGATAAACTGAACATTTAGTGAGTTTACACCACTAATAAATTAGAAGATGTCACCAAGCAGGTGCCTCCATAATTACAAAACTCTTCAACCTTGCCACTGGCTTCAATCTGTTAACTTACCCAGGAAATAAAGATCATTACATACCTTTGTGAATTTCTCTTAAAAAAATCAAGGCTGACCTCTACCATGTCCCTGAGACCACAAAAGCTTGCAGCCAACTCAACCAGAGACAAATGAATTGTTTTCAACTTACTATAAGGTCAGAACATGACCAAATCTTTTTTCTTACATTTTAGTAGAACTAAAGTAGGTGATAATCGCATCGCCATCTGATTGGTTTGTGTATGTTATAGTCTTTCATAAATCTAGACTGCCACTGGCAATCAGAAAACAAATAGTTTCTTTCACTCTATAGCTACTGAAACTCCTAACCGAGGTTGCATATTTCATAGTCTCTTTTAGGAATTGTTACTGAGTTATGCTCTTTTGTCAATTAGGAATTAAACGCATCCTTCCACCTCTCTATCCAATTTCTTTTTCTTGCTTAACTAGACAGTCTGAAAGTCAAATTTATAGGCTGTAAGGAGGAAGTGAGCACTGATTCAGTAATGAGTAGGCTTCTTAACAGATTTTCAAGGTGAAGAGAGGCACAGCTCTTGGTCATATCCCCTAGGACATCTGTAGAGATGATATAAGAGTATTCAGAGGTCCTGTACTTCAAATATAACATCAGGGTCTTAGTGCTGGATAGATAATTTGGGTTAGTGCACTTGCCTAGCATGTACAAAGCCCTGCATTCAATCCACAATACTTATAAAGAAGTATATGTACCTAAAGTTTGGTTTCTAGAATTTAAATATAATAAAAAATCTCATGGATCTGGGAATATGGTTTAACATTTAAAGGAGCTTCCTTGTCAAGCCTGAAGGACAGGGTTCAACTCTGAAGTATTTAGGTAAAGCCAGATGCACAAAATGGCACATGCATCTAGAGTTCATTTGCCATGGCCAGAGGCCCTGATGTGCCCATGTTCTTGCTCTCTCAAATATACAACAACAATAACAAAAGAAAACCAGAAAAACTCTCAAGTATTCTTACTATAAAAGGGAATTCTCTCTTCACAAGTAATCAAATGGGCAAATCTGCCACAGTCTTTACACCCTCATTCTTTCCAGGTTACTATTATGAAATGCTTTCAGTAAGAAACAACTCCAATAATTTGTATTTTATGGGCTACCTTTTGTGTCACATGTTATACATGCACTGTCAGATTTTATTCTAACAATAAATGGCCAGTACTATAACAGCTTTCAGATGAGTGTTATTTATATTGACAAGAGTCTTATGAGGAGCAAGTCACAAAGTAGAGATTACATAACCTCATTCAAAAAGCATTCAGTGAACCTTTTTACAAGAAAAATTGTAAAACATGAGGTGATGTAAAATACAATCAGTAACTTTACCTCACCTCCGCTATCATACACTGTGACAGAAACAATAAGTGTTAATAAAGGACGGTTATGGTAGATTATATTGGGAGTTGTAGATAACACCTCACTATGTACATGACTGTTAAATTATTGTTCCTTACTGTACATGTTATTAACTTTGAAATAAAATTCAAAGCATAACAGAGATTTGTGTTGGTGAATGTGATATATGCTGCTGTAATCATTTGGGAGAAAAAAGAAAGAACTGAGAATTAACATTAAAAACTGAACATGAGGATAAATTAAATTACAGTACAAATGATCACAAGTATACAATTTTATTGTAAAATTCTGGGTGGGGACAGGTGCATGGCTCAATTGCTAAATTACTTGCTGATCAAGCATGAGGACCTAAGTTTGTATTCCCAGAACCTAAGTAATGCTTGGAACAGTAGTGTATCTGTAATCCTGTGGCAAGATGAGAAGCAAGTATAGGAGAACACTGGAAGCTCATGGTCAGCTAGTCTGCTGCCAAGAACAGTGAACATCAAAGGTGGAAAGTGAGTACCAACATCTGAAATTGTCTTCTGACCCCCACATAATGTATACCATGCCATGTACTACATGGCATATGCTTGCCCTCTCATTCTCTCTCTCTCTCTTTCTCTCTCTCTCTCTCTCTCTCTCTCTCTCTCCCCCTCTCTCTCTTCCTCTCTCATTTACATCTCCACTCCAACTACTCACACAAATGTGGGTGGAATGTTAAGAACAACTGGAAAAGGCTTTCAGTTAAACAATATTGCTGTGACATATTGAAGCTGGATGTCTGGTATATTCATTTTAATGTATGTAATAAAATGTTAAAAGTTAGTAATTCACAGATCAATATGTAATTTAAAACTATGATGAGCTGACAAGCAACCAAATAGTTATTTTGTTTGATACTACAGTTCAATTCACCAAGTGCTTGATTCTTCTTTCTCAACTAAACTGCAATTAGCATCCATGAAATTATACAATTTTCCATTTTCCTTTGCCTATCTATAATAATTGTGGCTAATGGCCATCTAAATTATTCATTTTATATGGTGAACAAGTGATTATTCTTTTTAAAAATGATGCTGCACTCTTTTAAATTGCTTTTCTTCATTCTCCAGTTGGCTCAGACCATTACTGAGTTAAGTGTTTCCTAATGAAGAATACTGCCTCACTGAACTTTGCTTCCTCTGCAAATTAGAGGAATAACTTGAAATTTCTAAACTCCAGAACTGCGTCTCCAAGGAAAATAGTGAAATGCTAGAATTTAGTATCGCTTCACTATGATCTTGTTCTGAAATTGTTTGTTTTGCTTGATTTTACAGACAAGATACTCTTTGTGGACATATTTTAAATCTCCCTGCAGATCTGGAGGCAAATACACTGCATGGTGATTATTATACTGAAGTTATTTTTATCAGTCAGGACATAAAAGTCATAAAATACTGTAAGACAAGATGCATTACTGTTTCTTGCTCCTAGCCTCCCTTCTGGCACTTCCTATGGAGAGAAAGGCTGCTGAAAAAATTCTTGAGTCCAAGGAATTAATAGAACCATACTTTCTAGAGCATGGGGTCACTGGGTTAAAAACCAATGTTTTTCCTTTCCTAGTATTCTTCACTTGCTTTGTACTTAACTCACTTTTATTTTAAAGCATTGCAAAGGTGGCTATACACATATAATTAAACTGTTTTTCCTTTAACTTTGTGTTAAGTTAAAAGGAAGTTAAGTTAAGTTAAGTTAAGTTAACTTCTCATTGCTGGGACAATAGACTTGACAAAAATCAGTCTAATGGTGGATGGATTTATTTTCTGGTAAAGTTTTGTGATGGAGTCCATCGTGATGGGGGAATCAGGGCAGGAGCAGGAAACCAGGGACATCTTTTCACGTTAACATAGAGGGAGAATGGCAGACCAATGAATGATGAATACTTAGCTTGCTCTCTCCTTTTGATACAGTCCAGGAACTCAGCCCATAGGATCGTGCTACCCACACTTAAGGCAGGGTACTTGCACTTCAACTAATCTAATCTAGAAAATCCCTGAAAGACCTGACCAGAGAGTTGTTTCCATGGTGATTCTAAATCCTGTGAAGTTGACAATCAGAGATTAACCATTATACTTTGTTTCTCACTGAAGAGGAGTGTGAAAACTAGAAAAAGCCAAAGTTGAAGAAACAAGGGAAGTTCGTGGTTCTGTTAAGCTACAATATGCGTGATAGCCTTTACCAGATACCATGTCCCAATGGGATGCAGAATCTTAATGTGGAAGTCATTCCTTTTGTGAACCTTCTAATCTGGCTCAAATTAACATAAAATCAACACCAGAAAAATCTTAATTCTGTATACTTTACATGCATATTCAGAAATGGCATTGTATTAACATTATTATTTTTTATTTAAGGCCTGAAGACTTAGTTTATTTTATAAAATTATTTCAGTGAGCAAATAGTTACTCTTAAGTATATAGTGCCTGGCTCAGTGACTATGCAATCACTTGGTGCAAACATACCAAATTAAAACTAGAAACTTGCAAAATCCAGTAACATTTACTTTTATTTCACTTGAGTTTGCCCAAGCTCAAGGTTGACACAGCACACCACTAAGATATGACAATTGCTTCTTTTTGCTCCCGTCAGGAACCAGACATTGATTTTGTAGCCAGCAGGAACATCATGCCCAGCTGTGTCCTTTTCATTTCTGTGTTTCCCTTGACTTTACCTTGTGGCTAGTCAGAAAGTAATCATACAACCCCAACCTTGTCAGAATTGTAGTTTGCTAAATGTTTCAGCTGCGCAGCTCAAACTTCAGAAAACTTCTGTCTGTTCTTATAACTAAGAATGTATATGTGTCTGAGTAGATAGGCATTCATTGATAATACTTTACAGAGTCATTCAGATAAGCAAATTCTTTTCAAAAGCAATTATTTTAACACAAAACTTTTCACCAAAATGCTGTAGCAAAATGTCATGTGTTATTTGGATATAACTAAATTAAACAAGCACATTGACACACTTCGACTGATAAATGTAATAAATTAAGCATATGAAGTTTAAATGAAACCGTTTTCTTCCACTTTAATTACAGATTAAACACATTTAAACTTTCTGATAAATAACAAATGGGAAATATTTATTATAACAATTGAATTATCCACTTACATTTCTTATATTCACACTGATTTTATCACTTGCTAACCAGAGTAATTGTGTAGGAAAATCGAATATTTCAGAATAAACAATATATACCCATTTCTATATACATGAGTTCCAAACATCCTACAGTAGGTAGTGGAGTTGAGTTACTAAAGTTGTTTTGTGGACTTATATGGGTAGGGTATTTTCTAGGAATGGGTTTCAGTAGCTTCCATAAATCAAGATTCATAACTCAGGTCAACAAGCCCATGGCTAAGGGATGTACACCGGTGGATGGTATGAAAACAGTATAATAAGAGCTAATAATTGTCATGCCTCAAATGTGAAATCAGAAAAGTCTTTGTCTCGAAATCAACAACAGTAGCTGACTAGAAATGCCTATATCTGATTTTTTTTTTTTTTTTCCGAGGTAGGGTCTCACTCTAGCTCAGGCTGACCTGGAATTCACTAGTAGTCTCAGGGTGGCTCGAACACATGGTGGTCCTCCTACCTCTGCCTCCCGAGTGCTGGGATTAAAGGCGTGTGCCACCACGCCCGGTTATATCTGACTATTTTATGATTTAAAAAAACTTGCACCTTCATAATTTTAACTATATGTTACATTTGTAAATGCTGCGGAAATAAAATTTATAACATTTTGTATAAGCCAATCCTATCAGATAAAATTAAATTCAACCTTCTAAAAATTTTCTTCTGATGATATAGGATAGACACTGATTATTTTCTCTCTTGAAAGCTATCTGGTTGTGTTCTCAGTTAAAATCACTTTTATAGTTACTTATTTATTTGCAAGGAGAGAGAGAACAAAAGAGAGTGAAAATGGGCACATCAGGGAACCGTAGCCACTGCAAGAGAATTCCAGATACATACACCACTTTATGCATTTGGTGTTATGTGGGTACTGGGGAATTGAACCCAGGTCATTAGGCTTTGCAAGCAAGTACCTTCATAACTAATCAATCTCTCCAGGCCAAAATCTGTTAAAAATGTATCTATAATCAACCCAATAAATTCAGATTTCTCAGCATACTATTCCATGTTTCCCATAAGTATAGGTTTACTCTTACTTGAGTCTTGATATTCTTCTTCTTATGTTCTGTTAATTACTATGATGTCTTTCCTCATAATACTTCCATTGTGTTGCCTTTTCTGTTTCAGGTACTGTAGTAAATGCTCCAATTTCAAAAAAAAAAAAAGGGAGGTTTGAGGGCTGGAGAGATGGCTTAGCGGTTAAGCGCTTGCCTGTGAAGCCTAAGGACCCTGGTTCGAGGCTCGACTCCCCAGGACCCACGTTAGTCAGATGCACAAGGGGGCGCACACGTCTGGAGTTCATTTGGAGTGGCTGGAGGACCTGCTGCGCCCATTCTCTCTCTGTCTCTTTCTGCCTCTTTCTCTCTGTCTGTCACTTTCAAATAAATAAATAAAACAAAAAAAATTATTAAAAAAATGAAGGTTTGATTGGTAAGTAATCCTGTTCTTTATTATGACACTGAAGTTAATTTGCTCAAGCATCACTTAGCTGCTTGGATAAAGTATCTCTGCCTATGACATCCTTCTTCAGGACACACTGCTTTGGTTTGAAATACCGGGATATTTTAATGGTATTGGTATGAAAAATTAGAATTAATATTTACTCTGCACTTATCCAAAACCAGATACTTGCTTTCATTTCAGGGGAATATTTATTTTTGAAATTGCCAATGTTTCATTGGTTTATTTGAAACAACTGTCATACTGAAGCCTAAGAACTGCTATTTGCCAGGTACTCTGTGAGAGAAAAAGATAGATACCTGATGCACAGTTCTCATATTTCATTCATTTACAAATTGTTGTGCTCATATTTATAACCTGGAAAAAACTGTTTTCTTCAGAACATCATGCTACAATTATATTAAAAACACAAACTTACGGTGTTAAATAAGATGGAAGTATTGATGGAATAATAATTTTCTTGATGACTTTTTTACAAACAGTATTGAGAACAAATGTCTGTACGTTAGTTAGGAAAGGGGAATCTTACTTCTTCTACTGTATGTGATGGTGGCTCAAAGTCCTATCACATCAGACCCCTTAAATTTGCTCCATGCAGATTGTAGAATGATCTTTTGAAAACACACATTAATGCTGCTACTCCTCTATTCAATAGCCTCTCAATAATATCTCATGAGTTTGAAAAACAATTTCAGGTTCTTACTAAGACACTGAACAAACTGAAATGTAAATCCAACAGATCTCTTTATCTCCATGTCTTCTACTCACCCAGTTTGTTGGATGAACTTACTGCTTTATCAATAAAGCATTAAAGTGGGGTGGGATGAGAAGAGGTGTTTCCTGACCAGTTGGGAAGAGAGTGAATGTCGGGGATGGGAAGCTTGGAGGTGTAGGGGATTCGTAGAGTGGCAAGGGAATTGCATAGGAGTAGCACCAGCATTAAGAAGTAGTTCCATAAAAACCCTCACTCTGACTAGCAGTCTACAAGACATAACCACCAAGGGGGAGGGGCACAATCAGGACAGAAGAGAGAAAGCATTTAACCTTAAAGACACAGACTCTGGCTGGTAAATTCAAGGCCTGGAATTTGGTTGTTCACTCCCTTTGGGAGCTTTTGGCCAGGGATACCAATGAGGTCTCCAAAACAATGTAGGACATTGCCAAAATACTTGATTACCTGCCAAAGCTAAATAGTAAGACCATCTTACTGAAGATAACACAAGCTGTGGTCACAGGACATCAGAATATCATGCTATAATCGAAAGGGAAACGAACTCCCTCCTTGCTAGCCCTTATAGCACTGCAGAGTACTTTATGGTAAGAGCTGCCAGAGGACAATGGTCACCAACAGTATGAATAAATAAGGGACTCTGCAGACTACGAAATCAACTTGTCAAAAAAAGAAGTATATACTTGAGCAGTAGAGACACACAGCCTCTACAGGTAACTAATTGTTCTCTGATTGGACATGAGGCCTGCTCACTCTGGAGAGAACTCAAATTTGGTACCAGAAACCAAGTTAGAATCCCATGGTCAGGAAACACAGAATTCATAGAAAAGGCCCTCACTGTTCTCTGGAGAAGAAAAGTAGGTTTGCACTCCAAAAATCTCTCAAAAAACTTAGTGTACCCTTTAACTTTAACAGCTCTCATTCTTGGTCAGATAATCTGTTTTATTTTACAGATGGCAGAGAAGATGGAGGAAAGCCTAGATCCATCAGTAAGAGGAAAAGCAGATGGCCCACTATGAGACTTGCCACCTCTACCACCCCAGTCAGGACCCAAGAGAAACTACAGAGGAAGAGACACCATGAATACAGTTCTTACTGATATCAACCAGCCCCAGGTTGATGGTGACAGACATGATAGAATCAAAACCTATGAAAGCAGAAATCCAGAGGCTACAAATAACTCAACATGAAATCAGAGTGCTCAGAGAAACATTGCAGAAGGAGGAATGGAAAGATTCTAAGAGCTACAGAGTAGGTAGGAATAAAAATAAAAGCATTGAAGGTATAGCAGTCACAGTTTAAGACAAGAAATAAAATAATATATGTTAGAGTACAAGTAAGCCAGCACGAAGAATTAAGTTACTGCAAATTGATAAAATGCTAAAGAGTGAAAATCAGATTCTAACTGGTATCCCAGGACAATTCCCTTGACATTAAAGAACTAATTTACTTGGATAGACTACCATGATGACACCTAACTCTCAGACTACAGTAAAATGGACAGTGACACAGAACTTTGGGAAGATGACCAGGAAAACTAGTCTGAAAAGTGATCTATGCTTCACTTTCACTTTGCTTCCCCAACATCACTATGAGGGAAGTCAGCTCCCTCCACTGGGGAGAGTAAATGTTCCTCTTAAACCCTTCTTATATCTAGAATTCCTTTCTCATGTTTAAACATTGGAAGTCTTCAGATATTTCTCATAGAATCTCGCTGTTAAAAGACAGGTAAGGGTTTTTTGGTAAATTATTTGTTGAGTGAGGCAGCCCTCTGAGTAAAACAACTATTTCTATTTTTTTATATATTTTTTGTCTGTTTATTTATTTATTTGAGAGCGACAGAGAGAAGGAGGCAGAGAGAGAGAGAGAGAGAGAGAGAGAGAGAGAGAGAGAGAATGGGTGCACCAGAGCTTCCAGCCTCTGTAAACGAACTCCAGATGCGTTCGCCCCCTTGTCCATCTGGCTAACGTGGGCCCTTGGGAACTGAGCCTCGAACCGTGGTCCTTAGGCTTCACAGGCAAGTGCTTAACTGCTAAGCCATCTCTCCAGCCCCTATTTCTATTTTTATTAGAAGGAGCTATGACTACATGAGTGACTTTTCAGTCTGAGCATGTTAATGTTCCCCCATAGAAAGCTGGGGTGAAAGGGGAAGTTAGTCAGATCCTCACATGAAATCTTAGATTAATCCTATTTCAGCTGCATGCAATGATCCACAGGGCCTCCTGGCTTCACAATCTATAGAAGGTGAAGTCTCAAGGAACAGGGAGCTGCATTTATGGAGCTATGACTATGCTACCATCCTTGCTGACATGACACCTTTCCCATGCTCTGTATGTTTGGGTCCTTCACACTCCTTTGAGCATCCCCTCAACCATGCTCTGTAATAAAGCCCAGTAAACTCATTGGTTTACAGGGTCAACTATGGTGGAATTGACCATTAGTCTCTCTTGGGTTTCCAACCTTGAGGAACAAACATTCATCAGCTTCTCCAGAGAAAAGCATTCAAGCAACAAGTGGTGATAAAACTGGAATATTGTCAAAACTAAAGATAAGCTTTTGAGGAGCAATTGTATGGCCTTTGCATTGTATAGGAGATATACAACTAATGAAACTGTCTGATTATGGAGCAGCCATGGGAGAAATTCTCACATGCCTGTCCCTCCCCATGTAGGCAGCATTCTTGTTGATCTCTAATGACATTGCTGAATCTCTTGGTTCATAAACTCCTAAACTCTATGAGCTAGGAGAGGACTTGGGAGATTTCAATTACTCAGACCATGTCCCAAAAAACATTTTCCCCTAGTGAGATGCAAACACCTGTCTTCACCCCAGATAGTTTACAGGTGGCAAACAAAGCAAAATTAAACCAAAATCAGTTTTGATATTTGGGGTTACCTACAGAGCAGTTGCTTAGAGGAGCAATGGAGACCCCAAAGCAGTTGTACCACTGAGGAGTCTGATCACATCGGAAATGACAAGCTCCCCACAGCTGCTTTCTCTCAAAGGCAGATTCCGTACTGAAAAGCCCACCCCAGGACATGGGATGATTCTCCGAAGCTTCATCTCTGGAGCTCACCACAAAACCTTCAGACAGCTCAGCTGGTTAAAGAGTCTTAAGCACATTACACGCCTTGTCTGCAACTACATGACTTGTTCACAGCACGGAGAGTCCAATCCCAAAGCAGTTGATTTCCCTTTTTATAGCCTTAAGGTGGAATCTTTCAACCTTTTCCCAGACTTGTTAATTTCCTGACTCTCCCGTGGTTCATTTCTCCTCCACAATCACCAGGCAGGAGGGAATGTGTCAATTGCTATAAAACATTGGTCAAAGTCTGCCCCTCCATAGTTCTTTACCATGCCTATATCTTTACAGAGTAGTCTGTGACCTTTAAGCATCAGTTCTCTCAGACTTCTTGACCTCTTGGCTCCCTCCTTCCTTCAGGAGTCCATGTTTCAATTCTGGAGAACTTGCTATACAGCAGCCCAACATGTGAATTAGGTCCTTAGAATTGTGAAGCAATCAAAACAGGAGGAAAAAAAGTAAAAGAAGAACAAGGGGACTGTTTGGTTTACTCAAAATTAAGTATGACAAATTTGTGTCAATCCAGGGTTTCTGAAGAAAAAATAGCAGAAAGCCAAATGTGCTAGCAATTTTCTGGAAGGCTTTAAAGCCTGAAGAAAATTAGTTCTTCGAATGCATAAATGATAAGAAGGTGAAAGTTAGAAGGACTAAGCTTATTGCAGGGGTGAGCCATTATGCCCCCCCCAAAAAAGATGTGTACAGTTCTCTTCTATAAAAATAATTAAATAATTAAATAAATGTATGCAAGGGATGGGGATTTTTAACATATGCTAGGCCCTTCACAGTGTCCAGGTGTGGCCAATGATAACAGCACCAGTCCAGAGCCTATCAGACCAATTGTTAGATTAGAAGCAGGAGTAGGACCCACCAACACAATGTTGAAATAAAAGAAAGAGAAGACTTCTACAACACATATTGTCCTTTATTTACTTAGAGAAATGGATAAAGGACAACAGCCCCCTGCCTGTGGGTGACTGTTGTGTCCAAACTTAGCTGAATTGGGCTTTTAAAGGAACAGAGGCCAGAAGAAGCATAGAAGAAGAAGAATGGGGAAATTAGGGAAGTTAAAAATGGAAATAGGGGCTTTATTTTTTTAACTTGTCTTCAGTGGGGCCTGGCGACCAGAGCCCCTAGGTCAGACCCATCTGTTTTTATGGTCTTGGGACAATGGTTTGTTTTTTGTTTTTGTTTTTTATAACAGATGTCCCCTTAGGTCAACATGCCCTATTGTTGTAAGTGAGTTATCAACCAGTTAGGAACAACTGAAGCAAGCAAGGGGATTTTGGTGTGCTGTGTTTGAGATTCCTAAGATTTTCTTTAGTACTCCCTTAGCAGCAAATGGGTCCTTGCTTGGAATAGACATTGGCAGGTCTTCACACATGCTTCTCACTTTCTCAGAAAAGGCTTTGTTACATGGATAGTATGATGGTTTTTAGTGTTTTGAAAGTTTTACAGGATTTAAAATCCATGTGAATCTGACAGAATATGAGTAGAAAATCAATCCCCACAAGATGCAAAAGACATGACAAAATGAACCTGAGTAAACAGTCCCAATAGAAAAGAGTAGTGCAACAGGCGAAGTCTACCACTGGATCCACCTCAGTAGCAGTGAAGACAGCTTATCCAGAGTGAGGGCAGCATTGAAAGATATTTGAGCAAGCCTCTTTCAGGGGTGGCACAAGGTCACACTCTACAAAAGCAGCATGTACATCTGTAGCAATGTGCAGAGGTGTGCGCTGGTCTCTTAATTAATGGCATGTAGCCTGTAATGGGACAAGTGTCTTTGCAAGACACTAAATCTGTCCTCAGTAAGTGAATCAATAGTTAAGCCATGCAAAGCTCAGGAAAGGACACCCAAACTCTGCAGAGATGTCCGGTGCACGGATTGCCCAAGCAGTATCTTCATACTAGTAGAGAATCCCAGTGGCAGGGATGGGCTACCTCCCTATAAGTTGTTGAAAATGAATGATACAGAGTTCCCCAAAATGATAAAGACTATTATTGAAGGTGTTAGTATGTCGTAAATTTAACATACTACTGGTAAATGCTAAGAAGTCTGACAGGAGACAGTTCTTTATTAACTTGAAAACCCCCGGAATTCAGATCTTGGAAGAAAGGATTTCAAAGAATTACACTTACTTCACACCCCCCTCCCCAAAGGATTTCAAAGAATTACACTTACTTCACACCCCCCTCCCCAACACACTTGGACATAAAAACTTTCCTGGCCCAATGCTGGGCAGACACCTCACATTTCCAGAATTTCGGGTGCTAAAATGTGAAGTGTCTCTTTATGACTAAGACTCTCCTCCAATAAAGTCTAATTCCACTGTCATAGATATTCCTACTTGTCTCTTTTTCTAGCAATTATCACTGCTATCACTGAAAATACCCCATACACACTTTGTTCAGAAGACACAGAAATGAGACTGGGTCAGAGCTGAAAGCTCACTTCCTGTGACCTGACCTTTATGGTGTTCGAGGGGACAGTGGCTGTATGGTCCACTGGGGTAGAATTGTCACCAACAATCCTAGTCAGTAGCGAAACCCTCCTACTGAAAGGCTGAATATAACCATTTTAAGTGGAAAGGCTCAGGCCTGATTTAGATAGACAACTAGCCAGCTAATGTGCTGACCTCTGCTTCTGTAAACTTTGCTTGCTTGCTCAATTGCTGCCTTTCTCCCTAAAGTTTCTGGGGAATCTCCATTTCAAGGACATTGCAGAAACACTCCACTGTGGGGCCTCTGGCCTCCGACCACCTGCTTAGATAAGAAACTGAGGAATCTCCACTTCAAGGACCTTCCAGAAACACTCCACTAAGGGGTTCTCTGGCCTCTGACCACCTGCTTAGATAAACCTGTCAATTTAAAAGTCATAAAATACCACTGTTTGCATAGCCCATCACAATGGAGATTACCTCATCTGCCTGGAGTGCCCCTAGCTCCTGCCCCCAACTTTGCCCGCTGAACCCCCAAGCCAATCAGAACTGTTTAAATCAACCAATCATGTATCTATCCCCTACTTCTTTGTTCAAATTCCTATATGAACCCCTTCCCCCAAAAGGAAGGGTCTCTCTCCCTCACTACCACTGTGCCAGACTGTAGGGATGGAGCCCAGGCCTAGGCTTGCAATAAAGAAACCTGTTGCTTTTACATTCGAGTGTCTCGGCTTCTGTGGTGGTTCTCTGGGTGACTCCTGGGTGACTGGGGGTCTCGGCTCCTGGTCAGGGGACTTAGCACAACACTACTACATTATTGGAATGCCAGGCAGAATAATTTGACCATTTGTTCAATAGTGACACAACAGAAGTGGGTACAGCTAACAGCTTTCTGATTGGATTTAAAGCCTGCTCTATAGGAGACAATCATGACTGGTACTGTAATCCAGTGGAATAAAAGACTTATGAATAGAAAGGAATAGGCCCCAATGGAGAAGCAGCTGCTGCTATTGTTTTATTAGATGGGCACCATGCGCCTGTTCACTTACCTTATAATCATATGTGTTTATGTCCATAGGTAACTGTTACTGCCAGCTTCATTAGGGAAAGAAATATTTTTGTAATTGGAAGGTACATTAGAGACTCATGGCCAACCAGCTCCTGAGGCTAAGTTATTGTTGTTATGACATAATGGCCCAATAGTCGTAGATAGCTGGCAGAAAATGAGCTAATATCCCTATCACCCCCTTCAAGGTTCATTCAAGGACCATCACAGCATAGGAGATCATAAAGAATGTAAGAGCTGGGGAAAGGAGTTAGTTGAATGTTGTGTAATATGGTCCTGAGGGGGCAGGAAGCTGTCCCTGTCTTTATTAGAAGCAGCTGTGACTAAACAACAGCAACTCTCTAGATTGTGCCTCTTGATAGTCCCACAAAGGGAAAAAGGACAGGGAGATATAGATAGACTCTTATTTGATATCTCAGGTAAACCCTGTTTCAGGTGTAGGCAATGATGTATGGGGGGCTAGTGATCTCAGGGTGGGAGACAAAGTCTACAGGGGATAGAAGATCAAAGGAGGGAGAGTTTTAACTAGGCAGCTATGAGGAGGTCATTATCCATAGTGGGATTAAATTTATAGCTGCTTTGGGGTCACCCTACTCCCATAAGTAACTTCTCATAAATTGTCTGTAGGGAAGCCCAATAAATTCATATATTTGTCAGGGAAAACTGGTGTAATTGGCCATTTAGTCTATCTTGGATGTCTTGCTGGGAGGCAAGTGATGGTCAGCTTCTCCCCAAAAATGAGTCCATGCAACATTATATAAAAGCAAAACAACAGAATATCATTCAAAAGAATTAGCGACTGAGAAACAACTTGTATATGCAAGCATCTGGACTTATTTTAAAAGATCCTGTTCATAAAGTCTTGAGGATTGTAAGAAAGATCATTTGGGTCATATCTACTTCATGCATGTTTGGGTCTTTGCCAACCTGTCACACCCCCCGCTTTATGGACATTCTTACTGCATTTAATAGATTCATAAAGTACACTCAATAGGATAGGAGTATTTTGAGCTTTAAATAGGAAACGCTAGCATTGAAAACTAATTCCAATGGTTTTCTCAGCTCTTTTTTTTTCCTGTAAAGTAACATGTTATTATGTTTAAAATTTTATGTCAGCAGAAAACATTAAAACATATTGTAGCTTTAAATTGTTTAAAATTGGAAAGGTTAAACTCAATAAAAAGGAAAATTTAAATATATATTATTGAAATAATCTATGTTATTTACATAGTGTAGAGTAGATTATTTGGAATATATCAAGTTATCCAAAGAAAAAGCAATACCAATTCACTCTGTGGACAATTGCTGGTATAATGAGTACTTTTTCTCCTTAATAATTGCATCTTGCTATTTGTCGTATCTGCACAAGTCCAAATAATTAAAGTACATTAGCTGGATTGTGGAAAGGACATTTGGCTTTAATTAACATTACACTATAAGAAAGTCAATTGGCATTATATTACTATCTCTGCTTTGTACACACACACACACATACACGCACACACACACAGGAAGTCAGCACAGAGAAAGGCGACTATGTGAAATGCTACAAGGAATCAAGCTGGAGTTACCCCAGGTCTACCTAAAAATATACAAAATGTTTTATGCAGAGTTTATTTTTGTAAACAGTTGATGCAACTGTGTCACATTCTGTTGTAAAAAAGGATTTTGAAACAGAAGTTAATTTTTTAGTGATCATTCAAGAGAAACCAATCTTATAGCTGGTGTCGATCACACTTGTTTGATTATAGGGTAGGATCTCATTCCCTATGTGGTTAGGTAATGTAACCTGTTCCCTGCCAAGAGGAACCATGCCATCATCTTTGGCCTTTCCACTAGTCTGATATGGCTCTTCATTGGTGTTAAGTCTTCTGGCCTTCATCATGGAACATCTTCCTCATTCTCTGACCTTCAGTTGTGGACTGTAATCTGTCATCCTTCCTGAACCTCCTTCTTGCCAACTCACCCTGTAGATCTTAGAATTTCTAGTCTTCATTATTAGCCAATTGCATATAGCAAATATCTTTACACGTGTTTATATTTTATCACTCATCTTCTTGTAGCTGGGAGGAAAAAGACGTGTTAAAATCAGTTTAAGGGAGGAAAGTCTTATTGCAGCTTACAGTTCAGAGTTATCATCCATCATGTCAAGGGCGGTATGGTGTCAGGAGCTGGAAGCAGCTGATCACACTCAGTCCACAGTGAAGCAGAGTGTTGAATGAATGCTCAGCAAATGTTTTACCTTGTTTTTTTTGGAGGTAGGGTCTTGCTGAGGGTGACTTCGAACTCATGGCAATCCTACCTCTGCCTCCCAAGTGCTGGGATTAAAGGCGTGTGCCACCATGCCCAGCCCAAGTGCTTGCCTTTTTTACATCATCCAGTACACCAGCAAATGGAATGGTGCCACCTATAGTTCCTACTTTAATTTACGTAATCAAGATAATCTTCTCACAGGCATGCCTAGAGGGTAAACAAATCAAGATTATCCATCAAAAGTGATTCTAGATCAAGCTGACAATAAATATAAGCCATCACCCATAGAAGTACACACACATGTAATTCACATAAGGATGTGTGTAAATGTAACTTATATAGAGAAGGCTAGATGAGTAGATAGAAAAGACAGGAACATAGAAAATTAAATGGACATTTAACAAGCATCCATTTGAATGTAAGAGATAATAACTTGTATGTTATTTGAATTCCAGTATATCCATTGACTAAAATGAGACATTCATTCTAACTTCCTCTTTACACATTTTACATATTCCTCATTAATAGCCATCATTGAGATGTATGTGCATAATAGAAAGAAAATATGCCTATTGTACAGCATGTCAAATGCAACCATGGTGAAAATTTAAAACATTTTGATAAGAATTAAAATGTACATTCCACACTAAAGAATTAATAAAAAGCATTGATGTTTGTAATCAATGTAATATCCTATAAGTATTTATGTGTAATTTCATTATCAAATATCTTAAAATTTAATAGAGTACATAATGACAATAAAACAAATAATTATATTCTTTTAGCATACAGAAATATATTTTTCATTATGACATATCTATATTATAGGATTTCAGTATAGTAGTAAGAATGTATTATATTTTGATACAGCACAACTAAATCTTAATTCCATTAAAGATTTTATGTTTACTTATTTTAAGAATAGTTAGGAGCCATATAACTATTAAATATTAAATATATATTTATAAGTATATATGTACTCATATATTATCATATATATTAATGTGTATCTAATAAATGTTAGAGCCTAAAGTTATTGAGGAAAATGATGGCATGGCTAGTTCACAATTATATAAGTTAAAAGCATTTTTAATATATACAAGAAATGTCTCTTAAAGAGGTTCATATGTTGATAGCTTAGTGGCACTATTAAGGTGTTGAGATAAGATGATTTCATGGTGAATGGGTTAGGATATGAAGCCTGGAGAATTAGGTCTTTAAGGAGAATATCCACTTTATCTCTCTTGCTCCATCACACACTAGCCACCATGTTGTTCTGCATTGCCTCAGGCCCAAAGTACAGAAGGCAGCACTCCATGGTCCTATGGGCTAGAACCTATGAAAACATGAGCAAGAGATCAATCTTTCCTCAATTACCTTATTTATCTATTATTGAAAATGTGCTATTTAAATGTTTTAATGCTCAGTTTTTTAATCTATGTAATATGAGGATAACATTTATACTTCTGGTTATAAATAAGTTTTTAAAAGGCACATACAGCAATACTAGTAAAGAGTAACCATTGAAATTAAACTAATGATTCAAACTTCAGATCAACCCTCCTAGCTTTCTAAGCTATAAGTGCAGTGTGTGTGTGTGTGTGTGTGTGTGTTAATAAAATTCATAACTTCTTTTAGCTTTACCTTGTTAATACTAAGATGAATGATAAATATTCATGGTGTTATAACTATATGATTTAAGCCAACAATACGGGTACATATGGCAAAATAAATAATTTTGTCTTTAAAAAACTTCAACAAAGCCTTGAAAATTTTTAAATTGAAATATTAATCACAGTATTTATAATGTTAAGTAAAATTGAAACTAATATCATTCAAGTGTTGTAGCTGCTACACAATCAAAGAATTTGGGAATTTTTCTTTTTGTTTGAGAGAAAGATAGAGAGAAAGAGAGATAATGAACACGTCAAGATTTCTAGTGACTGTAAAATGAACTCCAGATGCATGAGCCACCTTGTGCATCTGGCTTTACATGAGTAATAGGGGATCAAGCCAAGGTCCTTAGGCTTTGTGGACAAGCATTTTAACCACTGAGCAATCTTTCCACCCCCAAATTTATGGAATTTAATTCATATTTCACATTTATTTTAAATTCCATTTGCAGAGGGAACCTAGTGAAGAACTTAATTTTGTCTGATATGAAATAGTATGTCTTTCATGTGTTAAGATGTTTTAGCGTTTAAATTTTAATCATTATTGCAATGACCAATATCTGTCAAGCAATCAAGAAAAAAATACATATAGAGGCTAAGGAAATAACTGTGCATAAAGGTGCTTGCTGGCAAAGTTTTCTGGCCTGGGTTCATTTCCTTATGATTCATGAAAAGCCAGATGCATAAAGTAGAACATGCATCTGTAATTCATTTATAGGTTGGTGGAACACCAATGTTCTTGTTCTCTGTCTCACTCTTCACAAATAAATAAATGAAATATTTTAAAAATGTATATAGAAGCAAACTCTGCCTCTGACAGTAAACCACACAACTATTTAACTGTTTTATCTGCTTGATTTTTAGAATGGAATAGCAAATGGAAAATCTTCATTTATCAAGTCCTTCTGAGAATGAATTTTGTCACCTTTAAAGCATATTCATAATTTCCTAACATATTTTATCAGGTTGTTTTTGTTATTATTTATTATTATTATTATTATTATTATTATTATTATTATTATTATTTGAGTAAAGGTCTTATGTATCATCCTATGCTAGCTTTGAACTCTGTATCTAGCCAAAGATGACCTTGAACTTCTGAAATTCCTGCCAGATTGGGATGTAGCTCAGTTGTTAGAGCAACTTTCCTAACATGCATGAAGCTTTGGGTTTAATGCACAGCACAGTATAAACTAGACATGGTGATGCAGGAGAATGAGATGGTTAAGATCATCTTGGGTTTACATAGAGAGTTTGAGCCCAGCCTGAAATACATGAGACTATTTCCACAACAAAAGACCCCCACCACACACACACAAAGCTTCCCAGAAGGAAGCTTAGAATAAGAACACTGTCAAAAGTTGAGGAGATTGTTCAGTGGTTAAAGCTACTCACTCCCAAAGCCTGCTGCCTTGAATTCAACTTCACAGCAAACATATAAAGCCAGACACAAAAAGTGGCACTTGTGTCTGCCCTTCTTTTGTAACCCCTAAGAGACCTTGAGATGCCCCTACCCCCGCTGCCACACACACACGCGCGCGCGCGCGCACACACACACACACACACACACACACATTTTTAAAAGAACATAGACAATAATAAATTATCTGATTGTTAAATATGCTGATTTCAGAGTAATTGTATTAACAGGGTCTATTTTTTCAGTAAAAGAATATATGTAGTTTGTTTTATGAGATCATAAAAGTCACATTTTTGTTTGCTTGTTCACAAGGATGCCCAGCCAACGTCACTCTTTGGGTTTCGCTGACAGGAGGGAAGAAGAGCAGCATTCTCAGGTCTAACAGCAGATGCTGCACATTCGTCACCTTTGATTTGGCTCTTTGAGAAGCCATGCAAGATTAGGTCATCTCCACTCTTCAGGTGAAAAATCAAGACCTAGGAAACTGAAGTCACTGTTAATAGTACAAGTCTACAAGTGGATTGATGATATTTGTAGTACTGCCTGAATGGCTCCACGTAGAAGTTGTCTTTAAGAAACCCATCATGATGAACAGTGACTATACACCAATGAAAAGGATAAAACATATTTTTTACATTCATGTTTAGCTTATTTGAAGACATAATTTGAAGAATATTAAGAAAACCAGAAAAGGAACCATGAAAACTTGTTTGCTTTTGGTTTTAGCATATTTATAAGTAACGTGTGTAACTTCCCACAGCATCAAAAAGGGCAAGATAATCTGTGCCATTTCTTTTGGACTCAGTAAAATAATAAGACCTCAAAGTTTATCTTTCAAATTCTCTCTTCTCCATTTTATCTTATATATGGAATAGAGGTCCTTTTGCCCAAAACGGAGAAGATGAGATGAGGTTAGGTGAACAAAGCCGGAGGCAGAGGCAGCCACTTTATTAGCTTTTCCAGAACCTCTGTAGGAATTTTCACACATGCGCAAGGTGAGAGAGCCTTCAAACAGAGATGCAGGGGTGAAAGGAAGTGTCCAAGCAACCTTCATCAACACAGATGTTTAGAGCCCTTTGCACCAGTAGTCAAGCCTAGCAAAAACTGAATTCAAGCAGCTTAATGCTTTTACAAGCCTTATAAATAAAAAAATTGAAAATGGATCTGTAAAAAAATAAGATTGGAAAATTGATTGGTGTGCTCTTTCGTATTGTTTATTGTGTGGACTATAATTTTCATTTCATAACATACAGAGACAAAAAGGGGAGTACAATTCAGATGACAATCATATTTGTTCTAAATAGGCATCATTTCTATTTTTTTTAGTTTCAAGATTATTATATGTATTGCCAAATAAAGCCCAATTGAATCAGTGTATATATTTATATATTTATAGATTTATATATATTTATATATTTATATTGTATGTAATGTGAAAATAGCATTTTTCTTAGAAATATTTGTTTCTTGTTTCCAGCAAGTATTTTTATACTTTATTTTTATTAATTAGTTTTGTATTGAGTGAATACAATCAATTTGGTACCATTATTAGGCTCATCCATGACCTACCCCCTCCCCTTGGCCCCTCCTTGTTGAGGTATACGGGTTATCCATTCTGGAGTTAGCCCACAGTTGTGGGTAGGATAAATGTCTCTGCATATCCTGACCCAACATGTGGCTCTGACATTCTTTCCGCCCCCTCTTCAGCAAAATTTCCCTGAGCCATGTTGGGTTCATTTTTGGTCTGCTTCAGTGATGAGGTGTTGGAGGCCTCCGGGTCTCTGGCTCTCTGATTTGGTACGAGTTGATTTTTCTCTGTGTTGATCTCCTTCACCCTTTTGCTGGTACCCAGTTCACCAAGAAAACAGCACCCTTGCTTGTTTTGCAAATTGTTCTTAGTTTCAGCAGGGGCCCTTTTGAGGTATGATGGGGTGGCTCTCTCCTTAGGATCTACATCTATCTGAAAAAGAGAAGCAGATTCTCCAATGGAGAATAAGTTAGCACCAGACAAATGAGATAACCCTTACTTTTTTATAGAGAATTTAATAGGTGTAGGCCCTCTTGTAGCCCAAGATTGGTGGTAGCTTGATAATGGAGAGTGGGATTATGCTTGGATATGGTTCTGACTTGTTTCCCTGCTCCAGATATGGGTCCCGTACCACTGAGGGGATCAGTTAGCCGAATCAAGAGCAGTTGGTTTCCCACCATGGCTGTGCACCACTATTGCACTTGTGTGAGCATCACGACAGGTTATTTGCTGCTAAGTAGGTTAGACCATGAGTTGCTTGGACAGATATTGGTCATTTTCCCCCAGTCACCCATGTAGCACCTTCTGGCACTAGATGTGCTGACTGTCTGGGGACTGACTCTCTTCCAGCTTGCAGCCATGCCATTTCATTTTACATGTCAACCACATAAGGTGTCTTCAGCAGTAGGGTCTTACCACTAACCTTTGGTGGGTCATCAAGTACTCTGATAGAAATCTGTCTTTCTTTTAGGAAACCTTGTAGGTCTCTCTGATCAAAACCTCAACCTCACTGTGGATGATAGCCACATACTGGTACTGGGAGTTACAGGTCAGTGTCTACTAAGAAAAGGAAGAAAAAGATAACTAATATACAAGAGTTAGAGAGAAGAGAGAGAGAGAGAGAAGCTGTAGAAGATTAAGGTTAGTTTTAGATGTAGTTTTAAAGCTTATATATAGTTATTTTTCATCTACCAATAGCTTCATTTGTCTTATATAATAAAAGACAGGAATGAATCAGTTTAGCCAAGGTAACTGTATTCATTATAGTCTTTGTTTTCCTATATAGAGTACTATTTGAAAAAAAGAATCATCACTGCTGATGTTGTATCTAGACATCATTTGGTAAGTATGTTCCTTAATTTGTACATTCAGTAAAACATTAGGCAGTTACATGGTATTTGCTTTTTTTTTTTTTTTTTTTTTTTCAATTCGGCCCATCTTGTTTTTATAATGTAAGATCTAATTGTTTTCTTACATCTTTTATTTGATTTGATTTTCTCTTTGTCCTCCCTGGTTTTTGCTTCCTTGGTTCTTTTTTCATTTTTTAAATGAGTAAATCTCTGAGTCAAAGTTAACAAAAAGCCACACTTGTGTTAAAGATGCATAAAGGCTTACTGGCCAACTTTATATCCCATTATTATAAGGGCTTAGAGTGTTACAGATCTGGAGCCAAATTATTTTAAGCTATCTTTAGCCCTCTTATTAGCTACTCATTATCCACCTCTCTCTTTGACCTAAAATCCTTGTGACTATCAGTGAACCCTTTGGAGCTACATTATCTTAATAAACAAGTATCTTTGACAAACTGAAAGGCTGAGAACCTCAAAACAAGGCTGACAGCTGAGATTTCCTCACCTTTTTGCAGCCAGTGTCACTAAGGTTCTACCAAAGTATTTGATAAATTACTTGAGTTTTGACTTTCCTAAACTATGTAACTATAAAAACTTCCTGCAGTTATGACCACATTGGAACATGATATTTGGGTAACCCAAATCTTTGTTTCCATGTTTTTAGGCTATTGTCAGTCATATTTCCTTGGAAAATAAATGCTTCCTCACTCCTTTTGAGATAAGAGCCATGTTTTTCCATCAATACATCTCTTGTGATATTTTAAGAGTTATTATTTGTCAAACTTTTAGTTTTTTAGTCATCTTTTCATTTTTTTGACACATGCAACAATATCAAAAAGCAACTAACAAAAGCCAAAAAAATTTCATATCTGAGTTTAATAGAATCACATTTCTAAAGAATAGTGTCCTGATGTTCCTCAGATATTCCATGCATTATTAATTAAGATAATAATAATTGACAATCCATGGGCACTTGCTTAAGACACAGCGTATACAGTGGCACTATATGAAGAGATATAAAGGGCATCTGGGTATATCATGCACCCACTTGATACTCTCAGTGATTTATTTTTCCTGATATGAAAGCAGGAATATGAACCAAATTAACAACCCCCAACCTTGTTACTTTATGCTATAATCTTAGCTAAACATTATAACTTCTCTCACTGCTATGAGTTTTAAGAAATTTCTTCAAATTATGACAAATGAAGTAATGGGGATATGGGAAGACTATACAATTTAATGGGCCAGTAGACACAGAACATAAAAATATATTTCTGAAATTAAATCATGAAGGTTCCTCCAAATGAAAGTTTATAAATCCATGTCTATATACATCTATTACAAAATGAATAGCTTCAGCCAACCATGTTCTATACAACTTTGAAGACTGAAAAATTCTTTTGCTCCTTGATCCCATATTACATTCAATTTATTTGACCTTCTCCCTATGGTGGTGAAAATAATTTATTTGGTCTTCTGTAGTCCAGGGGAATGTGGCGAGTGCTTGTAGTACTGCTTGTACTATTTTGATATAATTACTGGTGAATAATCCTTTGTCACATTTTTTTTTTTTTTTGAGGTAGGGTCTCACTCTAGCCCAGGCTGACCTGGAATTCACTCAGTAGTCTCAGGGTGGCCTTGAACTCACTGCGATCCTCCTACCTCTGCCTTCCAAGTGCTGGGTTTAAAGGCATGCACCACCACACCCAGCCCCTTTGACACTTTTGATGACATGAGTCACTGCTTGACTTTCATACATTCATTTCATTGGTGACCTGAATTATGCCTGAAACAATGAACGTTTGTTGAAGAACTTTCCCCTGAAGAGTGTGTTAGTGTTACTCATGGTAGAAGCTCAATAGGTTTTGTTTAATTGACTATAAGCTTCTGTCTCTATGAAAACAAAAGTTTTTGGAGCAAAGAGTGTTTTGAATACTGAATATGAGATAACTTTTTCTTCTAAAGCTCTGCCAGGATACTAACTTCATATATCTTGCTTTCCTTGATATTTGGAATTTTTAACTCTATCAAAGACAAGAATTTCCATATACAGTTGTACTAGTTACTTCTACCTGCTGTAACCAAATACTGAACTGAAACAACTTAAGGCTTATTTCGGCTCAAAATTTCAGAAAGATTTCAGTTCATTGTGCTGGGAAAGGCATGGCATAGTTCATTGACATTGAGCACGTAGAGAAAGCTCCTCAAAGACTGGCTGAGCAGGAATAAGAGAGAACAAACTTGAACACAAGGTGTGGATAACCTTTAAAAGCCTTAGACGAATGGATAACCAAGATGTGGTATAGCTACACTATGGAACACTACACAGAAGTAAAGAAACATGACACAATGAAATATGAAGAAAAATGGTCGAACTTGGAACAGATTCTCAGTGAACTCACCCAACCACAGAAAGATAATTTTCATATGGTCTCACACATCTGTGGCTCCTAACCTGAATCTGCCCAAGATGCTGACATACCTAATAAGCATCTTGAGCTCTGGACAATAGGGAGGGTGGGGTGGGAGGGGAGGGTAAAGGTAGCAGGGGCATAAAAATTTGAACCAAATGGCAATGGTACCATAAAACTTTAGATCCTAAAAGACAGACTAAATGGATTTACCTTCATCAGGTCCTTAGAAGGAACACCTGAATCATAGGACCCTGGAGAGTGTATGATGAAGACTAAACTTAATCTTCTCCTGTCTCTCTCTCTCTCTCTCTCTCTCTCTCTCTCTCCCTCTTCTCTTTCTATTTTATATTACATATTTTTATTTCCTTCTTTCCCTTAGTGCTGACCTGTAGCTCCCAGTACCAGCATGGAGTTAACACCCACAATGAGCTTTTGATGAGAGAGACCTACAAGGTTTTCCCAAAAGAAGACAGATTTCTGTTAGAGTACTTGATGACCCACCAAAGGTTAGTGGTAAGACCCTACTGCCTAAGACACCATATGCTGTTGGTATAGAACATGGAGTGATGTTGCTGGAATCTGGAGGAGAGTCAGTCCCCAGACAGTTAGCTCATATAGTGTCAGAAGGTGCTACATGAGTGACTAGGGGAATATGACCAGCATCTGTCCAAGGAACTTGTGATCTAAGCTACTCAGCAGCAAACAACTTGACATGATGATCACACAAGTGCAGTAGTGGCACACAACCATGGTGGGAAACCAACTGCTCTTGATTTGGTTAATGGCACCACTCAGTGGAATGGAACCCATAGTTGGAGCTGGGAAATAAGTCAGAACCATATCCAAAAAATGAGCCCACTCTCCATTATCAAGCTCCCACCAATCTTGGGCTACAAGAGGGTCCACACTTATTAAATTCTCCAAAAAATAATGATGGTTATCTCATTTATCTGGTGATGACTTCACTCTCTGTGGGAGAATTTGCTTCTTTCTTTTTCTTCCTTCCTTCTTCTTTCTTTCTTTCTTTCTTTCTTTCTTTCTTTCTTTCTTTCTTTCTTTCTTTCTTTCTTTCTGATGGACTCAGATCCTGTAGAGAGAATTAGCCCATCACACTCACCAGGGCCCCAGCTGAAACCATAGAATAATTGGGAAAATGAGCAAGGGTTCTGCTTTCTTGGTGAATCTGGTACCATCACAAGGGTGAAGGAGAGAGACACAGAGAATATTCAACTCCTACAAACCCAGAGATCCAGAGACACAGAGGCTCCCAAGACATCATCACTGAAGTAGACCTAAAACGAACCCAACATGGCTCAGGGAAATTCACCGAAGTGGGGAAGGAAAGATTGTTAGAGCCACATGTTGGGACATTATGCACAAAGGCATTGCCTCTTACCCATAACTGATGGATAACGCCACAATGCACAACCCACATTCCAAACATGAAGGGTGCCTGTGGAGGGGAGAGGACAGGGAAGGGGCTAGCAATGGTACCAACATGGCTGTATACACACTGTGTACATAACTAATAATAAAAAAAAATACTGGGTAACCCTAGGAAAGGCAAAGTTTCAATCTTTCCAAACTCCACTCAAGAAGATTGTTAAGATGTGTAAACATCATAGATTTCAGAGAATAAAATCCAAAGACTATTTCCAAAAGAAAAAGCCTAACCATTGGGCTCTACTACTGTTAGCTAGGCCCTATATTCTAAATGCTGAACAACTCAACAAAACTCCACAGCTAGAGGCCAGGTGTTCAAAATATAGGACTGAAGAAGTTATTTCACATTCAAATCATAACACTTGCTGTGAGCCTTGAAAGGTTCATGGCAATCTCATAATAATAAAAAAAAAATCGATTACTTAGCACAGCATTAAAAGTCCCAACACTGTTGAAAGTCCAAAGTGTCTTCAGAAACTCAACATGATTTCTTAGCAATGACCAGGTTAAATATACTTATCTTGAAACTACATCTGGACCATCATACATCATTCCAACATAATGTAAGATAGAATTGTTGGTTAGTGTTCCCAGGTGGTTTTAGATTTGTTTCTTTTAGCTGACAATATTTGAGTAGGAAAATAAAAACCAGCATCTTGTACCTATCATACCAACCCTGGCCTCTTCTAATTCTATAGTAGGTAAGTAAAATTCACTTAAATTTTAATTTTAATTGAAATGCATATCTTATGCAAGAACAATATAGCAAAATATCAATTTTATATTTAAACTCCTGCCACACACACCTACCCACAATCGCACATACCCATCCCTCACATTCACATACACTACCATCCAAAGGACACATATAGCAATAGTGTACTTGCCAAGCTGCCTAGCAAAGATGAGGTCCTAGGTTCAATGGTTATCAATGAAAAAAGGAATCTCATCTGTTCCGTTGTCCACCTATACCATGTAGGTGTCCTGGAACAAATAATGCTTCCAAGGGATATCATTATTGATCAGAAAATATACCTAAATGGTGGAGCACTTACCTAGAACACAAAGATTCAATTTTAGCATTGCAGAAAAAAAATATTCCTCTTAATGGGCTTTTTTTGCTTGATTCTGCAAAGATGTTATTAATAGAAATATTCCAACCAATTTTGTGTTATGTAATAATACTGTAAGCAGCCAGGTGTAGTGGTGCACGCCTTTAATCCCAGCACTCGGGAGGCAGAGGTAGGAGGATCGCCATGAGTTCGAGGCCACCCTGAGAGACTACATAGTGAGTTCCAGGTCAGCCTGGGCTAGAGTGAGACCCTACCTCGAAAAAGCAAAAAAAAAAAAAAAAAAAAAAAAAAAATATATATATATATATATATATATATATATATATATATATTGATAAAGTCATGGGGATGAACTATAAGAACAAACTGTTGGAATGAACTATAAAAATGAAATATGGGAATCAACTATGGGAAGGAAATGTGAGAATATTTCTTATGGACCTTAAAATAGCTTTTCTAAGATAATTGCTGAGAGATGTTAAATCCCTTATTTGTAATTTGCTTTAAAGTTAATCTGACAACTATGTGGTCCATGACTTAAAGCATCATGATCAAGTTTTGAGGTCTTGGTGTACCTTTGGCCTGAACAATATGGATGAGCAATACTGATAAAAAATGTTTAAATATGCTGAGTGATCTTAAGTTATGGTCTTTTACTCATTGGCCTGGTTGAACTCTTGACTCAGAATAAACATACTTGTGAAAAAAGTGCTAATCATAGCATTGGAGAAAACAAGGTCAGTAACTAAGGTACCACAGATATATTGACAACAACAGGTGGACTTAATGTGATTGCTCTTGTGATCAGAGTGTATTTGTGTTCTGGATCTGCAGAGTCAAGCAGATCATTTTCCTAATTCCCTTCCATTAACAAAGGCTTAAGGATTATGCAAAGCTGAAAGTTTCTTACCCTTTGCTTAGGCAACGTGCAACTTGTTCATGCATAAAAATGCGTATATGCAGAAGAAATCATATCACAGTAACATCGGAGAAGTGGTGACAGCAGATGCAGCAGGTTAAACGCTTAAACTAAACTCCTCTCCAGTTTCCTTTTTCTTCAGGCTGTTGCTAGAGGCAGCTAGCCCATTCCTGGGCTGAGTATACCAGAAGGTAGTTCTCTCACTTCTCAGGCTTTCCTCATGGAAGCAGTTCACCCACTTCTGGATAGGGAAGTTCGAGAGGTTAGCCTTCCATTAATTCAGAGCTCTGGCTCCCAAATAGATTCACATAATAGCATTCATAGGTAACGATGAAACACTGTGCTGGGCATTCTGACTCACTCATGGTGATTCAGTACTGGGGAAGCTTAGGATACAGAGAAATTGCTCTTCAAAAAAAAAAAAACAAAAAAAAAAAAAAAAAAAAAAAAAAAACAAGAAAGAGCCGGGCGTGGTGGCGCATGCCTTTAATCCCAGCACTCGGGAGGCAGAGGTAGGAGGATTGCCGTGAGTTCAAGGCCACCCTGAGACTCCATAGTGAATTCCAGGTCAGCCTGGACTAGAGTGAGACCCTACCTCGAAAAACCAAAAAAAAAAAAAAAAAAAAAAAAAGAAAGAAAGTAAAAAAGATAAACACATAGATAGACACATAGACACACAGACATTTGATTTGCTAAAATGACCCAACATTTGAAATTCATTCTAACAGGTAAAAATATTGGCAATTTATTCATGTACTAGAGACAACATACAGATTTAATAATAATAATAAAGCTAACTGGTGTAAAATATTATTACTAATGACAAAGGTGATCAAGTTGGAGATTGAAATGAAAGTAGCACATGAGTATATTTCCAGAGACTTTTTCCATAGAAGAGGACACCATGAAGATGGCAGGTTACAAACTGCCTGAAACATGGATCATGAGTATCATGAAGCATTCAAGAGATACTCTGCTCTCTTCAAAAATGTTTTGGTGATAACAGTTGCAAAAGCTCCCTTTAAAGTCCATCCACACTTAGAAGTTAATCGATGACTATCTTACAGATATGTTCACTATAGCACAATTCGCAATCTTTCAAGTGTAATCTCTAAGTACTTCACTTATTTCTTGCTTGAAGAGAGGTTTTCTATTTACTCATTGTGATGGTGGTCTTCCTTTAAATATATATGCATTGTTGAAATTCTTTTTTTAATTCTCTTCCCTAGAGTGGAAAAGTATTCATACTTACAGTCAATTGATTCAACCAAATGTGATAATTTGCCAGAATAACAACTTTGGATTTTGTTTGTTTTGAGAATTTTTCTAAGTCTTTATTTTTGCAGCAGAAGCAGAGCCTTCCCAATCATTGCTCAGAAGTGAACACATAAAAGCAAAAAAAAAAAAAAAAAAAAAAAAAGTAATAAAAACAATTAAATGCTTTTGATGACAATCTTCAGATAAAATCAAATTGCCTTTTCTCCATATTGGCAACTGTCTATAAAGAGAATGACAATTACTCAATAGAATTCTACTTTATAATAGAAATTACAAAACATTCTTCAGCATTATTTTGAGCAAGTTTTTAAATTTTTTTTTTAATTTTTAAAATTTTTTTTCATTTAGTTATTTGAGAGTGACAGACAGAGAGAGCAGAGAGAGAAAGAGGCAGATAGAGAGATAGAATGGGTGCACCAGGGCCTCCAGCCACTGCAAACGAACTCCAGATGTGTGCGCCCTTCTTGTGCATCTGGCTTACATGGGTCCTGGGGAATTGAGCCTCGAACCAGGGTCCTTAGGCTTCACAGGCAAGGGCTTAACCACTAAGCCAGCTCTCCAGCCCCAGTTTTGTTTTTTCCATCTTCAGTTTTTCCTGTGTTCTCCCATCCTTGTTGGATACATAATTTATTCACTTGAAAGCAGTTAAGTCTATGCCTCTCTTTCTTAAGACTTTTGTATAATTATTGGGACTTCACTCATTATTACTTTCCCCTCCTTTGTAGATTTTTGAGTATTCAGGGCAGAGTATCCAGGAAGAAAATGGGAGGTGAAGATTAGTTATTTTCCTCTGTGCTATACCCTAAGAAGCAGGCTCTGTTGGTTACCAAGAAGAGTCACAGTCCACACTTCAGTTTCTTTATTTTCTTACTGGCATATAAAAATAGATTTCAAACAGGTTTTTCTTTATCTTCCCTTTTTCTCCGTTTCCTTTCGTTCACTCCCACCTTGGGCTCACCAAGCCTCCAGCCTCCATTTTCTTTTCATGTTGTTAGAGTTTTTGTGTATTGTCTCCATCCTAGTACCTCCTATTCTCCCCTCATAGTCTTCTCTCCAGTTTTATAACCTATACTCTCTCAACCCCCTATTTACAGTGTAGAGATATTAAAATTAAAGATATGCAAATGAAAAAAAGCATGTGATTTTTTTTTTCTTTCTGTGCCTGTATTACTTCATTTAGTATATTATTTTCCAGTTGAACTCATTGTCCTGAAGGTTTTATGATGTCATTATTCTCTGTAGTTTAACAAAATTCCATTGTGTGGTATCCAATCATCATTTATGGACAGCTAAATTGATTATATTTGCTAGCTATTGCAAATACACAACAATAAGAATGGATGTGCCAGCACCTTCCAGATATTACATAGTTTTCTTTGAGAATGTTTCCAGAAGTATATATAGCTGAGTATTATGGCAGTCCTATTTTTAGCTATTTTGAGAAACCTCCATACTGATTTCCACAGCAGTTGCACCAGTTTGCTCTCTCACCATCAATGAATACATTTTCCTTTCCTGGTACCCTTGCCAGCACTTTTTGCCTTTATTTTCTTGAAGATAGCCCTTCTGACTTTCTGACTGTAGTGAGATGGAATTTCAGCGTGGTTGTAATTTATATTCCCCTAATGGTTAAATGAGTTGAAAATTGTTAAAAATATTAAGTTGCTACTTTTGGTTTCTACCTGTGAGGACTATCAATTCATTTTATTAGCCCATGTTTTGACAAGAATTTCTTTGTCTTAATTTTGCAGTTCTGTACATATTATAGATACTAATTCCCTATCTGAAGTATAGATGGCAAAGATTTTCTCCTTCTCCCATTCTATATGCTATCTGATTGCTTTTCTTCTAGTATGCTTAGGTGTACAGAAATTTTAGTTGTATAGACTCCCATTGGTTGATTCATGGAACTATTTCTTGGGTTATTTAAATCCTGTTCAGAAAGTTCTTGCTTTTACCTGTAACTTTGAATACATTACCTCTGTTTCCCTCAGATAGTTTCAACATTTCTGGTTTTATATTGAAGTCTTTGATCCATTTCGAATTAACCATGTGCAGGGTGAAAGCCTAGGCTCTGATCTCATTCTTCCTCCAAGTACTTATCATGTTTTGCCATCACCATCTGTTGAACAGGCTGTCTTTTTGCCATTGTATGTTTTTGATGACTTTGTTGAAAATTAAGTGGTCATAAATATTTGGGCTTCTTTCTGGCTTCTCTACTCTATTTCACTGGTCTATATGTATGTTTTGTACCAACATCATACAATACATACAGAGTGTATTTATAACTATGGCTACATAATATAATCTTCGCTCAGAAATTGTGATCTTTCCAATAGTTTTTTTTTTTCTGCATAATATGACTTTTGCTATGTGTGATTGTTTGTGTTTCCATATGAGTCATTGGACTGTTTTTCTTTAGTTTTGATAAAAATGAAACTAGACTTTCAAAAAGAATGCAAATCTGTACATTATTTTTAGTAACATAGTCATTTTCATAACATTGATATTTCAAATATTAATTCTACCAATCTATGCTAATTTAAGAGCATGGAGTATCTCTCCCTTTTCTGGTGTCTAATTTTTTTCTTCAGTGTCTTAAAGTTTTCTATGTATATGTCTTTCACATTTTTGGTGACATTTATTATGATTATACCTTATTTGGTGAGGATATTGTAAAATTACATGTCATTCTTAATTCTTTTCTCAGTGAGTTTATTATTGACATATACAAAAACTACTGATTTTGGAATGTTAATTTTATATTCTGCAACATTGATCAAAATTCCTTTGGGGACGTTCCTCAGTTCGGCTGCAGATATTCCCCATGCGGTTGTAGTTTATGCATTGAGGGAGCAGTAGTCACTAATTACAACTTTTACACTTGTCCATTCAGTGGTATAATCATACCAATTTATTTATTTAAAAGTTAATTCAATTAATAATCATCAAAGAATATTAGCACAGTAAATGTTTTACTATGTCAGAGGTATAATAATAAAAATTACAAAATTCTGGACTTCAATATTGACTAGAAAATATCTAGAACTTAAATGACTTGCTTTCTACCCTAGATCTTGTCCTGATTTTGTTGGCCTTGCACAGTCATAGTGTATAACATTCTTTGATTGTCCTTCATTTAGATTTTGTTTAAAACCAACTTATAACATAGCTGTAGGTTATTCTGTAGTATAACTTAAAATCAGGTATTATGAAATCTTGGTCCTTGGTCTGCAGTGTGGATACTGAATGCATTATCTTTGAATGATTGAAATGAATGATTATGCCCTGTAACAAAGAGTTTAAAGAAACACCAATTGAGAAGATGAATTATATTATTTTGTGTAGTGTCTTATTTTTATGGAAATAAATTCCTTATTTATAGTAAGTCATGTTTCATTCTATGTAAAATTATAGACAATCTACATATTGTAAAATTGAAATTTGTGGGTTACTTGTATTGTTTTGAGATAGATCATAATGTAGATAAATTAATTTTTAGAGATTGTTAAAAATATTGTTGTGTTAAACCTAGTGATATAATTATAGGTCTAAGTTTATAATTGTATAATCCATACAATGGTCTTTTAGATGGTTAGATTGTGATTCTCTCTTAAAGGTGACGAGTTTTGCTGGGCGTGGTGGCACACGCCTTTAATCCCAGCACTTGCAAGGCAGAGGTCAGAGGATCACCGTGAGTTCAAGGCCACCCTGAGACTACATAGTTAGTTGCAGGTCAGCCTAGGCTAGAGTGAGACCCTACGTTGAAAAACCAAAGAAGAAAAAAAAAAAAAAGGATGAGTTTTCACATTGATATCATATCAATTTCCACTTACAAAGGACTTTCACTTTGGAAAGCAATATGGAGACTTCTGAAAAAGCTGAGTATAGAGATACCAACAGACCCAGTTATTCCCTTACTGGGTATCTACCCTAAAACCTTCAAACCACAGACTAAAGAGATTTGCTCAACCATGTTTATAGCGGCTCAATTTGTAATAGCTAAGAGCTGGAATCAACCCAGATGTCCATCACTAGAAGAATGGATAACTAAGATGTGGTATATCTACACAATGGAATTCTATACAGCAGTAAGAAAAAATGACACAATGAGATTTGAGGAAAAATGGTTGAACCTGGAACAGATCATTCTCAGTGAACTTACCCAACCACAGAAAAAAAATCGCCACATAGTCTCACTCATCTACAGCACCTAATCTGAATCTACCCAAGATACCTTACATACTCAGCAAGCATCTCCTAGACTAGACACTAGGATGGAAGGGGGAGGGAGGGGAGGGCATCAAAGGGGTGGGAAACACAAATCTAGACCCAAACGGCAATGGTACCATAATCTTCTACTTACTAAAAGACAGACCAAATGGCTGATCCTTCACCAGGCCCTTACAGGGAACACCTGAACCACAAGACACTGGAAAGGGTAAGATTAAGACTAACCTTAATCTCCTACATCTTCCCTCCCTCACTTGCCCTCTCCCCCCCCCCTCTCTCTCTCTCTCTTATCTCTAACTCTTGTATATTAGTTAGCTTTTTCCTCATTTTCTTAGTGGGCACTGACCTGTAACTCCCAGAACCAGCAAGGGGCTATCATCCACAATGAGCTTTTGATCAGAGAGACCTACAAGGTTTTCTAAAAGATAGACAGATTTCTGTCAGAGTACTTATGACCCACTAAAGGCTAGTGGTAAGACCCTACAGCTGAAGACACCTTATGTGATTGACATGCAAATTAGAATGGCATGGCTGGAAGTTGGAAGAGAGTCAGTCCCCAGATAGTCAGCACATCTAGTGCCAGAAGGTGCTACATGGGCGACTGGGGGAAAATGACCAATATCTGTCAAAGCAATGCATGGTCTAACCTACTTAGCAGCAAATAACTTAGTGTGATGCCCACACAAGTGCAGTGGTGGCACACAGCCATGGTGGGGAACCAACTGCTCTCAATTTGGCTAACTGATCCCCTCACTGGTATGGGACCCATAGCTGGAGCTGGGAAACAAGTCAGAACCATATCCAAACATAAGCCCACTCTCCAGTATCAAGCTACTATCAACTGTGGGCTACAAGAGGGCCTACACCTATTAAATTCTGTATTAAAAAAAAAAGTAAGTGTTATCTCATTTGTCCTGGTGCTAACTTGCTCTCCGTTAGAGATTCTGCTTCTCTTTTTCAGATAGATGTAGATCCTAAGGAGAGAGCCACTCCATCATACCTCAAAAGGGCCCCAGCTGAAACTAAGAAAAATTGGAGAAACAAGCAAGGGGGCTGTTTTCCTGATGAGCTGTATACCAGCACAAGGGGGAAGGAGATCAGCACAGAGAAAAGTCAACTCCTACCAAATCAGAGACCCAGAGCCTCAGAGGCCCCCAACACCTCATCACTGAAGCAGATCAAAAATGAACCCAACATGGCTCAGGGAAATTTTGCAGAAGAGGGGGTGGAAAGAATGTCAGAGCCACATGTTGGGTCATGATATGCAGAGACATTTAGCTTACCCATAACTGTGGGCTAACTCCACAATGCATGACCCATATACCTCAACAAGGAGGGGCCAAGGGGAGGGGGTAGGTCACGGATGAGCCTAATAATGGTACCAAACTGACTCTATTTGCTGAATACAAAACTGACTAATAAAGAAAAAAAAAAAAACAAAGGACTTTCTGATAATTCTCATAAAAATAACATTCAGATAAATAGCTGAATTTATTCTGTTGAAGGAGTATACCTCTCATATGTTAAATCTCACTAATTGCATCATTAAGTTGTTTGCTCTAATTTAAATTGTACATTTTTATAAATACCATCTCTAAGATGTGCTTCTACAATTTTCAGATAAAGGTCCCTCGGGTAACTTAATGGAGGTTTCCAAGTATGAAGGGCTACTTATTCTACTGTCTCCAGAATGCTCTAATGAAAAACTGTAGGATTGGGCTAATTTGCTTCTGTTAATTGTGGATACAAATCTAAAGAATAGTTTTGCATTACTTAATTTTGTTCATTTAGTGTAAGTAATGAGCAAAGTAAAATGATGCTGATTATTCCTAAAACTGAGTTATTCCACTAACTTGTGAGAGGAGAGAGGATGTGAGAATGATTAACTTTGAATCTTGCTTCTTGAAATATTCACAATTATATCCCTATGTATTGTTTAGAAATGAACCTTTGTGGATATGTTGCCAATATATCTTATGTAATTCTTCTGGTTTCACACTTGCTGCATTTGACATCAATAGCTATGTTGAGGATCTGGAAAGAAAGGTAGTCCTTACCCACGCTAAGGTGATCCTGATGTGCTGGAATGGATCAAAAACTCCAGAGTGTACACAGCCCTCCAGCACTCAGTTCTCTTGTTGGGTCCAAGGACTTTTATTTTGCCATCACCAGCCCCTTGAAGAAGGCAATAGGGGAGTTAAATTGCACACCAGATTAAAACAAAAACAAATATAAAATGTATACATGTCGAGTTTCTTCTTGAGCTCTGAGCACAGTGCTATATTTAGCAGAAATGGTAGATCAAGTTTGAGGGTAACTAAACATATTAAACATATACTGTTGACAAAAAAGAACTGATTAATAGTATAACATGCTCAGACATGTTTCTGCCTTTAGATTTTTTTTATCTTAAGTAATAACACGTTTAGGTAACTTTTTTCTACCTTTCAAAGAAAAATAAGCATGAATATATTCAGAGATCATTACTTTCCTGCTTTACTACTTAGAAAAGAATAGTAATAATTATGTCACTACTGTTACTACTGCAGATGCAAATTTCATTACATTATGATGAGCCTGTGTGTTTCATTTACTTTCCTATATAAAATGAAAGCATTTTAGCATAATTTTTTTAAATGTATAAGCACACTAATAACATTTATGTGGGTCAAATTCCACCCATTATTATTAGGTTCTACTATTTAAGTTTGTGGACTAATATTGATAGCTTTTTTTTCCACAAGTAATAGGTTAATTTTAAGATATTAACATAACCATGGGAAAATATCTTAGTGTAGATACACATTGTCCACTGAACCTCAAACTTGCCAATTTGGCCAGCCTAGCTGTTCAGTACATCCCAGAAGTACTCCTTTCTCTTCTGACCAAGTATTGGAATTACAGGTGCTTCCTGCCACACTTGCATTTTTACATGCGCAATGGGGACTGAACTGAGAAACTCGTGCATGTGTGGCAAGCATTCTACCCATGGAGCCATCTCCCCAGACACAAGGCTAGGGAGTGTCAGAGGTTGAATTAAACTTGTGTTTGAAACTCCGAAAGAATGTGCTTCCTCACTGGGCAGGGAAATGTATCACATAGCACAAAGAAACACTACATAAAAGACCATTTCCTCCCAGAAGTAAAAATGATCATTGTTGACAGAGAAGAACTTGATGTCTCTAATACAGCATAGCAAATTTCAGTGACTACTGTATTACTTGGTTGTGAGGTCATGGTTCAGAGTAAAAAAGTTTAACTGTATAATTGTAGGACACTGGCTATATACAGTTTGATTAAATATGTTTGCAGGAATCACTTTAAATCTTAATTAGTTTTCTAGCAACTTCACTATGTAGCAGATCTCATTTGAAAGAATGCTTATTATTTGAAAACACAACAATAGTGTTTATTCATAATATCAAGTGATTGACAGCAGGAAGTATGCCTTTATCCTTATATTATTTGTAACCATAGGCAATATGGACTCCTGCTGTCTTCTTCATTATTTGGTTCTTTAAAAAAATATTTTTATTTATTTATATAATGGCATTGGGGGAGAGAATGGCCATGCTATGATCTCTTGGCATTGTTAGCAAGCACCAGATGCAAACACCGCTTTGTGCATCTGGCTTCACATGACTACTGGGGAATGGAATCCAGGCTGACAGGCTTTGCAAGCAAGTACATATAACTGCTGAGAAATCTTCCCTACCCCCATTATTTGGCTCTTAATACCCTGTCTTCCACGTGTCACTTACACACTTTTAAAATTCTGGCATAACCCTTGTGCCAGTCAAACTTTTGAGTTGGCATTAGACTGAAATTCTTTTAATTATCAAAGACAGCTGAAGCCAGGTAATGTCTGCTCAAAGCCACTTTCTATCTCTCTTTCTCTCCTTTCAAATATAAAATCAAAAACACTCAAGACCTCTTATTAACTATACATTCATTAAAATTTCACTCTATAGGCTGCAGAGATGGCTTAGCAGTTAAGGCATTTGCCTGTGAATCCTAAGGACCGAGGTTTGATTCCCTAGTGCTCATGTAAGCCAGATGCACAAGGTGGCACATGTATTTGGAGTTCATTTGCAGTGGTTAGAGGCCCTGGCAAGCCCATTCTTTCTCTCTCTCCCTTTTTCTCTCTTTCCTTGCAAATAAATAAACAAATATTTTTTTAAAAATATTCATTCTGTGATCACTCTTCCATTTTAGATTTTCTGGAAGCCCATGACTGATGATTTTTGTCCAACACTAGCCTTAATGAAAATCATTTGTCTTTTACAGTTCAGAAGGTTTGTATATTAGTGATTTTTCTCATTACTGTGACAAAATGTCAAACAACTCAGTCCATTACATTTTTACTTCGGCCTTACCCAGTTCTCACAATATGAGGAGGATGCAGTAAGATTCTTCAGCAGAATAGAACATGAACTGCTTCTAGTCTAGTTACTTATAGAGTCCTTAGCATCATGAACTGAGCCTCCACTTTCCTTGTTTCACTCTTCATTCTGTCCTTCCAAATGCCTACCAGAATGGCTTATTAAGATCTGTGTTCAGGGGAACGGGGTAGGACATGGATGAGCCTAACAATGGTACCAAATTGACTGTATTCGCTGAGTACAAAACTAAAAAAAAAAAAAAAAAAAAAAAAAAAAGATCTGTGTTCAGGATTCTAGGGGCCTACAAGCCCAAAGTTTCAAACTTTTTCACATTCCCTCACAAACAGGTCCAAATGCACATAAACCACATGGTCATGTTTATCACAGTAGTAGCCCCACTTTTTGGTACTAAATTTCTCTATTAATTACTTTTCTTTTTGCTATGACTACCTTCCTGGCAAAAGCAACACAAGGTAGGAACTCTTTTGACTCACACAGTTCAAGGGTCTGTCTACCATCGTGGAGAAGTCATAGTATCAGGGGAGTGAGGCAGCTGGTCACATTGTATTACAATCCAAAAGTAGAGAGGATGAAAGCTGGTGGTCAGCTTGTTTTCTCCTTTGTATTCACACTGGGGCCTCAGCCCATGGAATGATGCTCTTTCCACCTCAAGTAATCCATTCTAAAGCCTCTCCCCAAGATATTACCTGAGATTTATCTCCCAAGTAATTCTGCATTTGTCAAGCTGACAATCCATAGCAACCACTACAGTATACATCTAATCAATTTCTGGTTGCTCATTTCCTGCAGTGAATATTTTTCACCCAATTTTAGTACTTCATTTCCACACTCATATGTTAGTACATGTTTGACTTTGAATCATTAATGAACTATTTCAGAAATATAAATTCTCTCAACCAGAAGGTTTTGATATCTTTTAATTTATTATAATTAATAATCAATAGTCATGCAGGGTGTGGTGGCTCATGTCTTTAATCCTAACACTCTGGGAGATAGAGGTAGGAGGATCACCATGAGTTCAAGGCCACCCTGAGACTATATAGTGAATTTCTCTTTAGCCTGAGCTAAAGCAAGATCCTACCTCAAAAAACTAAGAAAAAAATTAATAATCACCTTTCACATAATCATATCAATCCATAATATCAAAGTCAAACATCCCTTTGTTCTTACAACACTGCTGCAGTCCAGCCCTCTTTTCTCTTATATCCCATGTTTGATAAACTTTTAGCTTTTATTCAGGTTTCACATATACTATTGATTTCTGTTTGTTACTTATGTTATTTATTTACTTGCAAGCAATGAGAGAGAGAGGAGAGATAGAGAGAATTGGTATGCCAGGGTCTCCAAGCCCTACAAAGAAACTCCACATGCATGAACCACTTTGTGTACCTGACTTTATGTGGGTACTGGAGTATGATACCTAGATTGTCAGGTTTTGCAGGCAAGCACCTTAACTACTGAGCCATCTCACCAGCTCCAATACTACTATTTTCTTTTTACTGTCTCTCATGAACCTATTATTTTTGTTTCTCCTCCTACGTACTAGACCTCTCTTGTCCCTAATTAAAATTACTATCTCCTATTTACCATTATTTAAAATCACTGTCTAGCAAAACCCCAATTCTCATTAATTACTTTATCTTCTACTTCTTGAAGGAATCTGCCCAAAGGAACATGACTAATGAAAATTATCATTGTCCTCAATTAAAATTTATAAGGAAAAAAAGCCTAAGCTCTAAAGATAAGTCTGTTGCTTACTTTCACATCACAAGTGCCTGAGGAATATTTACAAATTAGTAGATGATATTTGTTTAATAAATGTACAAAGCCAGATTATTCATGAACGTAGCACAGAAAACCTTTTATGCTTCCATTATCCCCTTTCCTAGGTTACTTAAAAAAAATTATGTATATATACAGGTTATATACTACCATCCTCTTATCCCAACTCCTGTTACCCTGGGGCCCTCCTCTGTGGGGTTATGGTAATTACTGTGTGCTCATAAAAGCCTCAGTCAGTCTCTCTGGGCTAGCAAGAGGATAACTCCTCAGGGAATTCCTATTCACGTTGTGTCTCTCACAATCTTTTCACCCCTCTTCCTCAATATTTCCTGAGCCATGAGAGGCCTATTGGCACTCTGATTTACTGTTGACTTCTTTGTAATCTCTATATTTCTGCTTTCATGGGTTTTGATTATTTTAAATGTCGGTCACCATCACCCTGGGGCTGCTTGTCAGGCTAGTAGTAAGAGCAGTATTTATGACATCGCTTCCTCTGTAATTTCTCCTGGGCCCTGGAAGATGTGGTAGAAGTGGAAATTCTCATGGAGGGCAGTCAGCTATCTTCTTCTCATATCAGGGGTCTGTAAGAAACCAAATCAGAATCTCATGGTCAGGAAATACCAAAAATCCCCTAAACTACTTTGCCTACCCTCTTTAACCCAAATTACTATTTTTTAGGTGTATTGCTTCTCAAAAGAAACAATAACATCTTTTTCTAACTCTCAGCTAATGACTTTGCTTATGATTTCTCCATGAAAAATAGGAAAATTGCAGAGGAACACACCTCAGGGTGTTTCTAGTCACCTGTCTGACAAAACTGTAAAAGGGTCTCATCCTCATTCTAGGCTCCTGACTTCTTCCTTAAAGCATTTAGTTTAGGAAAGTTATCATTACAAATTCTTTTCTGGTTTATTTGAGATTCCAGTTTTACAGTCCAGGAGTATCCTTCCTAAGGAACAATGACCAGTGAGATATATCTGAAATGTAATTATCCATGAAGGTAAGCCTCTCTTCTTTCCATCATCCATGCAAGGAAGTCTCATTTTGACAGAAACTGAACCACACAGTAAATATATGTCTGTCATGAAAGATGAGGAAGTTTACTTTTCCATTGTGTAAGGTCAGTTAGCAAATGCACATCCCCTCTGCTCCTCCCAAACTCAGCCCTAAAAGTCTCCTGATCTTTGCTCAGACTCCATCTGGTCACTCTCTCCTATTACAATTTCTTTGAATAAGACTTGCTGTGCCTTTGACTTATTTTGTTGTTGTAATTTTTCAGCTGGCTTTGGAAAAATGACAATGGTGTCAGTAACTCTAATAAAAAAGCACTAATGAAACAAGTGGAATTCACTGGATATAAGTGTGACATGGCAGATACTTCTGTGATTGCTAACAATGTCTCATGCGCTAAGAAGAATGACACCAAGATGTAAACTGCAGCTTAAAATTACAAGTGCATGCTCAACAACCACGTCATCAAGTTATCAACAACATCAACAAAAAAAGAAATAACACAGAAAAATCTCATGATGCTTTAAATAAGTTTGTGATTTTTGTATTGGGTTTCATGCACAGCTATTCTTAGCTGCATGCAGCCTGTAGCCCTTGGGTTAGACATACCTGGTCGACTAAACAAAGAGAGGGAAAAAAAAAAGACATTTTGACAAATTTGGGGAAAAAAAAAATCCTTCCTAGAATTTATATGGCATGTCTAATAACTTTTTAAAAAAATATTTTTATTTATTTGTCTACAGAGAAAGAGAGAGAATGAGAATGGGTGCATCAAGGCCTCCAGCTACGACAAATGAACTCCATATGCATGCACCACTGTATATCTGACTGTACCTGGTTACTAGGGAATCAAAATTGGGTCATTAGGCTTTGTAGTCAAGTATGTTAATGACTGAGCAATATCTTCAGCCCTTTTAACAAGTTTGCTGCTGATATAACTTTTCTAAATAATAACTGATAACAATGTTTTCATCAATCATGCTAGAATAAAGTTTGAATTAGGTTTTATTTCTCTGGAAATAATTATATTGCAAAATTATTGAAGGGACCAAACTGACGCCATGACAGGCTTCAGTAAGGTGCCACCCTAACTAGGCCTAAGTTCCAGTTTCACCGAGAGGCAGGCAAGACCTCTGAGAAAGGGTGAGCTGTTAATCAACAGTGATCCTGACATGTGGAGCAAAAAGATAACCACCCAGGGGCTGAGTCAGTTCCTGGAGACAGGTCCCTTTCACACCTTTCCTAATCCTTCTGCCCCAACCAATCAGAGATGCACAACTGTAATTGCTGCTTGCCTAGCCAATCATTTTAAAAATTACCTAACCCACCTGAAATTCCCCTAGACCTAGCCCTGCAAAACCTTAGGACCAATCAAAAGAATGCAAGTACAGCTACTGTTCAAATTAGCCAATCATATTAGAAAAGACTAAGCCTACCAAAATTCCTCTAGCTGTGTTTAAAAGGAGCCTGCGAGCTCCTCTCAGGGTCACCATTTTGCATGAATGGTTGACCCTCATATTCTGGCTGATTCTGCAGAATAAACGCTCTTTGCTTTTACATACTATTTGAGTCTTGGATCTTTCTTTATCAGTTCTTGAACCCTTACAATTATATGACTTAACAATTAGAAACAAGGGGGAAGAAGATCAGCACAGAGAAAAATCAACTCCCACCAAATCAGAGAGCCAGAGCCTCAGAGGCCCCCAACACCTCATCACTGAAGCAGACCAAAAATGAACCCAACATGGCTCAGGGAAATTTTGCGGAAGAGGGGGCGGAAAGAATGTCAGAGGCACATGTTGGGTCATGATATGCAGAGACATTTAGCTTACCCATAACTGTGGGCTAACTCCACAATGCATGACCCATATTCCTCAACAAGGAGGGGCCAAGGGAAGGGGGTAGGTCACGGATGAGTCTAATAATGGTACCAAACTGACTGTAAAAAAAATAAATAAAAAATAAAAAATAAAAATAAAAAATAAAAAAGAAATAATGAAGTGCGCATGGAAGAAAAAAGTATTATAGAGGCAGGAAACACAACATATTATTTTTCCTAGATTCTGTGTATTTGCAGAAAATTTGTAATTTTCTAGAAATTGAAATCTGTTGTGACATTTTAGACATAGATTAAAACAACTAATAATCTCTGCTTGTCAACTTGACAGGATTTAGAACTATTATGGAAACAAATTTCCATTTTGGTATGTGATGGCTTTTCTAGATTAGGTTAGCTGAGGTAGGATGACTGTGAATAACAATATCTCATAGGCTAGTGTGGTAGTTTGAATAGAGGCCCCCAATAGATTCAGGTGTTTTATTAAAGCTTCTTACATTTCCAGCTATCTGGTTGGAGGAGATGTCAGTGGGTGGATCCTAGGGCCTGGTCCTCAGGTGTGGTGATGGATTGAAATTCCAATCTAAAGATATGCAAAATACCTGAGTTCCTCCTAGAGTTCCTGAAGTGTGCTGTGTGGTATGGCTTTTGGGTTTTGGCTGTGGCTTTTTATCTCTGCTTGGTCCTGAGAAAGAGTGCTAGCTTCTTCTGCTTCCTTTCTTTTTTCTTCAATAAATGTCTTCCTCCATGACTGTGCCTCTTTTGGAAGTTCATCTCAGAGACCTAATGCTGTCTCCTACAGCTGTTTTCCTAGACTATATAAAAAAGAGAGAGCTTTCTGAGCATTGAGCATCCAGCATTGACCACTCTTTGTTTCCTCACTGTAGATCAAGAAGATCATGGACTCTGGCTCCTACCACCATACTTTCCTCACCATGTTGAACCCTGCCCTTCTCTATAAGCCAAAATAGACTCTTTGGATCCCTAAGCTGCTTTTGGTCAAGTATTTTGTACCAGCAATAAGAAAGTAGCTAATACAATAAGTTTGCCTGCTCTTTTCTTACAGAGAACATGTCAAGTTTCCAAAGCTTTAAAACCTAGATGGATGTGAAAAACAGTGAGTAAGTTTAATTAAAAAAATGTTTCCTTAAGGAAGTGAAGAGTTCACAAAAAAGAAATTGGGGAAGATTTCTGAAGTTTCCATAGAACATAAAGTTAGCATTTTCATTTTGTAGAGTAGACAGAGAGCAGACATTGTTTCCCAACCACTTCATGTTGCTCTGTGGGATGCCTGAGACTGCAGGTCACCAGAGATTAATAAGTATCCAAGGACTTTGTAGCAGGACACAAGGTGGGATTGGTGTACAGCATCAGGACCTGAAGTCCTTACTGAAATCAAACACCAAATTTAATAAGAAGGATATCTTATGAACACAAAGAGAAGGAAACCGACAGTTTGTATAGAAATAACAGATAATTTGAGTTTATTGGAAGTTAAAGCTAGCAGTGGGTACTATAATTTTGCATTTAATAATTTTTGTTTCCTTACAAAGTGGAGTCAATTTCTAGACAAACACTTATGGATTACTGAGAAGTTCACTTCCACAAAGAATGTAGCTCAAGATGTTCAAAGTTGTGAGATTACTGTACATTAGGAGAAGTTGCAAACAAAAGCACTATTTTCATAAACTATATTCATTTCTAAAATGAAATTATTTTCAAGCTTGACCGTTTCACTGTGACTCATTTTTATTTCCATTCTGGGAGAGTTTAAGGTATTATGGACCTCAAAGTTAATATAATTCTGGACATTAATTGACCATCAGTCTGCTTGGTCATGAGGAAAACTAACACATTATAATATATTAATAATGATCATAGCAAGAGCGAGAAGACTGGGGGGAATATTAAATGATTCTAAGAAAACTCATTATAATTGTATTTAAAGGAAATTAAATTTCCACAAGTTAAATTGTTCATAGTCCTGAGTAGGTTTTGTTTGCTTTAACTGTTCCTGATATCATGGTGGCAAAGAAACAGTTATACTTGATTTTTTATTGTACATAAAATTTTAAGTCAAATGCAATTCACCCTGTATTGTTCTCATGTGCATAAAACAGACATTTGGATAGATATGCTTTCAAGATTTAAATTGTTTATGTTACTTTGTAAAACAAAACAAGTTAGTGCAATTCTAACTGAGATTCTAACTTTAGAATCTAAATAAAAGTGGGGATGAGTGTATATCTCACTTGGTAACTTTCTTGCTACACAGACCGAGGAGCTGAGTTTGGAACCTCAAAACCCACATAAAAAATCAGTCATGAAAAAAAAAATCAGTCATGGTGGCATATGCCTATAATCCCAGCATCAGGGAGGCAGAAACTAGGCATCCATGAAACGTACTTGTTAGTGGGTCTAGATTAATTGTTGAGCTCTAGGTTCAATGAGAGACTTCCACTCAGAAATAAGGTGGAGAATAACAGAGGAAGACACTTGATGTTGACTTTTGGCCTCCGTGTGTGTCTGCACATCTGTGCACATGTGTTTGTATACACATGTATCCACACACATACGCACATGAATACACATGCACACACACACACACACACAAAGAATCTGAAAGAAATAGTTAATGAAAGGACATAATATTGGTTTGTTTTCTTTATTGGCATTTGATCTGTAGGTCATATGCTATTTCCAAATTCAAATGTGATTTAAAGATAAGTATTTTATTTATTTAAATGGTTATTTGTAAGTCTTGTGTTGCACATAAAATGCAATAAATATATCAAAATATATCATAATATGGACACATATGCCTAAGTTTGAGCCTGGAGGTTGTTGTTGAATTTATATGAATTTATATATATCTATATCTGTATATCCATATATGTAACTCATTATAAAATATAGTCCTAGAAACTAGAATCAATCCACATATATACATATATGTGTGTGGGGGGGTAGATAGCTTCAGGTTCTCTGAAATGACCTCCCAAACCAGGCACAGTTATGGACAAAGGGATATTTATTGAAGCTTACAGATCCAGGGGACGTTCCTAATGGCAAAAGAAGCTGGCTTGCTTTCACAGGTCCAAGCAGAGAGAGAGAAGCCACAAGCCAAAAGTCAAAAGCCACACAGCACACTTCAGGAACTCCAGGTGGGACTAGGCACTTTGCATATCTTTAGATTGAAATTTCAAACCACCACACCTTAGGATCTGCCCAGTTACACCTCTTCTAGCAAGGTGGCTGAAGATCCAAAGTATAAACTAAGAAAACATTGAATATATTGGGGACAATCTATTCAAACTACCACAGTGCATGCATGTATGTATGTGTATATGGTGGTTTGATTCAGGTGTCCCCCATAAACTTAGGTGTTCTGAATGCTAGGTTTCCAGCTGATGGAGATTTGGGAATTAACATCTCCAGGAGGCAGTGTATTCTTGGGGACAGGCTTATGGGTATTATAGCCAGCCTCCCCTTTCCAGTGTTTTGCACACTCTCCTGTTGTCATTGTCTGTCTTATGTGGGCCAAGGGGTGATCTCCACCCTCTGCTCATGCCATCATTTTCCCCAGCCATCATGGAGCTTCCCCCTCCAGATTGTAAGCCAAAATAAACTTCTTATTCCCATTAGCTGCTCTTGGTTTGGTGAATTCTACCAGCAATGTGAACCTGACTGCAACAGTAAATATCAATATCTCTATATGTATCTATCTATCTATATCTATCTTTACCTAAAAAAGTTACATTGAACTCATAACCACCAGTACCTGAGAATGACTTCATTTGCATATTGAATTGTATTTGAATTACATTTGATTCAGGTGTCACACATAAACTTTCTGAATATTTCTGTTATTCTGAATGTAATATCTCTTGCTGATGACAATTTGGGAACTTAACACTTTTGGAGGCAGTGTATTGTTGGGAGTGGGCTTATGGGTGTTATATCCAGCTTCTTTTGTCAGTGTTTGGCACACTCTCCTGTTGCCGTTGTCCATCTGATGTTGGCCAAGAGGTGATGTACACCTTCTGCTCATGGCATCATTTTTCCCTGCCATCATGGAGCTTCCCATAGAGTCTGTAAACCAAATAAACCTTTTCCCCACAAGCTGCTCTTGATAGGGTGCTTTCTGCCAGCAATGTGAAACTAACTGCAACAGTAATGTTGGTGCCAGAGTAGTGAGATTGTTGAGACTAGAAACCTGACTCTGTGGCTTTGACCTCTTGGAGCTGATTTTTGAGGAAGGAATGTGTAAGAAAATGAAATCTTGGCCTGAGATGCTTTGCAGAACTGTGAGTACAGCTTGATGGACTATTCTGCTCAGAGTTGAAAGACCTGAATGCAGTAAGAACTATGGGCTGTGAGCTTTGGCTTTTAAGAGTGAAAGAGAGCTTTGCCTGGAGTGGGGTAGAAGCAGTTTATGTGAGAAGCTTGCTCTTTTGCCTGTGTCCTGAGAGCTTGTGCAGGGTTGCTTTGTGTAGAAATGCACTGGTGTGAGCAGAGAGATATGGCACAGAAAAATAAAATCTTTGGCCAGAAATTTCTGCTTGTTCAGTTGCAATGTTATGAGAGATTACAACCATTGATAATGGGCCTTCTGACTTGCATTGGATCAACAGAAAGAATGTAGTCTTTTGAAGGGGTCTGGAAGCTGAAGGAGTGTCCTGTTCTTCAATGTCGGCTTTATTCCTCCTTGTATTAACAAATTGGCAACCTACCTGTATTATGGAGTATAACAAATACAGGAAAGAGATGGTCATTGAATTTGCAGCACGATTTTGTGTTTTGGAAATGGCCATTGGCAATATGAAGTAGGTTTACTGGATTGCCTGCATGGAGACTCAATGGTGCCGTGAGGATGGACCATGGGTTGCAATGGAGAACCAGTAAGATGCTGGGACCATGAGACAGCTTCTAAGGAGAGCTTCTGGTCCTGGTTTAAGTTTGCCAGGACTATGAGTAGCCTAGCTGGAGGGGCAGAATTAGAACTTTAGATACTTGTCACTGGTTAGAATTGTTGGACGTGGAGCTTGTCACTGACTAGGGTTGTTGGACTTGGAACTAGAGTTTGGTATTTGCCCTTTTAAAATCTTGTATTGTTTGAGTATTTCTTTGCTATGCTCAGTGTCATCTTTTGCAGTGTGAATGTTTATTCTGTGCCATTATGGTTTTTTGTTTGTTTGTTTTTGTTGTTTTTTGGGGGGGTTGGTATTACATCTCAGTTATAAGATTTTGGTCTATGGGGATGTTTGAACATCATTGGGGTTGATGAATTATGGGGACATTTAAAGTTGGACTAAATGGATTGTATTTTACATGATGTGTGCTTATCAGTTTATTGGGGCCAGGGGCAGAATATGGTGATTTGATTCAAATATCCCCTATAAACTGAGTGCTAGGTCCCCAGCTGATGGCAATTTCAATTAATGCGTCCTGGAGTCAGTGTATTGTTTGGGGTGGGCTTATGGATATTATAGCCAGTTTCCCTTCCCAGTGTTTGGTACATTCTCTCATTGCTGTTGTCCATTTGATATTGGCCAGGAGGTGATGTCCACCCTCTGTCATGTCTTAATTTTCCCCTGCCATCATGGAGCTTCTCCTAGAATCTGTAAGCCAAAATAAACTTTGTTTCCCACAAGCTGCTCTAGGTCAGGTGTATTCTCCCAGCAATGTGAACCTGACTGCAAATATAGCATATGTTAGTTAATTAAAATGTAGCAAAATATTGCAGTAGGATGGTTGTATACTCCTAGAATTTATCTTCAGAGTTTTAAATTCTTGACCTGTAGGGCAAGACACTTCTCTTTTGTTCAGTGACTCAGGTTATAATACTCAATACGGTAGTATTAGAAAACTAATATGGATTTTTGTGCTGAGAGCTAGGGTGCTAAAATGTAAAGTACAAGAAAGGTTAAAATGAATATAGTACTAGGTTATGGGTGAACTGTTGGAATAATTTTGAGAAGCATGGTGGACAATCTGAGGTTGCCATTTTAACTATGTGAGTTGAAGTATGGATGGAAAAGGTTATTTTGCTGAGGGGTCGAAAGGGAATCAACAATATGTCATTGGAAACTGGCAGAAAGGTGATCCTAGTTATACAAGAGGACAATAAACTTGGGTTCCAAGAAAAATATTGGGCTCATATCTTCTATTCATCTTGCTATTTGTAGTAGAATACAAAGGGAGATGAGTTTAAGTTAAAAAGAAATTTCCAAAACCAAGCAAACAAAGAAGAAAGCACTTGCAGCCGGGCGTGGTGGCGCACAGCCGGGCGTGGTGGCGCACGCCTTTAATCCCAGCACTCGGGAGGCAGAGGTAGGAGGATCGCCGTGAGTTCGAGGACATCCTGAGACTCCATAGTGAATTCCAGGTCAGCCTGGGCTAGAACGAGACCCTACCTCGGAAAACCAAAAAACCAAAAAAACAAACAAACAAAAAAAAAAAAAAAAAAAAAAAAAGAAAGCACTTGGTGACTTGGACAATTCTTAGTCTTTTCTGATTCTATGTTGTGGAAAAAATATGAGATCTTGCAAACAGTGTGACTTGACAGCATTCTGCTAACCAGATTAGGTGTGTAATTTACAAATCCAGTCAACAACTCTAGTGAGAACAGAAAAACTGACACGGTTATTGAGAATGGCTCAGTCTCCAGCAAATGCACAGAAAGCTGACAACAACTCTGGGAGTGTTATATAATTAGATATGAGGACAACTTGGGCTGTGATAACATGAAGGAAGTGTTACCCCAAAGCACAGTCACAAATGCAGGGTTGGGCTACCCCAACACACTGGATTGCAGAGGGTTGGGACACTGCCTACGGTGAGAGGGAAGAACTATTGCTGCAGGCCCAGAGAACAGAGCATCAGACACAAGTAATTGTATGTTCAAAAACTCTTTCTATGATGTTCTGCCAGCTTCCCACAGGCCAATGTAACCATGTACCCTCCCTATTTCTGCCTTTTGAACAGAAAAGTCTATTTTATGCTGATAACTTGCTTTCTGGTTTTATACCTCAACAGATTGAGAGGAATTTTAATTCAGGAAGAAACTTATGTTAAATTTCAACCATACCTGGTTACAAGATATGTATAAGAGATTTAGAGTTGCATCTGGAATGAGTTAAGACATTTAGAGGTATTGGCATGTATTAAGTACATTTTGTATGTGAGAAGAATGTAAACTGTGGGGGCAAGAGACCTAATATAGGTTAATTATGCCTTCTCAGTCAGAAGTTATGTTAAAGTCCTAATCCCTAGCATCTCAAACACGACATTTAGAAATAGGGTCTTTGTACCTTTAGCCAGGATGAGTTCATATTGAGGCAGGCTTGGACCTTATCTAATGTGATTAATGTCCTTATAAGACAAGATGATGGTCACATGTAGGAAGTCATACACAAAGGCTGGGTGATGGCGAATGAAGGAATCCAAGTAATTCCATCCACTCACCTGAAGCTAGTGACAGCAGAAATTCTTGACAGATTTCAGATCGTGTTTGACCATCCCAGTTAGAATGAGTTTAGACTTCTAGCCTGTAAAACTGTGAGATAGTATGTATCTCTTTTATGCCACTTAGTTTTTAATTCTTTGACCTAGTAACGTTTCTTTCTTACACATATATAATACGATACATACTCAGCATGCAGATGTAGTGGCTGGGACAGGAGGAATGGATGGAAACTATGACACTTGAGAGAGAGAGTGATACTGCTCTGTCCTGAGGTTGCAGACTTGACAATTTCCTGGGTCTTGATGAATTTGATGTCAACCTTCCAGTTTTTGAAGAAAAACTAAGCAATTGGAATTAAAAAAAAGAACACTCCATTTAAGATAAGTAAAAAAGGCTGACTATTGTGTCGAAGTGATCTCAGTGAATGTCTGGTCACTGCTTTCCAACCTCCAAATGTGGTGGTACATATTGAGTACAGTACTGAATCATGATTCAGATCATTTTCTTTAATTGTTCATTCATGATAACATTTCAAAATGTTGTAAGTATTCCAAATAAAACCCTTGTCCAACCTTTTTAATCCCCAACCACAGCAACTGGGTATCATAGAAAGGACAGACATGTGGCTTTTTGTCTAGTGTTTTGGTGCTTGTCTTTAGTATTCTGGAGTAGCCTAATTCTTATAGTCCTAATTTTAATAAAGCTTAGACTTTGTCATTTCACTATCTTGCTTCTCATCTGTTGGAAGCAACATGTATGAAAGGCAACTAATTGGATGCTGATAAAGGAAACTATGGACATTGAATATTTCTTTTTTGTCCTTGTTGACTGAAATTGAAGTGCTCTCTCTCTCTCTCTCTCTCTCTCTCTATATATATATATATATATATATATATATACATGTATATATATATATATATATAGATAGATAGATAGATAGATATAGATATAGATATAGATATAGATAGATGATAGATGATAGATGATAGATGATAGATAGATAGTAGATAGATAGATAGATAGATATAGATATAGATATAGATATAGATAGATGATAGATGATAGATGATAGATAGATAGTAGATAGATAGATAGATAGATAGATAGAGATAGGGAGAGATATTTTGTTTTAATACTACCTGTACAGCTTCACATTGCTGGGATGAACATCCAAAGCAGTCCCAGTTTATGGGAGAAATGGATTTATTTCAAGCTTACAGATCCAGGGGGGAATTCCACTGGTGGCAGAAGAATCTGAACAGAGAGAAAAACCTCAGCAAGCAAAGCACCAGCACCAGCTCTGGCACACACATACAAGCCAGCAGGAAGCAATCCACTCCCTCCCCTGGAGCTCAGACTGCTCTGCATACCTTTGGGCTGGAATTCAGATCTGCCCAAAATATACCTAAGGGTTGGAACCCCAGGATCCGCCACCCAGTGACACCTCCTCCAGCCAGGTGGTGGAAGATCCAAGTTACAAGTTTTAATAAAACACTTTGGCTTATGGGAGAGACATTTATCCAAACTACCATGATGCCCAAATCAAAGTTAAAACTGTTTCCAATATGCAGACTATTTTTTACTTTTTTTGAACATAATTACTTAACTTGGCTAACCATCCCAAAGCTTTATTCAATTTTCACAACTGTGTATGTAGCAACTTCTGACATATGTGTTGAAAATACCATTTAAAGGAAATTTCCATGATCAATTGGCTGCAAATGACTTTATAGAAAATAGTATACTTGGCTGTGTATGACCTTATTCATCTTGGAGGGTGACTTTTTATTCAAAATTTCTACCTGCCCACTTCTTTGATCTAAAGGGAAAACTCTTTTTCTATCAAGAAGAAGAAGAAAAAAAAAAAACAAACTACAAACTGATTTGCAATGTGATATTTTACCTTTTTTAATGTATAATTTTAATATTGACAACTGCTTTTCTTACAGGCCATAAACCATGATAATCCCCTCCCCTCCCCTTCCCCACTTTCCCCTTTACAACTCCACTCACCATCATATCCCCTCCCTCTCTCCATTAGTCTCTCTTTTATTTTGATGATGTCATTGTCTTTTCTCCTATTATGAGGGTCTTGTGAAGGTATTGCTAGGCATTGTAAAGTCGTGCATATTGAAGCCCATTTCTGTATGGACAGTTGCATTGTAAGGAGTCCTACCCTTCATTTGGCTCTTACATTCTTTCTGCCACCTTCCAGTGGGGGCTGAATGTGTTGTCTGGAGGTTCGTTGCTCTGATGGTTGGGAGATGGGCGAGTGCAGGAAGTCTGGAGTTGTATTGGATCTGCTCAGCTGGTCCCACTTGTATCCCTTTCAGAAACTCCTTAGCTGATCTCTGCGGTCTCCCCTTCAGATTTGATGAGGTTGTAAAATCCCCTTTTTTGGTCTTTGTTCCCGCGCCTGGGTGTCAGGCCTGGCAGGCACATGAATCTACTTGGGCCACAAGTGCCTCAGGGGGATTCTGACTGGCTTCTTCCTTTCTAGTAGATCTTGGTCTCTCTGGTTTCTCTGCTGTGGTTGATAAATACCTATACACCTTCACTTTTTGGAAGAAAAGTGTATTTTGTTGTGGTTTTGCTTAAATCCCTGCCTAGGCTGGTTTGGTGTGATTCCTATGCCTGCAATGTGATTTTAACAAAAGCAAAATTTCTAAGCACTAAGCTGGTAGTTCTGAAAACAATTAATGCCCAGGGTAGATGCAAAAATGGAATGTTAAATATTAATTCAATTTTCTTATTTTCAATTGTTAAGGGAAAACCATTTGAAAGCTGCAGCATTTCAGTTTTATTTTGGCTTCAAATCCATTATTCTAATAAATTAGCTCTTATTCTTGTGAATATTGATTTAGGCTTTGTTCTTAAAAAGAGCAAGAAATTCATTTAAGTAAGAAAAACAAGAATTTACAGCACCAGAAAAAGAAAGGAATAAATGAACAGAATATAAAACCAAGTCCCAGTGCAATAACCATTTATACTATGCTTGAGTACTACTTTGTAAATGAAAATATACTATTTATAACACCTGTAAAAAGAGAACAACATTTGTAGAAACTATTTGCAATGCCTTAGTACTTGCTGGGGAAGATTTAAAGAATTTTCCCAGAAAGTGCCAGCCCTTCTCTCTCGCCTGCTATAAAGAGTTGGTAATTAACAAGCCATCAAGTGTTCCTGTAGTGCATCCACAGCTGTAGTTCCCATGAGTCTGCTTGATATAACCCAATGTTTCAAATAGCCAGATCCATACTATAAAATGAAGAGCTATGTTTCCATGCCTTTATGATGGTTTCTGATCATATGTGCTTTAAGGTTTATTTTTGGAATACTAGTTTTCTTTTAATTTCAAAAACATATCTGTGGAAATAACACCCTCCTAAAATTAGTGTTTATACATATGACGAGGTCATGAATATATTTATCTCTATGACTACAAGAGTAAAAGAGGCACTAAGACTCTAAGAATTCTGTATAATTCATTTTTTCCATGTTTATTGTCCCTAACTCACACTAGAATACAGCTGAACGTATCCCTTGATTCTTGCCAATGCCTGGTGTCTATCACAGGAGTATATATTCGTGGGTTATTTACTCCTGCTTAGCTTCTCAATCACTATGAATTTACAATTGAAAATAATTTATGTCATAAGAGCTCAGAAATACTTTGTTCCATAAAACTAATGCTTATTCTTCAGGAGTTCAAACTACCTATATCAAGAAACAGAGATGCCAGATTGTAAATATTACCCTTCTCTTTCAACATTATTCATCTCATGGCTCAAGTGTCTATGCTTCCTAGGGCTATAGTGGTATGACATATAGTGAGAATCACCAGGCAAATATGTGCAAAAGTTACAATTACAACAGTGATCAGTTACCTTCCCTCCATAGTTCACCATATTTATTTACTCTATTCCTACTAATTTCTTAGGGCATGAGTAACAATGTAAAGTGAGCAGCCTGTGACATGACTAGGAAGCCCATTATTTTGAAAGAGAAATCATGGGATGAAACTAAATGTGCAGGTGATTATTTCATTATACCCCACTTCAGATATGTGCAAGGTTTAGCGTGTACATAATGCTTCTGTACTGATCCAGAAAAAAATAGTTAATATATTTTTATGATAGCCTTTCCCCCTCCACAGTTTTCTATGTTCAAAGATTAAATAATACAATTACTTGAAGTAAATATGCACAGAGATAAAAAGAAAAGACAGTTTAATGGAATAATGATTATAAGGACTTCAAAAAGATTGAACCTAACTTTACTATAAGATTATTAAAAGTGGATTTAACCAAATAATATAAAAAACACATTTTCACTCTAAATTGGAAACACACATAAAAACTGATAATAGGAATTAATTGATATCCTAGAAAGGCACTCTTAAGAAATACTGTTCCAGGGCTGGAGCGATGGCTTAACAGTTAAGGCATTTGTCTGCAAAGCCAAAGAATCCATGTTTGACTTTCTAGGACCTACCTAAACCAGATGCACTAGGGGTGTGCATGCATCTGGAGTTCGTTTGTAGTGCTGCAGGTCCTGGCATGCCCATTCTCTCTCTCTCTCTCTCTCTGCTTCTCTTTCTATCAAATAAATAAATAAAAATATTTTTAAAAATACTGTTCCAAATTTTCTACTGTAACATCATCATTGAATATGGTTACCTTAGCCTTTTGGGGGTATTTACTGAGAAAATTATAAATGACCTCCAGCTCTGATTCCAAATCTTTCCATTTAATCTAAAACATTTCTCATGGCTCTCAGCTATAAACCATCCTGGAGGGAGGAGTAGAACACAGCATAAACATGTTTCTCTAAAAGAATTGTCCCTGATGTTTTGTAAGCAATTTTCCTACTTGTTTGTGCAGATTTATCTTTTGTTATTACTCTATAGTGTAATTCACAGAAAAATGAAACAAAGTGGTTAGTTCTAGTACTGACTTTGTCTACATTTCTATTGTGCTATATTGCTGTATACACTAGGCAATGATTTTAATTAATCAGTATATCTGTAGACATATCATGCCATCAAGTTCGAGTAGCTTAGGTATAAACTATGAAGTGGCCTTGTTAAATAAAGGATAGATTCTCAACAAACTAACTTTTAAGGCTGCTTCTAAATAAATACACGTAAAACTCTACATGTCCTTTACACAAAGAAATACTTAAAATCCTTCAATTTTTCTAATGACTCATTTCTTCTTCTACCCTTTTGATACTAGCAACATGATACAGGCTGCTTGTGCAGTGACAGTCAATGAAAATTTTGAAAAAAAATGAGGAGAAAAATAATTTGGAGTTAGACTTTGCCAACAATATCCCTACATATTTAAAATAGGTAATGACATGGAACTGAGAAAAAAAAAAACATGCATCATTGCGAGATTTTTGTACATATTAGTAGCTCCAACTTTGAAAGGCAGAAATCATGAAACAGACTCTTAGCAGATGCTTTTACTCTCTTTGGCCTAAAAGATAACTAAAAGCAGGCCAGACTACTCCCAGTTAAGTAAGATCACTTATTTACCCATGTGGATGAGACTTGACTTTGGAACAGATAAATGTTTCATTGTTTCTTTTAAAGATTTGTTTTGCATAGACATATGTGTGGTAAGTATGTACATATGTATATTCATATGCATGTGGGCTCATGTATGTGTATGGATGTGCATGCACATGTGTCCACATATGTGGAAGCCAGAGGCTGATGTTACTGGTCTTTCTCAGTTTCTCTCTACCTTATTTTCCTCAGAGATGGCCTCTTGCTGAACCCAGAGCTCAGTGTACACTAGCTATCCACTGAGGTACAGGGATTCCTTGTTTTGACCTCTCATCACTGGTTCACAAGCTTGTGCCACCACACTCAGAGTTTTTATGTGGGTGTTGAGGAGGATCTGATCTCAAGTCCTTATGCTTATGCTTCAAGCCAATTACCCAATGGAGTCTCTCTCCAGCTCCTGAAACAGAAGTTCTTGGGCAGTTATTCAGATACTAACAGGCATGGAAGCCATTGAGGATGTGCCTTTCCCCTATAATTAGTTTTAGATCCCATCTCCTGTATCTCTCCTAGCCCAACAATTTTAAGAAAATGAACATATAACCACTATCTTCCTTAAAACTTAAAAGGAGTAGGGGCAGGTATGGAAAATACAGAGAGAGGCTAGGTGACCCATATAGGCCAGATACACAAGGTGGTGCAGGTGTCTGCAGTGGCTGGAGTTCTGGAGGCCCTGGCACACCCTTTCTCTCTCTCTTTGTCTCTCTCTGTTTGTCCCTCCTTTCCTACCTCATTCTTTCCCTCAAATAAATAAAATTAATAAAATAATTTTAATAAAAATTTAAAAAATATGGGCTGGAGAGATGGGTTAGTGGTTAGGGCACATACCTGCAAAGCCTAAGGACACAGGTTCGATTCTCCAGCTCCCACGTAAGCCAGATGCACAGAGTGGCACATGCATCTGGAGTTTGTTTGCAGTGGCTAGAGGCCTTGGCTTGCCCATTCTCACTTTCTCTCTCTCCCTCTTTCTGTCTTTAATAAAATAAATAAATAATTAATTAAAAAAGAATTTGCAACAGGAGGCTTATAGCCTGACTTAAAAAAATAAGTAAAAAAATCTACAAAAGCTATTTTGAGGCTGGATACTGTGGCCATAAATCATATACAATAACATTGTAAATGAGATAACTGTAACATTATATTCTCTGGATGTACATAAAAATTTTCAAGGGCTGGAGAGATGGCTTAGCAGATAAGGTGCTTGCCAGTGAAGCCTAAGAACCTATATACTTGCAGGTATAACAAGAAATAAAAATTATACCACACAAAATATAATAGCTTACTAAAAAATGAATCACTAGGTCCTTTTACTTTATGCCTTTTGCTTTGTGCTTGTTTCCTCAAAAAATTGCCAGGTATTACCAAAGGATAAAATATTATTAAAACACAAAATTCATATGTGACAGATATTGAAGCATGAATTTAACATGATTAAATAAATATGGCAGGATTCTAGTGTAAAATATAGGAAATACAAAAGACCATGTATATAATATAAGCAGAAGATGGAAACATTAAGTAAGTTTAAAACATAGCTATTATAAATCAACCACGCCATAAAATAAATAAAAAGATTTGATATGTACTATTAAGTAAAGGAAAGAACAAACAGACCAAAATGATGTGAAATTGTGGATAACACTCAAAACTCTCTTTTGGCTTACACATGCACACATGTATGCACGTGCACTCACACAATAGACACATTCACACACACATATATGAACACACAGCAAGCATGAATATATGTACAAATATAAGTTTAATCACTGAACAGAATATTTAAGGAGTGTTGAGCAATTAAGACTTTTCAAGACATAAAATCAAGGGATACATAATGGAGAAGAAAAAAAAAAGGAATAGAGGTAATACTTGAAATAATAATAAAATAATGGATGAGTCTGCTGGGCAGAGCAGCAAATTCTTATAACACCAGCAATCCTGGAGCTGAGGTAGGAGGATGGTGAGTTTGAAGAGCCTTCATTACATAGGAAGACTTTGCCTTAAACAAAAAACACAGTCAACAACAACAAAAAAGACTAATAACTGATAGCTTTCCAAAATTATTGATAGATGCCAAGCCAGAGATCTAAGAAAGCCAGAGATTATCAAGCAGGATGAATACAAAAACAATAAAGACAAGCAACTATACATAAGCCAACTGCATTCAAAGTACACAAATCAATGACAAAAGAAAAACAACTTTTCAAAACAGGAAAAGAATATCTTAAGAATAGGAAAAGGTTATAAAAATTTCATTGTTTTTGTTTATATTGTGATATCTTTAAAAGGAATAAATTATACATAATAAAAACAAGTTAAAACCTTGTCTGTATTTCCAGGAAGCCTTAATACTTTGAGAGCTATCAGCTGTAATACTGTCATTTCCTTGAGAGATAATGTCCCCTGACTCACAATCTATCTGCTAAGTCCACGAAGAAGTGGTTATGTGGCCCCAATCTTAGTGTTGTCTCATACATTGCTCAATTATATGTGTCAGACCCCCTCTATCAACATGGAACTAAAAATGCTTATAAAAACATTAAAAAGTAACTGTAAGATTTCTCTTTGGTATCAGAACTCAGAGAACAGCCAAAAATGTTAACCACACATTTCTCACATTTTATGACTTGTAAGTAGGGGTTGATTTTGATCTTATATACGGCTTATATAAGCAAATTTTTCAAGGTGATATTTGATGAGTAAATTTTGATGTAATATATGTTAGGCATGCAGAAAAATGTCAGAAGTTAAAGATACTCTTTTATCTTTTTTTAAAAAATCCAAACCATGAAACAGTTCAGCTAATACTGTAGTTGATAACAGTTTCTAAGCACTAATGTAATAGATATTACTTTAAAAGTAAACTATTGTGCAGGCAATCCAATTTATTGGTTGACTTCATTTGGTGATATTGTGAGCTCAGCTGTAATTGCTGAAGGAAGATTAAGAGAGGAATAGGATCTGACTCAGCAGAGTGCAAAGGGAGTTACATGGTGAGTAGGTGTAAAGGGGAAAGGTAATTTTGATTGGTCATTTAATTTTTGATGCTTCTGTTTGATTTTTTTGTCAATTTTTGTTTATTTAATTCTTTAAGTATGTCATTGCTGGGATGTAGTAGAAGTTAAAAAAGTCAATAAGAATTTCAGTCACAGGTTGTGTACTACTGAGTAGGGGTGATAATCAGACTTTTCCAAGGTGGATTTCAGGTTCACTGCTTTCTGAAATGAAGTTTAGACTGCCTCAGATCTCACTATGAATAACTTAAACCAACCAGGACACTTGAAAATAGATTGATGACAGCAAAAATTTACTATTAGACCAATATTGTTTTCATAGTTCTAACCAACAGTAAATTATAAGATTAACTCAAACTGCTTGTGTTGAGCAAAAGAGTGTTTCATCAGCTTCTGACTATAAAATCTAATATTTGACTTTCTCCCACAAAGAACTAAGTGAATTATGGGAATACTTATACTCTTTTAAAATATTCTTTATTTATTTATTTATTTGTGAGAAAGACACACACACACACACAGAGAGAGAGAGAGAGAGAGAGAGAGAGAGAGAGAATGGGCACACAAGGGCCTCTAGCCACTACAAATGAACTCCAGATGCATGTACCCCCTTGTGCATCTGGCGTACATGGGTCCTGGAGAATCGAACCAGGATTCTTTGACTTTGCAGGCAAACGCCCTAAGTGCTAAGCCATCTCTTCAGCCCTCTTTTTTGTTGTTGTTTTCCTTTTTCTTTTTCTTTCTTTCTTTTTTTTTTTTTTGAGGTAGGATCTCATTCTAGCTCAGGCTGACCTGGAACTCACTATGTAGTCTCAGGGTGGCCGCGAACTCACAGCAATCCCCCTACATCTGCCTCCCGAGTGCTGGGATTAAAGACGTGCACCACCATGCCCAGCTATACTTGTGCTCTTAATGAAAAAAAAAAAAAAAAAGAACTTTTAAAAGAATATATTAAAACAGAAATATGCACCAATAATTTCACTGTTTTAGTTGGATTTGTAATTAAAGCCAATGGCAGACATTCATGTTTGATGTGAAGTCTGAATATTCTCTTTGTAAAATATTTCTCATTTATCTTTCTAAATTATTAAATATAATTTACATATGTATGATACCATCTAAGGTTTATATGCACTTCAAATTCTATAGATATATTTAAATATTAGTAAATGCAATTTATTCAGAGTTATGTATTTTAAGGTCACTAAGGTAGAAAAGCAGCTAATGACCATATTTTAAAACTTCTACAGCATATTGCTTGGTGACATAATGCAAAGCTATACCATGTACTCAATTATGAATAGATGAAATGACAGATTCCTAGAATGAATTTTCAGGTAATTTTTCATTTTTATTTACTATTTATAAACACAGCACAAATTTTGCAACATATATTAAGACCATGCCTTCTAATTTATGCTATCAATGATGTAATTTTGTGACTCATTAACATTATTTTCATTTTATTAAAATTAAATGGGCCTAACATGTACAATATTAAATTACTATGGTACTAAAAACTGATATAGGAATTGAAATATACCATTTAAATATATGCCAACTAGAAGCCTAATGTCTAATAGGGTTGACTACTTAGTAAAATTGTCCATTTTATTAGTTTACATTTCTTGTATATAGTAGTTGAGAAATTATTTTCTCTTTCAGTCATTTGGGTACAAGAATGATATGTAAAACAGAGTAACACAAAGATAAAATGTTCAGAAAATATTGAAATGAATAAGTGACTCTTTAGCTGTAGTTCCTGAGGCTGTGAAGTTGGTTCAATGATTAAAGTTTCTGAATACAAAACGTACTAATAAAGAAAAAAAGAAAAAAAAAAAGGTGCTTGCCTGGAAGGCCTGGGGGCTGGGCTTTCAATTCTCAAGCCACTCACGTAGCCAAACGCAAAAAGTGTCTTGGTGTTCATTTACAGTGGATAGAGGTCCTGCAAAGACTGAGCATTCAGGTTCAATTCCCCAGTATACACATGTGCCATATAAACAAGATAAACAAGTCTGGAGTTTGTTTGCAGAGGCTAGAGGAGCCCTGGCATGCCCATTCTCTCTTTTTGCATCTCTGTCTCTCAAATAAATAAATAAAGTATTTAAAAAGAAGTTTGAATCCTGGTGTGTGTGTGTGTGTGTGTGTGTGTGTGTGTGTATGATATTATATATGTATACATATATATTATGACTGGGAGGGACTCTACCTACTCTTTGAGTTTTTACATAAGTGCCAATTTAGATTTGCATAGAGTCACTTCTCACATGAACAACTATCTATGCAGAGGTTGCAGGTCGTTGGCTTCATGTAGAACCACAGCTATGGTAATGTCCATGGTAGTGATCTTGACCATCTTAACCCTATAATGCGCAAAACATAACATGCATTTTAGTAAGCATTTATATATACATTTAGGAATAATTTAACAAAGCAATTTAAAAATGATGTTGGAATTTGTAATATTACTAACCTACTACTTATATAGGGAACTAAGTGATTGTACATAGTAAAACATCTTATAAGGAATAGAATATAAATGGAATTAGATATTTAGTTCATTTGAGATGCCCTTTTATTAAACTAAATTATTTTAAATCCACATTATGAAGATAAATTCTTGGCAATTCATCCAAAATAACACAGAAAATTTTTCATCTAAAGAGGATGGTTACTGACCTTTAAAATGAAAATTACTACTCTGAGAAAAGTAAATATGACAGAAAATGAGTATGTGAGATTCCGTTGCTTAAAAGGATTTTTCCAAATGTTAGTTATGTTTTTTAATCATAGCCAAAATGTTATGGTATGTTTAATCATAATTATTCGCCATCGTATTTTCTAAATGTAACAGAAATCCACCAACATTAATGTTTTAATGGTAGTAATATAAATTCTGGAGACTATTTCATAAAGTGTCTAATGTAAGACAAGATTGGAAAATATAAGAATTGAAATCACAGTATAAAATCATAGATTATTCCTCTCTATTTCCTTGAAAATATTTTTAAAAGATGGATATCATATTCATTTTAAGGCTTTTTAATTAAATTCACACAAACCATGGAGCCTTGTAAAATAAAAACATATTTTCTACCAGTTCTAAATGTTAAATCTCAAAGCAAAGTGTCTGCAGAACCAGCACGTCCCCTGAAGTCTCCAAGAAAGAATCCTTCCTTGAACCGTCCTAGCCTTATTGCTGCAGGCAGGGCCTGGCATTCCTTGTCTTGCAGTATCAGTCCAATTGCTTGCTTCTCTCTTCACACTGTCATCTGTCCTGTGCATCCCTCACCTGTGCATCATGCAGAGTCTGATGCAGAAAACAGTTAACGTATATAAGCACTCCTGGCCTTGAATATAAAGGCTCTATTTCCAAATATGGTCACACTTGTAGGAACAGAGGGTTAGGATTTCCACATATCTTTATGATGGACAAGGGTGCTGAACCTTTTGACATTTCAACACAATGTCATCAATTACAAAGTTCACACTCAAGAACCATACAATTGAGTTACAGAAGAAAACACAAAATTTGTGCTTTTATTCACAAAACATAAAGAAGCTCATAATGTTTTAAGTAAGATTATAACTTTTGTGTTGGGCTGCATTCATAGTTATCATAGGCAGTATGAAGGCCACAGAATATGAGTGGAATAACTCTAAAAATTAGAGGTTATAATTCAATTTAAAACACATGCGGAGATCAATATATACATTATTGTATGAAACATATGTTTGTCATATACTAATAAATAGATAGCATTTATAGGAACATTTATTGATGTTTAGGGCATAACAGTACCCTACATTTTAATGTGAAGTTTTCTCGATAAATTAGCATTTAAAATCATTTATTGTGACAAAAGCAAGGTGAAAACCTATAATTCCAGCTAGTTGGAACTTGGGGAGGGAAGACCACTTGATTCCTAGAGTTTAAGACCTGTCTGGCCAACAGAGTGAGACCTTGTTTCTAAAAATAAATCATTTGAAAATTAATATAACATAAATCAATATCACATTTCAGTAAGAAATATAAAAGTGTGACCTAAGAAAACTACCACAGTTTCTCATCAAACACTTATTTACGTATCAAATCTGTTATTTATACAGTGTCAGAGGCAATGTTTACCTTAAGTGAAAAAGTAAAGTATTGAAAAGAAGGATCATGAATCTTCAAATTTTCTATTTAAAATACCTGAGTTAACTATGCTCCATTGCTCATGATTTTTTTAACTGTGCGTGTACAAAGTGTCCTCAAAGGTTGTCCTTCAGCATGCTCTATAAGTGATCCCCCAATAAAGTCACTGGTTCACGGAACTGGTGTTACTCTAATTGTACTTTGCTTTGCCATCCGAGCCCTATTTTGGGTGAATGTGTGTTTGCATCTTCACAGGGAAAAGTTTCCCAGGATACCTATGTTCCCTTGAACAAATGGTTTAGTATAAATTCTAACAATGTTGAGTGAAATTAATCGAAGGTGAAATACATTATAGAGATACTCTGCCTCTGAAGAAACCTAATTAAAAGTTTAGAAATCCTTACTAGAAATTAGGACGTAAAGAATGCTGTTGGTGGGCCCAGGGAAATGACACAGTTGGTAACGTGCTTGCCTTGTAAGCATGAACACCTGAGTTTGCTCTCTAGCGCCCACCTAAAAATGCAAGGCTGGTGACATATACCTGTAATACCCTGGCCCCATTTCAACATATACAGAAGGAACTCTGAAGCTCAATGAATAGCCAGACTAGCTGACTCAATGAGTTTCAAGTGTTTGTCTCTGGAAGGGGTAGACAGTGTTCCCAAGGATGACATCTGACATTTTCCTCTGACAAGTGCATGCATATGCTAGCACACATGCACACAGATGAACACCCCCCCCACACATGCATGTAGAAGGACGTGTATTTCAGAAACAAACCCCGCTGGTGAGCACTTAGCAGGAAGTGAAGAATGTAATATTGGAAACTATAATGATGTATGCACTCATCTCTGTAGAAAGAAATCTTGTGAAAATACGATCTGTGGTTATGTGGAATGTAGAACTTACATATTAAATATATATATATATATATATGGGAGAGAAAGATTTCCTATCAATGCTGAAGATACTCCCTGATTTTTTATTGATAGTGAACTGTCAGAGGGGAAAAAATGATAAATTATGAGAGTAAAGAATGGCAAATTAAGAATAGCAAAAATTTACTCTGTATTACATAGAGGAAAAAATACATATATGGTCTCAAAATTTTATCAGTTTAACTAGAGAAACTCTTTGCATTTGCCAAATAATATTCGTAGAAGTAGGCTGTAGGGAAATGATCATTTTTCAAGTATCTGTGGACATGTTTTTATTTTTTTCAATGTCACCAATGTCTATCAAATTCACAGAAACCCACAAAGTTTTGATAAAAATTCTATTAACATATGTCAGCCTGAAAAGTGAAAAAGGAATACAGAATAATGTAGGTGTTAAAAGAGATGCTGTAACTTATTTAATGAGCTTTCAGAATGGACTTTGTGTTTGTGTAAGGCAGGGAAAAGGAGAGAGAGATATTCATGTTGTGTGGATAAAAACTAATGAGTTTTGACAACCTAATTTGATTTTTCCTGACATTTAATGAGTGATAACTGAATAAAACAAAATCTAAAAGCCAGTTACCTGCATCTTTAGGATTTCCTGCAAGAGAGCTGCACTTTTTAGTCCCAAATGTAGATAATGAAAGCTGTTATATATTCACCACAGGCTGTCATCTCAGGACACCGAGAGACCATGTGGGAACCAAGAAGAAAGCCATTCCTCTCCTGATGAACCCTGATAGTGCTGGAAAGTGCTAAGGGAGCTGCTGTGTGACAATGGACAACAAAGCCCTAATGAACAGGCAGCCCTGCAAACTAGGCAACTCATCAGCTGGACAAAATATACTTTTCAACAGTGGCACACAGCCCACTTGGGTAACCAACTGCCCTCTGATTGGACTTGATGCTGGCTTAGTGGGTGAGTGTTCATACCTGGTGCTGGGAGTGAAGCCAGTGTCTGATAGGTAGGAAATTCATAATCCCCAGAGAGAAAGCCCCATTGTTATCTGGACAAGTTGAATGAGTACTCTCATCAAATGGTCTCTCAAAATTACAAGAATACTGCCTTAATAAAAACTGCTCTCACCCATGGTTGGAAGATCTGTTTTATTTTACTGATGGTAAAGAATGCTGGGGAGACCAAATATCCACTAAATCCAGCAAGAAAAGACAATCGACTGCTCACCACCAGAGGTGCCACTTCTATCTCATCTGCTGGGGTGCAGGAGAAACTGCAGAGGAAACAGCAACATGAGTGTTGTTCTGAATGCTAGCCTGACAACCACTTCCAGGGAAACAGCAACAAACTTGGAAAGGAACTGAAACACATCCTCGCAGAAATACAGAGGCCACAGCAAACACAACACTAAAAACAATCTGCTAACCCTCCCAAAGCTCAGGGACTGTTGCAGAGGAGGAGTGTGGTAGTCAGCTTTAGTGGCTGGGATGACCCTCCAGAAACAGTTTGTAGGAGGAATGGAATTTGTTGAAGCTTGCAAATTCAGGGCAAGTTCCATAATGGCAGATGGCTGGACTCCTTTCACAGATCCCCAGAGAGAAAAAATAAGCAACCACCTCCATAACTTGCACACTCCAGGAACCCAAGTCATATCTTTATACTGGAATTCAGATGTGCCCCACACCTTAGGGCTGGACCCTAGGATCCACCCACAGTGACATCAAGTTACAAGCTTGAATAAAACTCCTGAATATATTGAGGGATATCCATTCAAGCTACCACAGGGTGCAAGAAGTTTTTAAGAGCCACAGGGTGAGTAAAAATATGCAGAGGCACAGCATCTCCCTCTAGAAACTAACAGAGGCCCTAATTACCCCCCAATGAACCCCAAGGACCCTACTGATGAGGACTCTCAGGGTAATGGAGACCAAGGACAAGATCATAACCTATGCAAAAAAGTTATATTTATAACTGAAATTTTTAAAAACATTATAAAAAAACAAATATTATCCATTACATGAATTTAACCACTGAGTGTATATGTTGTGTGTTATATATGTTACATGCTTTGTATGTCATATGCTGTGCCAATACAAGGTGATTTTTTTCACATGTAGATTGTATGTTTTATATGTTATAGGTTGCATGTGATATATGAGACATGTGCTATGTGCTGTATGTGTTTATGCAGTATATGCACATTACTGTGCTTTACATATTAAATATGGTGTATTACCCACTTAAAAACATGAACAGATCATATCCCATCCATATCAACTATGATTTAGTGTAATAATTTTGCAACCATCTTGAGTTACAACTTAATCATGGATTCTACATTCCTTAGGATTTTCTTAAAAATACTTTTGGGATAGAAAATGTGAGACTTTGTGACATTTGTTTTATTTGATGTTCAGAGAGTAATGGTAACTACAACTATGGACTCAAGGTGTCCACATCCCTTTTGAAAGAGATTATGTCTATAAAGGTTACCTTATCTAAACCAGATCAACAACATCAAGGACAACCTCACTTGGGCAGTTTTGGAATAGCCTGAAAGTTAAATTAAATCTGTTACTAAAGGTTACACTGGGGAATTAGGAAAATAAACCTATAGTCTCATCCTGTAGGTGGATTTGAATACATTAAGATCTAAATGTCTGCTATGTGAAATCAAAGGAATTATAATTAAAAAATAATTCAATTGTGGATATGTGAATGAAAGAAAAATGAGGAAGAAATGAAGAAAAGCGCCATCTTCTTGTATCTTTCTGCCCCTTTAAGTGAATTTCTTGAAATGCTTATTTTTTGCATAGTTAATTATTACCATCAAAAAGTCTTCAAATGATACATTATTTTTACATTCAATAATGTGCTTGGTTCATAACACATTGTGAGGTCCTTCTTCATTTTTCCATTGTGGTTTAATCTATTTACTATGCTTTCTTGGAGGGAGCAACAATAAGAAACTATCTAATGAGTCTCCATAGTGGTGACACACTTGGGGTGATTTTATGTAAACTTCTACACTATAGAAATATTCATGAAAAATCTACATATTCCACTAGTATTCATGAGAAATTGCAAGGTGATACCTGACCAGAGTCTCAAGGGAAGTAAACACAGTAACAGTTTCTAGGAAAACTCATCTAAGCCAGTATTATAAGAAGATGTTGGCAGCTTTTGACTTAATGATGCTACAGATAGCACACAAGAATGAGGCTGCTTTTTCAAGGCTACACTGGTTCACAACACTGGTTAAGGGCTTTAGTTTTAAAAGCATGCCATAGCATGACTTTCCCCTACATGCATCATCACACATCATCTACTAGAGCTGGTTTCTTTATTGGTGAAAGATAAACAGGCTAAGTGCTCCTGTTTCAGTGTTTATTTTTTTATTATCAGAGAATCATAATACAGAATGCAAATTTATGCCTCATCTTCTAAAAAGGGAGCATATGTTGTAGCAGTTGCTGTATATAGAACTTTTTCTGATCTTGGAAGAACAAAAGGGCAAGTAATAATTTCATTTCCTATTATAGACTCCTGAAACTGAATTATTTTAGCTTGTATTTTTCAAAATAGCTTATAATGAAAGTCATTTTTTAGCATACAAGGAAGTGTACATCAATAGTAATACCACAAAAAATAAAGAACCAAATTTATTTTGGAAGATCATAAGTCATAAATATATTATAGATATTAAACAGAGTTTTAATGTATAGATTTGCAATGTACATAGTTTTAGATGTAAAGTAAAATGTTAATAATGACTGAAAAGCATTTTGTGATTATGTGAAAAATTAAGATACATATTTATGCAGTTAGGCATTCTAAACTAGGGTGAATTACAGATTTGCACCAATGAATTTACTGCCAATGAAATGCCTTGATATTTGATTAATCTTGATCTCTTTGGTAATGATTACCCATCCACTAAAACCAGAAGTATACATACTGTATATTTTATGGACATATAAATGTATATATGATATGTAGATACTTATTTTCATGGCATTTATTAAAGCTCAAAGAGCTTTGTGTGTTTATGGAAAAGAGTTTCAGGATCTGATAAGATCACATGAAAACATGTAGAGGGTAATATCATTAAATGTATTAAAGCTTTCCTTACTAGGAATATTAACATTTTAGAGAGAACTGAATAATTTAGGATGATATTTTTACTAGAAAAAAAACACATGTAAAAAATACCTTTGTGTTTATATGTGTCTATTATTTATTTCTTTTTCTTTTCAACAAAGGAAATTGAACCCAAGTACTTAGGAATGATAGGCACAATTCTCTAACCCTGAACTATACATCCTCATTTTTCATTGTTTTTTGAATTATCAATGATATGTGCAGTTCTCTAACCCTGAACTATACACCCTCATTGTTCATTTGTTTTCAAGAGTTCCATAGTAAATCAAATGAAAGTCTTATGAAAATTCTTAAATTAAGTGTTGTTGCATAGCAATTTTCTTGGAAATGAAATAGGCAATCCTGGTGGGAGGTTCCTTCACAAGTCCCAAATTGAAGCAGAGGCAATTAAGACTCCGGAAGTTCTGAAAGGATGTAACACTCATTTAAGACTCAAGACATAAACAAGGGTCAGGATAAAACACCTCACAATTCTTAGGAATTTCCTGAGACTTACAAGATACACAATGACCACCCCGCCCCCTGCCATGTTACATAAAAAGTAAGATCTACTTGAAAGAAGACACTTCTCCAAGCAGAAGTGTCTGTAAGTCATGCCTACAGCCCTAGCTTCTGTGAGTTGTCACCTGGGCTGGCACTATAGGAATCTGGTACAGTCTGACAAGTAACTGACTAATAGCAAGGTTTGGTTGGTTGGGTCTTTCACAATGAGTCAGAGGAGCTGCCTCAGTGGTTTTCTGCTAGGTGGAAATCTCAAATAGTTTTACTTCCACAGAGCTTTCTGAGTTAAAGAAAGTTCATCAATCTTTCATGATGGAAGTCCATCAACCCTTCATATTCAGACTCTGGAAAATAAAAAAAAATAAATTGGGATGGGGTGTGAGGGGCGTAGAATCCATTTCCAACTGCTTCCTGCTGACAGGTGGAATGGTGACAAGGGCTCTGTTTTTCAGGGTCCAGAGCAGGTAGGGGTGTAAGCCAGTCAGATTGGGTACTGATCCTGTTGGGAGCATTGCGCTGAGGATCCTTGGTAGTTAGTGGACTGAGTGGTGGCATTAAGAAATCTATTTCTTTTAGGCCTTTTGACAGCTGGCATGATAGGAGAGATTTTTCATGTACAGACATTCTAGTTGCTCTTGTCTGTAGGTACACCTGTAAAGAATTAATGTTGTAAGCAAGAGAACAATTGCAAAATTTCCCTGAGCCATGTTGGGTTCAGTTTGGGTCAGCTTCAGTGATGAGATGTTGGGAGCCTCTGTGTCTCTGGATATCTGATTTGATGGGAGCTCATTGTTCTCTGTGTTATCTCCTTCACCCTTGTGCTGTACCAGGTTCTTCAAGAAAACAGCACCCTTGCTTGTTTTGCCAACTATTCTTAGTTTCAATTGGGGCCCTTTTGAGGTATGATGGGGTGGCTCTCTCCTTGGGATCTGTGTCTATCTGAAAAAGAGAAGCAGATTCTCCAATGGAGAGTAAAGTTAGCATCAGATAAATGGGATAACCCTTATTTTTTTAATAGAGAATATAATAGTTGTAGGCCCTCTTGTAGCCCACGATTGGTGGTGGATTGATAATGGAGAGTGGGCTCATGTTTGGATATGGTTCTGACTTGTTTCCCAGCTTCAGCTATGGGTCACGTTCCACTGAGTGGATCAATTAGCCAAATCAAGAGCAGTTGCTTTCTCACAAAAGGCTGTGTGCCACTATTGCACTTGTGTGAGCATCATGACATGTTATTTGCTGCTAAGTAGGTTAGACCATGAGTTGCTTGGACAGATATTGGTCATTTTCCCCCAGTCACCCATGTAGCACCTTGTGGCACTAGATGTGCTGACTGTCTGGGGACTGACTCTCTTCCAACTTCCAGCCATTTCCTTCCATTTTACGTGTCAACCACATATGGTGTCTTCAGCAATAGGGTTTTACCACTAACCTTTGGTGGGTCATCAAGTACTCTGACATAAATCTGTCTTTCTTTTAGGAAACCTTGTAGGTCTCTCTGATCAAAAGCTCATTGTGGATGATAGCCACCTATTGGTACTGGGAGTTACAGGTCAGTGCCCACTAAGAGAAGGAAGAGAAGGATAACTATTATAAAAGAGTTAGAGAGATTTTTCTGTATGTAACATGAAATCTACAAGCAACATATGAATATTATATCTAAGGTTGAAAATAGTAACACAAATGGTACGTAAGGTAGCTAGTACTGTTTCTGTAGAAGTAAGGAAGAGGATATTTTTGGATAAAAATACTTAACTGAAACTTCTAGAATGGTGAAAATTTGGCTTAGGTAAGGTAGGAAGCTGACAAGCCTCTTCTCTATCTGTCTCGTTCTCTTCCTCTCTCCCTCCCTCTTCAAATAAATAAATAAAATATTTAATAAAGGAAAAAAAGAGAAACTAGTTTTGAAGCAATACTTGAAATATTTTGAACATTTTTAAAGTTGAACTTGATGGAAATAACTGATTTTGATGTTTTGATATTGAATTTCAAAATTCTTTATAAGTCTTTAATATAGATGTCATGTAATTGTTATTTACTTGGTATAGAGATCAAAAGACATCATAACTTGAGAAGTAATAAAAGTGTGTTAACCTGGGCTGGAGAGATGGCTTAGCGGTTAAGCGCTTGCCTGTGAAGCCTAAGGACCCCGGTTCGAGGCTCGACTCCCTAGGACCCACGTTAGCCAGATGCACAAGGGGGTGCACGTGTCTGGAGTTCGTTTGCAGTGGCTGGAGGCCCTGGCGCACCCATTCTCTCTCCCTCTATCTGCCTCTTTCTCTCTGTCTGTCGCTCTCAAATAAATTAATAAAAATAACAAGAAATAATTTAAAAAAAAGTGTGTTAACCTGAAAAAGCTAAAAGTTTTAATTAATCTTGATAATGTATTATTATCAATTTTTTATTTTATCAGTGTAATAAAATTTTATATAATTAGATCCATTTGTCATCTATTAGAATAACAGTTTATCAGCAAGTTTTTTTTAATTTAATGAGAAAACATATAAAATCAGGATACATAAGAAATGTATTGTAAATAGAGAAGCAGATGTTCTATCAAATAATCTATTATCTATTGGAAAATATGTCAACTTAGCATTTGGATATAACTCAATTATAAGCTTTAAGTATTTCATTTAACATAAAATTCTTATTTGTAAATTATTTTCTGAAAAATAGTATAAAAGTAGAGCAATATGAAGGAGATCTATTGTTATAAACAGATAATCAGGCATTTTGTAAACATTATTAATGGTAGAATCATATTTGAGAAAACTTTGATTTTGACCTGTTAAATTAAAAAAAAGAAATTAATAGTATACTTATGTCATCCTTTCAGTTTGATCTTTAAGTATATCTTAATCAGAAACTTAAAAAATTTTCTCCCCCTAACTTCTGCTTTTGTGGTTCCGTCCCTGTGTTTGTTTAATCATAAATAGAGTGTCTGGATTCTGACTGCTTGCCTTCCCATTTCCTTTGGTAAGCAGAACCCTAGGCCTATATATATATATATATATATGTATATATATATATATATATATATATTTTTTTTTTTACTGAATACCTAGAAGGTCAGTTATATTAATTTTATATTGTTGACTGTTATGTTATATTTAGATAAAGTTTAAATAAATAAACATACACTTTTAACATCATACCATAGAATAGTCTTTTACTTTTACCCTTTCAACAACATACCTTACAACAATCCTTTACTTTGTAAAGTCTCTTCTTATCTAAACATGTCTCTATAGAAGCAGGATTAAAATTTGGCATAAAAGAATGTGTATTGTTGTAGTAGGCATGAACAAGTGTGTTGTAAAGAACATAGAGGTTGATTATTTTACATATATTGTAAACATGTTTGCAGTAACTTAGTATAATCTTAAAATACATCTGTGGACTTCATAACCCTTAATGACCATAAGTTTAGTTGTAGATAATGACAGACTACATGAAACATATGAACATATGAACATATGTATGACTAGTGACTGGCCAGAAGTACACATATGATAGTCATACACATATAATATTATTAAAGGGAGACAGAGAGGTTTTTTTTAATTGTAATTACAATTTAAATTGTTGAGGACTTAAGTTTTTAAAATAATGTATGAGTATTTATCTATGAGTCAATTTCAGAAAGACAGTTGCTAGTAGTTTGAATTTAAAGTTGACACATCTTTTCTTTGCCTCTCAGAAGGCATGGTTTTGATGAAATAGGTCTTATTATTTTATCTAGTGGCACAAGGAACAATTTATGTGGCCACTGCTTTGACCGGTAAATGCTTAGAGATCAAGGGATGAGAAAGTTTTGTGTAATCAGGTTGAGGCTCAGATAGGATTGAGAGTAGGGGGACTAGGGGATGAAATAGAAGTAGCTTGTGAGCTTGAGTGAGGCAAGGGGAGGGTGGAGAAAGGGGAAGTGGTATAGGTTTGAGCACGAAAAGGAGTGGAGGCTGGGTGGAGAGTAGAAGACAGTGTTCAGAGAGTAAATAGGGGAGGAGGAGTTTGATGGAGAGAGGGTTTGTCAGTTAGGTTTGTATCTGCGAGTGAGTCCTGGTAGGTGTGCTGCGGAAGGGTTTGGGGGCACAGGAAGATTTGGTGAGTGGAGTAAGTGGTACAGAGGGTGGGGTGGGAGACAAGGGTTAAAAAGCCCTGGATTTGGGGAACCTCAGGTCATTTCCAGTTTCATCAGAGAACGTTATTGAGATCAGTGGAATGGTGTAATCGAAAGTTTCACATTCTGGCCAATGGTTGCCATTCCTTTGAATGGATATTCATGGTAAATTGGTGGGTAGGAGATCAGATAAGCCAAGTTCCTTTATACTGGCCCTAAGGCATGCCAATAGGGTGACCTTTGTAAGTGTAATTATTCTGCTGTCTTGTGGAACAATAATTGTGGGGTGCCTCCAGAACCTCCAATTGTCCACAGACAGAGGAGAGAATGAGAAACTTCTGGAGAGTTTAGGGTCTGAGATGGGTACCTTCAGTGTAGATGGGGAGTGATTGCCATGTCCTGAAGGTCAGAAAATGGTGGTGGATGAAAGTCCATTAAATGATGAATGGCCTCTTGTCTGGTTTTCAAATGTCCAGGGGCAAAGGGTGGGGGGGGGGGGAGAAAAGGAAGTGTGACCTTGGTGATTACCCAAAGGGCTGTCAGAGACACTGTAGAGCTCAGAGAGTGATTTCAGATATTCACCAGTTTGTAGCTCTGGCCAGAATTCCCCAGTCTCCACAAAGGAGTCACCGAGCTCATGCAATCTGGAGATCAGGGTGAAAAGATGAAAAATAGGAAAAGCAGTGCTGGATAGAGGAAGGGGCATGAGCCCCGCCGTCCCTTTAGGTATCCAAGTCATGGAACCCGATATGTCAGGAAAGTGAAAGAGAAAAAAATGGACTTGATTTCGAAAGACAGAAACTTTTTTGTAATTTTTTTGTTTATTTTTATTTATTTATTTAAGAGCAACAGACAGAGAGAGAAAGAGACACACAGAGAGAGAGAGAGGGAGAGAATGGGCACACCAGGGCTTCCAGCCACTGCAAACGAACTGGAGATGTGTTTGCCCCCTTGTGCATCTGGCTTACATGGGTCCTGGGGAATCGAGCCTTGAACCAGAGTCCTTAGGCATCACAGGCAAGTGTTTAACCACTAAGCCATCTCTCCAGACCCTGTTTTTTGAAGCATTGTGATGGACCACAGCCTTACCACAGGACAGGGGCTAAAGAGCTCAGCAGGTGAAGGCGCTCAGCTTGTAAGAGCACTATTTGAGAAAATAGACAGGAATCTGGCACAATCTGGTGTATGTAGACAAGTAACTGGATAACAGAAACGTTTGGTTTATTAGATCTTTGACAGCAATGAGGAGCTGCGTCAGTGGCTTTCTGCAGGGTGGAAGTCTAGAATTATTTCAGTTACTCAGAGCTTTCTGAGTTAAAGAAAGTTTATCAATCTTTTATGAAGAAAGTCCATCAACCCTTCACCAAACTAGTGCTTCTGGAGTTTTCTTCCCATGTGTAGGTGTGTAGAACAGTGAAAAAGGACAGAAGGAGGGCACACAAAGAAGGGTATGCGAGTAAGAATTATTAAAGAAAGAATAGAGCTCCAGGTGGAGTGAATGGAGGGGACTTATAAAAAGTTGCTAATGGGCACTACAGTGACTTTTATAGGTTTGGACCAAATCCAAATGACGACTCATGAAAATTAGGCAATGGACAGGTACAGAACATGATAGGTGGACATAAATGCTTCCAGCAAAGAGGTAAGGTGAGATTGCCCAGGTTCAAGCATAAATTGACAAAATTCCAAGGAAGTAGTGGGAACAGGAGAACAATGGGCAAAGGCTGGTGGTGGGCCTGCATCCTCATGAGTTACGGTGGGCCATCAACTTATATCTACATTTGAGTTCCTTGACGGCCTGTGATTCTGACTAGACTTTACCAGGCAAGCTACTTAGCTCCTCATCCTATCACCAGGTGGGATTTTCATTGATCCATCTGCCTTTGAGTCATTCAGTCTCCTATAAGTACTCCCTCACCCATGCCCTGTAAAGAAACCCAGTAAATTCACTGTTGCTATAAAGTAATCATAGGTGGGCTTGTTTCTTTGCTCTGCTGTGGATACACTAATTAGACTGAGTAGATATTTTTCCACATCTCCCCAGTAACAGTTAATACAGAAATCCAAAATAAAGTATAATTTCACTCATATTTACAGCTGGAATAATGCAAGCAAGGTTTTAAAATGAACTTATTTAATATATAAAGAATGTTATCTCAATTATCCCACTGATATTTACATTACGTTATTAGGTAAACACTAATGAGAATGAAAATTTGAGTAATTTCATAAGAATATACATACACTTTTGAATACATTTTAAGTTAGCTTTCAGATGTCTCTGAGAGCACATGTTTAAGAATTTTCATAAGAATGTATGTACAAATAGAACTAGAGCTTACAGGGAATGAACACCTTGTATTATAATCCATAATGGATATACTTTTTTTAATCAAAGTGTCTAATACATACCTGAATCAATAAAGGGCTAGTTTTCTATAAGTAATCTTTAGCAATTGATGTGGTAAAGATTTTTAAATTTATAATATTGTGGGAGCTGTGAAATTTCATTAGAAGACTGCTTGTTAAAATTCAGGTTGAGGATGTGCCATGTAACCTGTCATATTTTCTCTCCTGTGTAGTACCTGACAAAAGCAGGTGTTTTTATTTTTATTGCTAAGTATTTTATGTGTTTTTATGTTATATTACTGTTCTTAGTCTATATTTTGTTTTGCTGGGTACTATTCCACTAAGATTGTTATATGTTACAGGATTTTTTTCCAGTTTTCACTTTGCCATTCCACTGAATATTTTAATGAATAAAATATTTTAATATTACATTTTTATCATTTTAAAATAACTTGCTAGCTACCTGGAAACAATTTTGTCATATCTAAAATTGATAACTTCTTAGAGGTCCCTCTACATTATTTACTGAAAATTCTCAATTTTCATGTAGCAATCAAACTGTTCTTATGCTAATATTTTACTTTCTACATTAATATGCCTTACTAAAAATTTCATGCAAAGTAAGCTTTCTTTCCACATGTAATTCTGATTGGTGCCATCATTATTCCTAATTTTTACTTTTCCATAATGTTTTCAAATCTGTCCATGGAAATTATGTCACACACAGAAACAGACATAATAAACATATACTGACACATAACTATACACCAATTTGCTAGAATTGATTTTTTTCACTGAATCTGTAACTTACTGAAGAAGACAAACTTACTTATTTTATATATTATGCCTGAATGCTTCTTTTTTCTAGGTATTTTAATATACAGAATTTCAGTAAAGATTTATACATTCCAATGATATTGTTACCCACATTTTTCTTAAGTTTATTTCTTCTTTTGCTCATACTTTGGTAGTTTTTGTAAAAATGAACATTTGAAATTTATATGAGGCATCAAAGTATGAATTAGAGAAAAATCTGATGTAACATGAGAAAGATTAAAGTACACATACCAAACCTACAAACACTTCTGGAAGAATTTAAATACGAAAAGAATGTCTCAGTATTCAGAGGTACAGTATGTTAGTGGCTATTGAGGAAATTTCACAATTACTAAACTGCTAAATCTTCATAACATTTCTATAGATAAAATGCAATCATGCGAAATTTATCATGCTTTTTTCTTTTTTCTTTTTTCTTTTTTTTTTTTTTTCTTTTTTCATAGAAATTGTTAAATTTGTTTCCAGGTTTGTAAAGAAATGATGAATAGTAATTTCTTACAAAAGCAACTAAGGGAGGAAAGGTTGGTTTAATTTGGCTTACAGTTCAAGGAGCTACAGTTCTTCATGGTAGGGAAAGCAGAAGGGAAGGAACATGATGCAGTCACTCACACACGTCTGCAGGCAAGAGACAGAAAGTGTGAATACTGGTGTCCAGGGCCCTTTCCCCTTTTTATTCATTCCACACTTGAGCCCATTGAAAGGTGTTGGCTACAGGTAGGGTGGGTCTTTAAAACTTCAGCTAGCCTAATGTGGAAACTTTCTCAGACATGTCCAGTGATTTGTTCCCATTGCAATTCTAAATCTCATTAAATTGTCAAGATTAACTATAACAGAATTAGACATATAAACATACAAAATTATTCTCAAGGCATGTAAGAATTATAAGACTTGTATCAAGACATGTAAGTAATTACCTGTCATAAGAAACTTTTCCCCTGGGGAGACATGAACATGTCTTCACACTAGATAGGACTCAGACAACACACCAAAGTACAATTGCAACAAAACCAATTCTGGTGAAGCAATTTGTTTATTGGGGTAACTGACAGAGCAGGGTGAGCAGTTGCTCGCAGGGCCCTGGGTGGCTCGAAGGCAGCTGCATCACTGGAAAGCCCACTGCAGCATAGGTGAGGACTGGAGAAAGCTGCATCTGTGAAGCACAGTGCACATGTTGCAGCAGCTTGGCTGGTCTGAGAATCTCAGCACACTCCATCACTTGCAGGCAGCTCAATAGGAGTCTTCTCTACAAACAGTTTTTTGTATTGATACAGCCTTAGGGAAGGGTCTTGCAACACTTTCCCAGTCCTGTTGATTTCCTGAGTCTATGGTTCAACAGCTCCCACCGTCAGGAAGGAATATTTCAGTTTCTAATTAACATGAACTTGGGGAGAGTTTGTGTGACCATGTTTATGTCTCCCTGATTGGACGTTCTGAATCAGATCCTCCTTTCTCTTAAGGACAGAATATTTCAGCCAAAAATGCTACATAATACCCAGTATGCATGTGATCAGCTGAATATGGCCACCTGTACCTGTACCTGTAAAATCAATCCTGTGGGACGTAAAGACCAGAGAATTTCTAGGGCTGACTGGTCAATCAGTCTGACTATAAATGACAGGTCTGGGTTCAGTAAGAGACTGTCACAAGGAAACAAGCAGAGTAGTTATACAGGATGGACACCTAATGCCCTCCTCCCATATGTACAGACACATGCGCCTACACCACACATACTTCACACTGTACAAAAATACCACTTACACAACAAGAAAATAATGCAAATAAATTAATGCAAAAAATAATGCAAAACTGATAAACGACTATGTATACCTCAGAGCATGTCAAATATGAAAACTTATAAGGGAATGAAAGGCTTTCAGTCTGGAAGCAATTATAAAATACTGAAAATACTCTAACATTCCTTTCTAAAAGCTCTCATTATAGCAGAACATTCATTTTAAAAATTTCTCACTCATTTAAATGCAATTTGATTTGATGTTACAGAGCCATAGTATCTGTTGTATTTTCCCCCTCAATATTTGCTTGGTACTATTGACTGACAGCCAGTGCTCAGGTTATTCAAGGTCAGCAAATTGCAACACCTATTTGAAGGACACTGGACAGACTGCTCTTCAGGTTTTTATGCTCTGCCTCCTCTTCATGGGAACTACTTTCATGAAATTACACAGTGTAGTGTCTTGATTATATAATATTAATAAGACTGAAAAATGTGGAATATATGGATAATATTGTCTCAGATCTTTAGAAAGATGTTTTTTGTTTAAAGATTATTTAGTGAAAGACTAACAGGTGTTAAAACCTAGATAAATATATCACTTATGCCAATCATAGTTTGTGCAGATAGATCAATGTGGTGACATTTTCTTAGTTTTTGCATGAAATATTGTACTGAATTTAAAATGTGGCTTAACATTGAATACAAATCTTGTAAGAATTAGTCCCCTATCTATCTTTCAGGGAATTTAACTTTTGAATCAGATTCCAGAATTTTAATCTCTTTAGTAATGTTTATCTTTTCATCATGTCCATCAAGAACAATTATTAAAGCTAAAAGTATAGCTCAATGGAAGAGCATTTTCCTAGCACATGAATGGCCGTGGATGAGCCATGAGACCAACAGAAAAATCAAAAAAATGAAAAAAGTCATTTTCTAATGAATGAATTTTCATTCATTTCTATATTTGTTGGTGTTTCATTTTATCCTTATCTGCATAGTCAAAGTGGAACATATTTCTTAGTTATATGTGTTTAGTAGGCTACAAGTACCAAATACATGTAACTAAATATAGTGAATTTGCCAAATACTGGATAAAAATCATAATTCTCTAAATAGTACTACTATAAAATGTAGAGGTGTGGCTTTATATTCTGCATGGTAAAAGTTAGCAGAAACCTCATACAGTATACTATTAGTATATTATATATTATATAATATATTCAATACAATATTGTATATCTGCATATAGTACTAAACACAACATGTTTGTATAATGTATTACCAATGATAATGGGCTGAAGTCACCCCAAAATCATTATACTGCTCTTCTGTCATATCTCATTTAATTGTGATTATGTTAATTTTTAAAATATTGTATGTATTTTAGTCTTATAAAATTAAGTAAAATATCATTTATCATATCTTCTTATTCTCTTTAACAATTATTAGTTGTATATTATTATATGAAATGTTGTAGTGTAGGGAATTAAACTTTAAGGTTTTGTACATCAATGAATGTTACATTAGAAAATGCCAAGACAACCAAATAACAAGTAAACCTAAAATATAATATTAGATTCTGGTATGTGCCAAGAAGTAAACAAAGCATATAATGAAGACAGAATATGATGTGGATTAGGGATTTTAATACAATGCACATAATAATTTTCTAATGTACTGAAGATTAAGAATTGAGCCACTGAATTTGGGGCTGTGGAGGGGATGAACAATCTTGTCAAGATATGTTTCAGAAGGCATGGGGATGCAAATGTGATGTGAATCAGAATTTTACAGTAGAGAAGATAAATTAAGACCCTAGCTCCATGCTAGAGCAGCCTGGATCCTATTCTTTCCTCCTTACAGGACTTTCTTCATCTAAACAGCATCTGCATTCCCTTTTGGCTTACATTGCTGTCAATTACATAAGTGAAGGTAGAATAAAAACAACATCAATTCAAGATTTTTCTCTCTCTCTGGTTTTTTTTTTTTGTTGTTTGTTTGTTTGTTTGTTTTGTTTTCTGAGGTAAGGTATCGCTCTAGCTCAGGCTGACCTGGAATTCACTATGTAGTCTCAGGGTGGCCTTGAAATCATGGCGATCCTCCTACCTCTGCCTCCCTAGTGCTGGGATTAAAGGCGTGTGCCAACACACGTGGTTCTCAATGGGTTTTATTAATAGAAATAATAGAACTTGTGTAAAATTATTGTCTCATTAGGTAGAAATTCAAGAATTTAACTTTACTTTTTATAATGTGTACTATTATGTAAATTCTCTTACCCATTTCATTTCTTGAACTTTTTGAAGAACTAAGAGTAATTTATCTTTCTTCTTGTTGAGCTTTCAAGTTAGTAATAAGAAAGTAAGCAATATTTATAGCTTCTCATGCCACTGTGCCTATAGAGGTATCAATCAGCTTGAATTTATAGTTCTAGTTTAATGACATATTTTTTATTTTTTAAGTGAGATGTCAAAGGAGGAACTCGGTTTTTATAATCTCTAATTTGGTGAAGTGACTTAGCAGGCCTTAAACAGATCTCTGCTAAAGTGTTCGTTTTTTAAAAGTGGGTATGAATCCACTATATTATAACACTAGGACTCTTCCTTTTGCTGTAGAAAATATGTGCATACCTAAAAATAAAAAATGCCTTGGATGTCAAGAAATTATTTTAAAGAGCATTTGTACTGAAAGAGCATTTGTATTGAATCTATCCTCCTCCAATTTTGCTTTGTTTCTGTGTTAAATACTACTGTTGCCTAGAGATATTTTCACATGATGATACAGTTGGAAGATTATCATTATATATAGTACAAACAATTTCAAATATATACCATCAATATCTATTAATCATATACTTAATATCAATTTAAATAGGAAAATAAAATTATAAATTGGTATTAAAACATTTGTATCATCAAATGATAGACATGTATGCTTTGATATGGAAGTGTAATTTTTTCTCCTGTAGCCAGTGCATTTTTCACACAGAACATTTAGCATTCATTTAGTAGAGAAATTTATCGTCATGTTTATTCTAAGTATTTTATAGTGATAGCTGTAATTATAATTATTCCTAAATAATGGAAAACTTTGCCTTTGTTTCAAAGCCAAAATCATAGTTAAAGTAATTAAGTTTGTTTTCATGAGTTAATTCCAAGTACATTCTGACTCAGAGTCAAATCTTTTCCAGTCTCATTGGTAGACCCTTACCATATGGGTCAGAGTAATGTGGAAGATGTGAGAAATTCCCTTTCCTCTGTCTTACCCTTCATGACTTGGCATCACTCTGGGACTTCACTGACTTTTTGTAGCTTAAGATGGATTTAAACACTCTATTCTTACCTGAAAATTAAATACAATTCTCATGCTACATATTTTATAGGCTTTTAAAAGCTTCCTACTATTCTCTGCACCCATGACTTTGATTGCACAAATAGCATGAGTTTTCTTGGTCTAGAATACGTATTCTTCTCTTATATCTTAGGAATTTCATCATAGTTATACTAAGATCTTTGGAGAATGGATTAATGTAAAGTTATTTCTGGCATAATTCTTCCCATTCCTTTAGAAGGCAGTTTGCCATATTTAGAATAATGCTACCTTGCAATCCATTCTCCTCACATCTTGCTTTCTCTTTCTCTCTGTCTCTCAACTCCAGCTTCATCTCTGAATCTCTATTGGCGGTATCACATATAATAGAGATTCTATTTCCAGATTCAAGTATGTGTGTTGTCACAAATCTGAATGTTAAAAATAGTGGTGACAAATGCTAGTCATTCTAAATCTGGTGTTTGCCTCCTTCATCTGATGTATAGTGAAGCGCACATAATTCTTTCATTCTTGTTAGTGTTGGAACTCAGAAAAAGGAGTAGCTTTCTACAGATACATTTTTCACTGATTTTATCCAGCAAATATGGAGCTGCCAGTTTTGATCAAAGTTTCTGGCCACCACGCCTCCATGTATCCACAGTCTGGTAGGGTCTCTGCTCCCTACCAGACTGTGGATACACAGGCTTGCATGACATGTTGACATGGGTGCTGTGATCTAACTGAAGGTGAATCAGGTCCTCAGCCTTGAGGGCAAGTGCTCTCACCCACTGAGCCTTCTTTGAGGTTGCCATTTCAGCATTTTCATGTAAACATGGACAGTGGTGCTAAGTAACTAGGAATTACTTACTGCAAGTGAAGCTTGGTGATCAGTAAATAAGAATAAATATAATAATCCAATAAATTATCATAAAATTACTTTAATAATTTCAACATTACCAATATTTATGAAACATGATGTACCTCATTGATGTTGAGGTTTTGATTCTGTGAAGTGTGGATATTTTTGTACAAGAAAACATTTCATCATCTTATTATAGAGGTACACTGCTTTGAAGATAGATAATTCAGTGTTGAAATGGGAAAATAGCACCTGTGAAGCCATTCTTATTTTACAAAAATTACATAATGGCATAACTATATGAATAGAATCTTCAGTGAGGGTAACAAGTGTACACAGGGAATATGAACAGTTTTCTTTATGTGGATATTACTCACCCTCTAAAGGCTGTCATTTCTGTGAGATTTTGGATTAAATAGTTTATTGCCTTGGGCTAAGACAAGTGTGGGCACTGTTTATGGGTACAGTTAACCAGCCTGGTTGTCATTGTACTAACTTTGTATGTTTTTCCTCTAAGTTAAATGTGTTTAACTTTTCTTAAAATGTATTTCAGGGATAAAGATAACTGATTATATATATGTATGTATATATATATATATTAGACCAACTTACTAGTGTGTAAAAAAGCATAATTTTCAATTTTCCATGGAAATAGTTAAATCCTCCCATAAGCAAAGCATAAAACATAAAACTTCCCTGAGTAGAGTTGTTATTTTAGTGATTCATAGGTTTTTAAAAAATATTTTTTTATTTATTTCCCAAGAGGGAGTGAGAGAGAGAATGAAAATGGGTGTGCCGGGGCCTCTTGCCCCTGCAAATGAACTGCAGACACATTGCCATTTTGTGCATCTGGCTTTACATGGGTACTTGGGACTCAAACCCAGGATGTCAGCCTTTCATGCAAGCACTTTTAACCACTGAGACATCTCTCCAGCCTAAATTTTAATGAAGTGGAAACTTTGTGAATATTAAAAATAATCACATAAATAGTTTGTTTTATGAGTAAGAACATTTAGAACAATTCCAAGATTATTTAGCAATGGTAGATGGCATATGTAAACATATAGGAATTATCACAATGAATTTTGTTATAATCACTTTATAACAAGGAAAAATGATATATAGTAACAGAGTAAATTGATTTTAAAATAATACTATAGCTAGATTAAAAACTATTGAAACATGAAATACAGGCGGTAATATATATTAATCTTGAAGTATATAACACTTATTGGAAAAATGTAAATTGCATACATTTAAAGAGATCGTTTTAACTAGTATAAATGTAGCAAGCTGATTTAAACTTATAACAATATAAAAGAATAATTTACAGATAGTTAGATTTGGTACTGTTTGAATACACAAAAACCACATCTATTGATTTTGCAATTTAAATATTAAATTTATAGTTTTTTTAAAATTCAGACTTTGTCCTAGAATAAAAGTTGAAAATTATGAAATCTTTTTCATGATAAATGCTCAAACTGCAAATTACCTGTTTAGTTGCTTATTCAAAGATATCAAATCAAGTTAGATAATCATTAATGAGATATTACTGTAGTCCAACTGTCCTTGGTATTGAAAATGTAAAAATGAATATGTTATCTTATTCACCTAGAAGGAAATACTTAATCACTCTATGGTACATCAAAACTATTATTGGAAATATGTTTTTGGTACTGTAGTTATAAAACAAGATGATACAAATATACTTTCAGGAACCTCTTCCTAATCTATATAATTATGTAGATTATTTTTAAAAATATATTTTTGAAATTATTTATTTATTTGAGACAGAGAGAGAGAGAGGAAGATAGACAGAATGGATGTGCCAGGGCCATCAGCCACTGGAAATGAACTCCAAACACATACATTACTTTGTGCATCTGGCATAAATGGGTCCTGGCGAATTGACTCTGAGTCCTTTGGCTTTGCAGACAAGTACCTTATGTGATAAGCTATCTCTCCAGCCCTGTATGTATGTATGTATGTATGTTTTATATTATTTTATAACAAATGTTATCACTGATATTTATGAGATTTATAACAAATAAGGTCACAAGTATTACTACTTTATTATTTTAAATGAAATATAAAAATTCATGTGAGAAAATTTATTAGTTTTATATTTTATTTGTGTGTGTGTATGAGCATGTGTGTGCATGTGTGTATGTGTATAGGAGGGTACACACATGTGAATGTCAGTGGACAACCTCCAGTTTTCTTTGCTCCACCTTCTTTTTTTATTATTAAGTAGAAACTTTGTATAGACGCATCATGTGTTGGTACCACCATTTCCTTCTGCTCTGTGGTTTCATCTTCTTTTTGAGACAGGGTCTTCTGTCACTGGAACAAGCTTTGCATTCTCCTGGGTCAGACTCCCATTGTGAAGACATTGGGATCACAGAAGCATATGCCACTTCGCAACCTTTTTTATTAGGTGCCTGGGAATCGAACCCAGCCATTATGCTTTCCAAATAAGCTGTCCTTGCTACTCTCTGGTGCATGCATCTACCATGTGGTGGTATCTTTGCAGACTTTGAAAGATGGCTTCACCAGCCTTTTAACATGGACTGAAGATCAGAGGATCTCCAGGGCTCCTCTAGGCCTTAGGGTAAGATCAGAACTGCTAACACATCTAACCTTATGAACTCAAAAATTTCTGAGTTCTTCTACAGAAGCTTGGCTAATAAAAATAAGGCATTCAAGGGAATTAATTTCATCAATTTTACACACAGAGATAGTCAAAGAAATGTCACTTGTACAAGATAAGTTCTTTCTTTTTCAAAGCTTCAAGGAATACATAGACTTCTAACAACTACCCTCCCAGGTAATGAACCTATGCATATTATGAGCACTTATTCCCTATAGTCTTTCAAATTCCAGTAAGTTATACCACAGGTAAAACATGAACTGTAATTGTTCATGCATATGGCCATCACAATTGTCTTCACTGCTTCAGTTTGATAATGCTTTTTGTTGCTCTCAATAGCCACATCTCTTCCTGATGAACCAGATACCAGCACAAGGGGGAAGGAGATCAACACAGAGAAAAATCAACTCCTACCAAATCAGAGAGCCTGAGCCTCAGAGGCCCCCAACACCTCATCACTGAAGCAGACCAAAAATGAACCCAACATGGCTCAGGGAAATTTTGCGGAAGAGAATGTCAGAGCCACATGTTGGGTCATGATATGCAGAGACATTTATCTTACCCATAACTGTGGGCTAACTCCATAATGCATGAGCCATATACCTCAACAAGGAGGGGCCAAGGGGAGGGGGTAGGTCAAGGATGAGCCTAATAATGGTACCAAACTGACTGTATTTGCTGAATACAAAACTAACTAATAAAATAAAAAGAAAAAAAATAGCCACATCTGTCTAGATGACTAGTGAAATTACTAAAAGAATTACAGACACAAATTTTGGTAGAACTACATTACAACACTCATGCTAACTTTTCTAGGTCTAAAATAAATTATTCCCTTTTAAGTGCACAGGTAACTTTAAGGCATAATTATTCAGAGGAGAAAAAGAGATTTTATCCATATTCTAATTACTGGGGACAGTCAAGATTTATGTCTTTTGTGTTCAAAAATGTTAAATGACAGCTGCATTGAATTAATTCCAGTCTTGCTTTTTAATTGAATTTCATATATTTATTTATATTCAAATATTGTAAAAATAGGTAATATATTATCTAGAGTCATCCTTGACATAGTGTACTTAAAAAGATCTATATTTTAGGGTAACTCATAGCAGTTTTGCTGTGATAACATAAGATAATCTGGATATAAAGAGTTGAAGGGTTGCAAGCTTTTTCTCTGGAGAGTAATCTTGATGAATCTAAGTGGAGGGGAGAGAAGTATATAAGGAAATAAAATATAGTGACAAAATGTTAGAAATGTTTGGGAAGATAAAGATTCTTATAAATGAAGCCATTGTTTTTCTCTCTGTGAGTATTTGTGGGTATTGGAGTAAGATGATGACATATATCTGTAACATGACATATGTGATGATACATGAAAGAGAAACGGTGCAAGTAGTGTTGCACTTTTACTATCACTTTTAGAAAATTTCTATTTATGTGTGTGAGAGAAAGAGGCAGATGGAGGGCGAGAGTGAAAGATTGGGTACCTCAAGCCTTTTAAAGACTGCAAACAAATTCTGGATGCATGTGCCACCTTGTGCATCCGGATTCACATGGGTACTGTTTAATCAAACCTGGGTCATTTTCGTTTGCCTGCAAGCACCTTAACTGCTATCTCTCTAGCCTGTATTCCTTTTTTTTGACAGGCTCTCTCACTCTCTAGGTTCTCCAGGCTTGCCTCCAGCTGGTGGTAATCTTTCTGTCTCGACCTTCAAAGTGTTCAGATTATAGGCATGTGTCCACAATGCCAGATTCATAATTCCTGTCTCTTCTGCATGTGTACACGTGGCAATCATGGATCTGTACACACGTGCATATACAACACACCCTTCTCTACATGTAACACAGACACACAAATGTATCTAAAATAAAAATATGCACTTTAAAATGACATATAATAATAATAATAACAATAATAATAATAATGCTCACCAAACACCTGCAGCATGGATACTTAGTGGAGTTGGTTAGGGATCTTCAGGGGATAATTAAAGTAGTGACTCTTAATAAATAATTGGAAAATATTAAAAAATAATGCATGCAGAGTAGATGAATGGCATTTCATGAAACATGTAATTAACTCAATCTTTAATTTCACTCTGAAAATTAATCATTAAAGTAAAATGTCTCTAATACATGGAAAATGCAATCCTCAAACTGTGCCCAAGGTGTCCAGTCTTTTGAAATTCTAACATGACCAAATGTATCTGCTTTCATTAATAGCTATTTTGGGATGTATGTATCTCTCATATGGGCCACACACTGAGCATATCTGAATGTGATTATATTCTTGTAAAAGTCACATTAAATTAAAAAATCAAAAGGAATAAAGAAATAAGTAAAATGAAATATTTGCTGTTTCACATATCCAGGAACTGCTGAAGTCAGATCTCAGCTATTATAAAATCAGCATACTGCTGCCTGATGCCAAAAGAAAAGAAAACTACCAGCCTATTTCCCTGATGAACTTAGGTGCAAAGATACTGAACCCAATCCTCGCAAACCTAATCCAACAACACATCAAAAGCATTATCCACCTTGACCAAGTGGGATTTATCCCAGGAACACAGGGGTGGTTCAACATACAGAAATCTGTCAATGTAATACACCACATAAACAAGGTTAAACACAAAAACCACATGATCATTTCGATAGATGCAGAAAAGGCCTTTGACAAGATACAGCATCACTTCATGACCAAAACACTGGAGAGAATTGGCATGGTTGGTTTATATCTTAGCATAATAAAGGCAATATACAAAGCTCCTAAGGCGCAAATAATACTTGATGAAGACAGACTGGAGGAATTCCCATTAAGATCAGGAACAAGATAGGGTTGTCCACTCTCACCTCTGCTCTTCAATATAGTACTGGAAGTCCTAGCACAAGCAATAAGACAGAAGGAAATAAAAGGGATAAAATTTGGAAAGGAAGAAGTTAAGTGAGCTCTATTCGCTGATGACATGATTCTATACGTAAGAGACCCGAGAGACTCCATCCCAAAACTCCTGAAGGTGATTAACTCCTATAGCAAAGTAGCAGGATACAAAATCAATTCACAAAAATCAGTAGCCTTTCTATATGCAAATGAAAAAGATACAGAAAAAGAAATAAGGGACATGGTCCCATTTTCAATAGCAACAACAACAAAAAAAATAATTTGGAATAACGTTAATCAAGGCAGTGAAAGATCTATACAACAAAAACATAAAAACTCTCAAAAAAGAAATTGAGCAGGACTTGAGAAAATGGAATGACCTCCCATGCTCCTGGATAGGCAGAATTAACATTGTGAAGATGACAATCCTACCAAAGGCAATATATAGATTGAATGCAATTCAAATTAAAACCCCACCAGTGTTCTTCACAGAGATAGAAAAAAATGATCTCAAATTTCATATGGAAAGGCAGAAGGCCTGGCATATCCAAACATATCCTCAGCAAAAGAAATGCCTCTGGAGGCATCACCATAACTGATCTAAAGCTATACTACAAAACCATAGTAATAAAAATAGCATGGTACTGGCATAAAAACAGGAGTATACACCAATGGAATAGACTTGAGAACCCAAACTTTGAGTCAAGCAACTATAGGTACTTGATATTTGACAAAGGCTCTAACAATATAGGCTGGAAAAAAGATAGCATCTTCAACAAATGGTGCTGGACAAACTGGATAACCATATGCAGGAAATTGAAACTTGGTCCACACATTTCGCCATGCCCTACACTCAAGTGCAAATGGATCAAAGACCTCAATATAAGCCCAGAAACATGACTACTACTGGAAGAAAATATAGGAAGTACTTTCCATGATATAGGAATTGAAAAAGACTTCCTGAACAAAACCCTAGTAGCTCACGGTCTTAAACAGTCACCCAACCAATGGGATCACATGAAGCTGAAGAGTTTCTTTACAGACAAGTACACAGTAAGCAAAGCAAATAGATTACCCACAGAATGGGAGAAAATATTTGCTGGTTATTCAACTGACAGAGGCCTAATCTTTAGAATCTACAAAGAACTCAAAAATGTAAACAGTAAAAAGTCAAACACCCCTCTCACAAAATGGGACAAAGAGCTGATCAGGCAGTTCACAGAGGAAGAAATACAAATGGCAAACACACACTTAAGAAAATGTTCATCATCCCTAATCATCAGGGAAATTCAAATTAAAACAATTATGAGATTCTACTTTACCCCAATAAGGATAGCAAACATCAAAAAATCAAATGAAAATAAATGCTGGCGAGGATGTGGAGAGTAGGAATACTCATCCACTGTTGGTGGGAATGTAAGAAGGTACAACCACTTTGGAAAGCAATATGGAGACTACTGAAAAAGCTGAGTTTAGAGATACCAACAGACCCAATTATTCCCTTACTGGGCATGTACCCTAAAACTTTCAAAGCACAGGCCAGGGAAATTTGCTCAACCATGTTTGTAGCAGCTCAATTCACATTAGCTAAGAGCTGGAATCAACCCAGATGTCCATCACTGGAAGAATGGATAACTAAGATGTGGTATATCTACACAATGGAATTCTATACAGCAGTAACAAAAAATGACACAATGAAATTTGAGGGAAAATGGTTGAACCTGGAACAGGTCATTCTCAGTGAACTTACCCAATCCAGAAAAAATATTGCTACATGGTCTCAGTCATCTACAACACCTAACCTCTATCTACCCAATATGCCTTACATACCCAGCAAGCATCTCATGGACTAGACAATAGGATGGATGGGGAGGGCTACGGAGGGGGTGGGAAACAGAAATCTAGACCAAAAAGGCAATGGTACCATAAAATTCTACATTCTAAAAAGCAGACCAAATGGCTGAACCTTCACCAGGCCCTTAGACGTAACACCTGAGCCACAAGACACTGGAGAGGGTATGATGAAGACTGACCTTAATCTTCTTCAGCTTCTCTCTCTCTCTCTCTCTCTCTCTCTCTCTCTCTTTCTCTTCGAACTCTTCTATATTAGTTATCTTTTTCTTCCTTTTCTTAGTGGACACTGACCTGTAGTTCCCAGTACCAGCATGTGGCTATCATCCACAATGAGCTTTGATCAGAGATACCTACAAGGTTTCCTAAAAGAAAGACAGTTTTCTGTCAGAGTACTTGATGAGCCACCAAAGGTTAGTGGTAAGACCATACTGCTGAAGACACCCTATGCAGTTGACACGTAAAATGGAGTGACATGGCTGGAAGCTGGAAGAGAGTCAGTCCCCAGACAGTCAGCGTGTCTAGTGCCAGAAGGTGCTACATGGGCAATTGGGGGAAAATGACTAATATCTGTCCATTATCAAGCTACTACCAATCATGGGCTACAAGAAGGCATATACCTATTAAATTCTCCATAAAAAAGTAAGGGTTATCTCATTTGTCTGGTGCTAACTTACTCTCCATTGGAGAATCTGCTTCTCTTTTTCAGATAGATGTAGATCCTAAGGAGAGAGCCACCACATTACACCTCAAAAGGTCCCCGGCTGAAACTAAGAACAATTGGCAAAAGAAGCAAGGGTGCTCTTTTCTTGGTGAACTGGGTACCAGCAAAAGGGTGAAGGAGATCAACACAGAGAAAAATCAACTGCTACCAAAGCAGAAATCCAGAGACCCAGAGGCCCCCAACACCTCATCACTGAAGCAGACCAAAAATGAACCCAACATGGCTCAGGGAAATTTTGCGGAAGAGGGGCAGAAAGAATGTCAGAGCCACATGTTGGGTCATGATATGCAGTGACATTTATCCTACCCATAACTGTGGGTAACTCCACAATTCATGACCCATATGCCTCAACAAGGAGGGGCCAAGGGGAGGGCGCAGGTCATGGATGAGCCTGATAATGGTACCAAATTGACTGTATTTGCAGAGTACAAAACTAATTAATAGAAAAAGTAAATAAGAAAAAAAAGTCAGCACACTGAACACTGTCTTGGTTTCACTTGCACAGTTCTTCATTGCTTTCTGGTTGTTTGGAGTCCTCAGAGTTGACAGAACCGTTAAATTCACAGCTTAGTGCAGTACATAGAGGAGTGTGAGCTGTCCCCAGGGGACCATAGTAGAGAATCCAATTGTGTGTGTTAGATAATCGTTCTAACAGCCTGGCTCTTGTTGAGATACCATCCATGGCATTAACAGTGCATGCTGAAATATTTCAGATGGTTTCTGCCCCATCATAGCTTTTCAGACGCTCCTAAAACAGCAGAAGCTGTCTCAGTGCAGGTGACAAAAGAAGGACGCTGTGCAATCCATGGCGAAGGTTCCCTTCGATGTTTCCCTGTGGTTGATTTCTAGATAGATGGGTTAAACGACAGAGGGTACGTGACCCTTCTAATTCAGGGGAACTATGCCAAGCTCAGAAAGAGCTCTGACCTGAAGAAAGGGGGATAATTTTTTTTTCTCTTAGATGACCTAGAGAGCTGTGAAAGCTTCCATTGAGCCTTGTCCGTGGATCCTCAGCAGACACACAGAGCTGTGTAGGAAAGGGGGGCGGGCACTAACACCAGGAATTCAGAGCATCCTTCAGTGTTCTTCTCTTCACCTGCTCTTCTACCTAAACACACATACTCACACATACACACACACACACACACACACACACACACACACACGTTCCTGATAGAAAAGAAAAACATGTAGCAGTTTGAGTCATGAAAGTATCTGTCCCGGGCTGGAGAGATGGCTTAGCGGTTAAGCGCTTGCCTATGAAGCCTAAGGACCCCGGTTCGAGGCTCGATTCCCCAGGACCCACGTTAGCCAGATGCACTAGGGGGCACACGCATCTGGAGTTCGTTTGCAGTGGCTGGAAGCCCTGGCGCGCCCATTCTCTCTCTCGCTGTCTGCCTGCCTCTCTCTCTCTCTCTCTGTCTCTCTGTCTCTCTGTCACTCTCAAGTAAATAAGTAAAAATAAACAAAAAATTAAAAAAAGAAAGTATCTGTCCTTAAAATGGAGGAAGAATTAAAATAGTGAGCGTTGTCACTGGAAATACAAAGCAGAGACTATGAAATCTATGTCAGATGCTTCAGTGACTTAAACACATGAGTGCTAAAGTGTAATATTAGAATTAAGAAGACCAAACCTCTGTCTTTGTTGACTTTATTTAACAATTAACTGATGTGGGCTGGCAAGATGGCTTAGTGGCTAAGGCAATTGTCTTTGAAGCTGTACTTACCAGTTGTGAAAAGAACTTAGCACCACGTGCACTTTTGTCATGTTTTGCCGCCATTAAATGCAATAATGACTTATAATAGCCTAAATATTGTTATTTTCCTATGAAATAATGTATGTAAATTGCACAAAATTTGGAAATTTTCTTTAAAATCAAAAATCATACCTTCTGGTCCACTTCCACATTTCACATTTTAAGTTAACTTCTATTTTTTCTGTACAATATATGTAAAATATTCTGTATTTTTAGTTTGCATCTGTAGATTGTCAAATGCATTTTTTCATGTGCCATGCTCATAAGTGTTCTTGAAAGAGGAGTTAATTTGATCCCCATATTAATCCATTCTATAATTGCAAATTTACTTAACTAGATTCCTGTTGGAGATATTTAGGTTCATGTAGGACAATATCTACCGTTCAGATTTTTCGTAATTTAGAACACCCTTCCTATGTTTAATCAGTTGCCCATACACATGTCCTATTTCTGTATGTAAGAAAAACTCAACTTACCCTCTCAGAATCCCTTAGCCAGAGGCAGAGTTATGTGATGGAGGGTCTAGCAACAAGTACCGATTAGCGCTCTTCACATTGGAAGAACGTCACCTGAAAGAAATGTGCAGGTGTACATCTGTTGAGGACAGAATGCTGAGGCTGGTATTTGAGGATTCTGATGTGTGAAGTTTTGGCAGGATCAAGATTCATTGGCATGAACTTTTGGGCCTATGATAAACAGAATTTTGGGGTTTCACTGGAGTGGTCTCATAATGTAGCTATAACATCATTAAACCTGATTAAAAAAAAAAATCTCTTCTTCAAGCCAAAACAGATCAGTGCTTATCTTGTAGCTACTGATTATATAATTTTAGGAATTTATATGTTGGATATTAAGAAACCAAATTGAATCTCAAGTCTTTAAGTTTTAGCATATTTCACTTGATAGTCCACTGAATATTTCACTTTTGAGTGGGACTGGGAGGCAACAGCAAATACTTCATATGGGAACAACTTTGCACTCTTTAAATAACTGTGACAAAAAGAAAAAAATGGTAATACTTCTTAGAATTATTTATTTCGGCAGCTCCTGCACCACTTTCTTTCCCAAGATAGCAATTGTAAATTCTCACCATTGACAGACTTGAGATGTGAATAAGCACTTTATTTTGGCTAGATGTCTTTATGTTCCATTATCTAAGAGCATTAATATACCTTTATTCTGCAATGTTACTAGTTCGCTGCTATTACATTTTATACTTCTATTGAATAGGACTTTTTTATATACTTGGAGTAAACATAGCATTTCTCTTTGGATTGAAATTATGATTACTTCTGCTCACCTGTGTGTAGCAGTTGTAAAGACTGGCCTTGGTGACTACATAAAGTTGTAGTGTTAGCACTTGTAACGAAAAATAAAGAAATGTTTAGAAGTGTCACTTTAATTATGTTTCAATTTTTTATATGTTATCAAGGCAGTTCATATGTTTTATAAAACATAACATGACCAAAGAATTAATAGGTTAAAATAATACAAAAAGTAAATGTGTATTTTTCACCTACGAGATGCAGTACTAATAATTTTCATGATCAATGAAGGCTTTGTTTCCAAGCACGAAGTTTCAGCAGTGAAACTCTACTGTAAAGCTACTTCATAGATGCCCATGATGTTACCACACATTTGAAAAACCTACTTGCATGAGAGCTCAATAAGAAAGGAATGTGGGGTTGAGGAATGGCTCATCTAGGGAGAGTACTTGCTCCACAAGTATGAAGGTGTGAGAGGGCCAAAGTGTCCTGAGTTCTCTCATGGCCTTTGCATGCCGTCAAATAGGGTCTGTACATCTACACATGCCCATGCAGGCAACATACACCTCACAACGTGCACACCACCAGCATTCTACATATTTTATATGCAAGAAACAAAGGGAAGAATCAAATATCTGTAACTACTTTCAAGCAAGCTCCATGATGTTCATTACTTTCTCAACAAGTGAAACATTAGTAAAATCACTGCCTAACGATTTCTAAGTCAATTCATGTATTAAAGCCTTGTGTATCTTTATTGTACATTCCAAATATCATCTATGATACAAAACTACTATATTCTCATAAGATTTAATAATGCTATTGTTTAGCTATCTAGTCTTTTGTATTATTTTATGTATGATAGTAACTAAATTATTTCACAAAAATGCTAGAGAGTGTGAACAATGCTTCTAGATATTATTTTAATTCTAGTGTCTTTATAATCTTTACAACAAATATAATTGATGAAATTAATAATATTTTCTAAGGAACCAAGGACACCAATTATTCTGAATCTATGGGTAAAGAGATATGAAATTTTATACAACTATAAGCATTATATTTTTCAATAATAGATTTAAAGCCAAGAGCGCATGAGTATTTAAAATAAATAATAAATGGAAGGAGCAATTACCATACATTTTTATTTGAGGATAAAGTGTAAAATTATAAGCGGTGCCATCATTAAACACAGACAATTCCAGAATTTCTCACTCAAGCAGTCTAAACAACTCCTTAATCAGACTTATATTTTGAATAATACTAAAAAATGTGTGGGTCAAACCTTGGCTTCATACCTGTTGTATTTGGATTCATCCTGCTAAAATTTAAAAAAAAACTAGTCATCATTTATATTTTGGTATCATTGTGAAGCTATTATAGCTTAACCTTTTAAATTAAATAAAATGAGAGCATAAATCTCTCCACAGTGAAAATGCCACAGCCAGAAACAACCAGCATGATTTATTACCACTGGCTCACTAATTCTGGCAACATATATTCCATTTCATCTGCATGATAAGTACAATACTCAAGACTTACTTATTTACGTACTTGATTTTTTTTATTATCCCTAAGCTATTTTTTTCTACGGAAATTGGGCTTTTCTTGTTATTGCATTATGAACTGGTAAATTTCCACATTTAGCACAGTTCCTATCTCTCATTTATATGGTGACTGTATACTAGGCCAACTATTTAGTGAACTGTGCCACCATTCTTGGGCAATTGAAAGACGGATAAAATGTTAGATGTAATGGCAACAAAATGAGAGATACTGGTTTAATTTTCCCGCTCTGAGATTGGTAGGGTGTTTGTTTGTACCAAGATGGAGAAGAAAAAGGATGAGGCAGAATAAAAGGCCACAAAATATGAGGTGAGGAATTTTTAGGAACACAGAATCTAAAATACCAGATTCACACTCACCCATTTTTCCATCCTAGGAAAACATGGATCACACAGTCACCAAATGTGTTTGCATGGAGGATCTGCCTAACACATGCCACATAAATTTAGGCTAATTTGGTAACTTTTTCTCACTTTTTTCAATTGTTTTGTACAAATACATGTTAAATTCTGTATCCTAAGTGATACTGTGAGTATTAAATAATTAAAAGCAGAATGATAGATAGATAAATAAAGTGACTTGAAACACTAAAGTGTATTAAGTTACCAACAAATCATGGAAACACTATAATCTGTGAGAAATTTAAAAGGGTTCTAAAGTTCTTGGACAAGAGGACATGATGACACATGATAACAAGATCCAAGAGACACTGAATGACCAGTTTAGATTATGATGTTCTTACTCATTTAGAGCTAAAGGAAAGAATTGGAGCTCTAGAGATATAACACTTAGAATGAAGTGAGGAATTGGGTAGTGGAGCTATTCATTTAGCTTTTTTCTTCTTCTTTTTCATCATCATCATTATTGTTATTATTTTGAACAACATATTTTGTATGGATACATCATGAGTTTGTACCCTCTTTTTCACTGTCCGTGCTACCATTCCATTGGGAATGTTCCAGGGGCAAAAACCACAGAGGAATTGGGGAGACGAGCATGAGTACTGCTTCAATAATCAAGCCTAATAATCAGCACCAGGGTATAGGAGATAGACACAGAGGATACTCAACACCTACCAAAGTAGAGATGCAGAGGCTCTTAAGAGCTCATCACTGAAGCAGACTTAATGCTCACCCATCATCACTCAGGGAGTTTTGTGGAAGAGGGGACGAAAGATTGTAAGAGCCACAGGTTAAGACATCATGCCCAGAAGTATTCTCTTCCCCCCCCCAAAAAATAACTGACTGCTGCTCCCACAATGCATAAACCACAACCCCACAGGGAAAACCTCATTCACTTTTTAATTTGTAAATATAATAAAATATATAAACTGTATATCAAGGATTTTACAAGAAGGCTATTTCATTTCCAAACCTATAAAGAGTTTATCACTAATATAAACTGAACTTCAAGAAGCTTAAATAACTTTGGTAGGGCCATACACCCAGTGACAGAGAAGCTAGGAATGGGATCAGGTGACTGGGCTCTAGAGTCCAGCATCTGCCACAATATGGTGCTGTCTATGCTATTGAGAACCAAAGTCTGGCACTGGATGTCTAGACCAGAAGCAATGGCAGATAGCAATGAATTATATAGTTTTGCTTGAGAATTTTCTTTTTTCTCTTCATAACTAATTAGAGTAGTGAGTGGGATGATTGTGTGCATAAAAGTCAATTGTCTCAGACTCATAGGCTCCTAAAAGCTTAGTGATGAGAATTGTGCATAATATAAGTATTCCCTCTACTAGCCGATATATATATGTTTTCAAATAACTACTATTTTGTTGTCTTACAATGCTTTTATTACCAGACTTTGAGCATCATGTTGACTTTGATGCTCATGCACAATACAGAATTAAGGCTTTTCAAAAGAGACAATTTTAGAGCATTCAGCACTAAACTAATGCCTAATATCATTCATCTTGTTTTATTGGTAATTGCTTTTGTCCGCTTGTGATTGTGTAAAAGACAAAGTTAGAAAAGTTAATCTTTCTGTTAGGCCCATGGTTAGGTACACCAAGGGTAGTCCTTGATGGGTTTACATCCTTCCCACCACCTGCATTCCTCCAATCATTGAGATACAGAAAACGATCTGAGAACTCTCCTGTCCTACTACTATGTCAATGGAAACACAGTAGCACTTTTCCATAAAGCAGGAGAAAATCAGAATGTAGTAGGGAAACTGAAATTCTGCATCCAAATCTGAGCTCATGGATGCCCTTTTCCCTGCTTAGCTGACTGAGCCCCTGGGCAGGTACAGTTCTACTGTGGACTGTATTGCAGCTTGCACTTCTGATCATTCACATTCCGTGGAGACTTGGCAACATAAAACAACTCTGGAAACTGAGTAAAGTCTGCTTCTTTAGCTCATGCTAAATGTGCCCTAGTCATGCAGGTTAGTTGGAGAAATAGATAAATAAAATTTACTGTACCTGAAACTTGCTTGAAATCATTTCATTTTAGTGCAGCACCTTTTCTTTCTTCCCTATTTTGTGGACAAAGAATCAATTCTACTCTTATTCTAGGCTTATTTGTGTGTTTTTTTTCTAGGTCAATACAAAAAAAAAAAAAGATAGTATCTGTATTAACATAGGTTACTAAACTAGATATTTTATTTAGTATGAAAACACAAGACAGTTAAGTTGTAAAGCCTGTGGTTTAGACATTAATAAAAATATAGTTTGATTCTATTTTTAATTAACAATATAATTATTGAGACAACATCATACTGTTTTATTCTCTTTCCTGTCATTTTTCCATGCATGCTTCAACAAAGATAGGGCCAATATTGTTCCTGCCCAAGATCACAAATGCACTATTTTTTGTTTCAAGGTAGGGTCTAACTTTAGCCCAGGCTGACGTGGAATTCACTATGTAGTCTCAGGGTGGCCTCAAACTCATGGTGATCCTCCTATCTCTGCCTACCAAGTGCTGGGATTAAAGGCTTGTGCCACCACACCCAGCTTGAATCTATCTTTTAAAACTAAATTTCTCTTATATATGTGCAAAATATTCTAAAACTCAGAAATATTTATTTCAATGGATTTTATCAAAAAGGGCTATCATATAGAAGTTTACTTCAACTTAAAACATTCATTCTGGAGAGAAGCACACTAAGATTCAGGAAGCTTCAAGGCTCTTGAGATTGAGAAAACAAACAAGTCCAAGGACCTCAAAGAGTCTCAAAGGAGCTCCTGAAAATTTCAGTATCACAAGGTGTCTCCTAGAGATTACATTGGGAGTAAGACCTGCCTGCTGCAGGAGACCATCCCTGGTCAGCAGCCTGCAAGTTATGCATTTAGCTTCAGAGATGTAACGTGTGTTGGTGTGGGTTTTTTGGTGATGCAGCTGCCTTTGAGTTACATATGCTCTTATAAGGAAACCCTCCCCCATGTTCTGTAATTAACCCAAATAAACAACTGGTTTGCCAAGTTGTGTTGGTGCAATCATGCTTTAGTCTGGCATCTGTGCCCTATCTGGGATGAATAAACATGTGTTTGCCAGTCACCATGGAAAATGTTTCATGCAACAAGGCTCTATCACAAAAGCATAAGGTTATAAATAATATATATGATAGATTATAATTAAGCTATAAAGAAATATGAAACTGGTATTGGCAGGAAAATGAAATTGAAGATCATCATCATGCTTAATGGACTACAGCAGGCTCAAAAAGACATGTGTCATATGTTTTCGCTCATATGTGGTATATGATAATTGCAGGCATCATTCATTAAATATTTGCCATTATCTTAATGTGACTTATGCAGTGTCCGAGGCTCCAGACCTTTAGTGCAAGTATAGAACTTACACTATGGAAAGAGACAAGCAATATACAAGAAAACTGTGAAACATCTAATAGAAACAAATATTAGATTGGCTGGAAGGGGGGACATTGTCAGGTTGTTAAAACAATGAAGTCCTCTAAGAACATATTCTGTTAAGAAGTGCTAACAGTGTTGCTTTCATGTATAGATTCAACAAATTTCTGAGGACATTCTTCACAGAACTAGAAAAACAAAAATCACTAAATATGGGATCACAAAAGACCAGGAATAGTTAAAACAGTCCTAAGTAGAAAGAGTAATGTAAATGTTGTTTCATCCTTGATTCTCATTACAAAAAAACAGTATGGTACTAGCACAAAAACAGACATATAGAGCAAAGAAATAAGATACAGGATACAGAAATAACCCTTCAGAAGTGTATATTAGATATATATTAACATATTAAATTCAACTAATTTTGCTGGGAATACTGGATTTCTACAAGTAGAAGAATGAATCTAGAACCTTATGGGCTGAGGAGATGATTCAGCAGTTTAAGTTGCTTGCTTGAAAGTAGATCTCTATCATTCACCCTGCACAAAAAAAAGAAAAAAAAGATCAAAATGGGTCAAAGACCTTTCTGTAATGCTGCAAACTCTGAAACAGCTAGAGTAAATGTAGGTGCAGACAAGAACTTTTGAAAAGGACTCCAACAGCACCAGTAATAATTCTAATTGACAAATGATATCCCGTGAAATCCACAAGCTTCTGACTGTCAAGGAAAACAATCATCAGAGTGACGATAAAGGCAAACAAATGGAAACAATCCCTTTGATCTATACTTCAGACAGAGGATTAATATTTATAACATTTAAAGATCTATAACGCTTGAAAAAATCATCTAGTTGATTAATGGCCTAATGAATTGAACATAATATTCTCCAAAGAAGAAATACATATGGACAATAAATACTTGAAAATTAAATTAAAACTGCTTTGGAATTTTATTTCAACCCAGTCAGAATAGCTTTATCAATAAACTCAATTGAAAAAAAAGTTGGAAAGACTGTGGAAGAAGAGAAACATACATGGCAGTGGGAAATGAATCACTATGAAAGTCATAATGGATCTTCCTCAAAAAGCTAAAAGTAGGGGCTAGAGAGATGGCTTAGCAGTTAAGCGCTTGCCTGTGAAGGCTAAGGACTCCGGTTCAAGGCTCGATTCCCCAGATCCACGTTAGCCGGATGCACAAGGGGGCGCACGCATCTGGAGTTTGTTTGCAGTGGCTGGAAGCCCTGGCACACCCATTCTCTCTCTACTATCTGCCTCTTTCTCTCTCTCTCTCTGTCACTCTCAAATAAACAAATAAAAAAATGAACCAAAAAATATTTTAAAAAGCTAAAAATAAAACTACCATAGGACCCAGCTGTATCAATTTTGGCTGATCTAACTCAAACAACTAAGACCACATACCCCAGAGATACTTGGATGTCAGAGTTTATTGCTGTACTATCTGAAATAGCTAAGAAATGAAGTAACAAATGCCAACCTACAAATGAATGAACAAAGAAATTGTGAACATATACACAATGAGTTTTATTGAGCCATTAAGAAAATTAAAATTATTGACAATTGTAGAAAAATGGAGGCAATTACATTGTATTAAGTAAAATAGCCAAACTCAGAGAGACAAACATCACATATTTTATCTCAGGGGCAGAAAGTAGATTAAAATTTACATATGTGTGTTTACATATGTGTGTGTGATAACTTGTATCAAAAAGTGAGAGCAGAGCAATTAAGGGAGACTCTAGGTATAAAGTGCAAGTGCCAACAAATGCTAGAAAGGCTGTTGAGAAACAGGACTCCTTCCATGCAGCTGGACGAATGTACACTAGGGAAGTCACTATGGAAGTTCCTGAGAAAATACTAAAAGTGAGCTCTACTGTTCTGAGTATAAAAACAAATGACTGTAAGTCAGCAGCTCATAGAGACACTTGCTCATCCATGTTTATTGCATCAGTATTCATAGTAGTCCAGAAATGGAACAGCCTAGATGCCCATGAACACATAGCTAGATAAGTAAATGTGCCACACACAACTTTCTTAAGAGAGTGAAATTACGTAATTTGTCAGAAAATGGACAAAACTGGAAGTACATTAAATAAAATAATTCAGTCTCATAAAGACAGAACCTAGATTTTAATATATATATATATGAAAGTAGACAGGGAACAAAACAGGTGATAGAAGAGATCTAAAAGGATGAGTTATATATGATATATTGTATATATAGACACCTAGGCTGGTCCCAAACTCACAGTGATCCTCCTACCTCTGCCTCTCAAGTGCTGGGATTAATGGAGTGAGCCACCACAGCAGGTTAAATACCTACTTTTAAATACATACACACATGAAAGAAGTAGAGGGAATGTGAAGGAAGGAGACAGTGGAAACCAGGGAAAAGGAAACAAAGGAATGAGAGTTACAAATATGAGCAAAGTACAAGTACAATGATATGTATAAAAATATCACACAATGACACCTGATTGTCCATTTAATAAAAATTATAATTGAAAAACAAAAACAGCAGTGTTAATTTCATGCCATTTATTTGAGATATATGCACCTTAGTTTTTTCAAGCCCTTTGAAAAATTTGAGCCTTTGGTAACAAACCATTAGATCCCATCTCAAGCCTGGCTGCGTGGAATGGGGTTTTGACAGCCAAGATGTACCTCAGTAAATAACTGGGCTGCTTCAAAAATAGACAGACTGTATTGAATGCCCCACTGCCACTCTGAGAACACTTGGCTCCAGCTGCAAGAACCACTTCCACTGAAGCCTGCCATTACCTGTATTCCAGATGGCCTTCTTCCAGTCGTGACAGCTCTAGATAACCTTCCCTGTCCTAGGAAGACAACAGCACAGAGAGCCTCACTGAACTTTATATGACTCTAATGAATGCCACCCAGGTGGTAGCATTTCTCCTAGTGAGCTTAGCAAAAGCTTGTGATTTGTGTAATGCAAGCCTTATGAGTGTTCCTCCCTTAAGGCTTGTGAGTGAACCTTGAGTTTGACTTATATTTGGTGAAAGTGGAAGACAGTATCTTTGGTGGAAACTACAATGTGGGGGGTTTGCATGCCACGTCCATGCCACTCTATTTTCTGGCCCTTAAGCTCTTAGCAAATCTTTCCAAGTCACTGGCCTGCCATCTGGGTTTGCAACACTAATGTTGAAACCAAGAAAAGGCTCCTCCTGAATGGCCTTTGATCTCATTAGGACTTTTAGTGTAAGCAGAGCAGGCGACTGGCCACACGAAGAGGAGACCACAGCAGTTTGGTAGAGAGTGCTTTCTTGGCAGAGGTGGCAACAACAGCAAATAGTGGCAGGGGTAGCATTCATAGGGTAATCATGGCAAACAGGCCGTAGAAGATTTCCAGAGAGTAACTGCAACAGAGATGACAAGAGATGGTGGACATGTCAAAAGTGGCAGACTGAAGAGCCAAAGACAAGTTATTGAAGGTCCCATGGACTTGGAGTTTCTAAAACCTAAGGGCAAAGGGTCATGCAGTCCAAGGAATAACTATTAAAACAACAATACAATTACCAAAATGGCATTGGGGGCAAGATCCCAATATCCAAGTTCTAATCTCTCTCTCTCTCTCTTTTATGGGGGGTGTTGGGTTTTCTAGGTAGGGTCTCACTCTAGCCCAGGCTGAAATTCATTATGTAGTGTTAGGCTGGCCTCAAACTCATGGCACTCTACTACTTCAACCTCCTGAGTGCTGGGATTAAAGGTATGTACCACCACACCCAGTTTACATCTCTAGCAGTAAACATTCATGGGAACTGAGTGCCCTGACACCCTGAATTACCAAAGTACAGCTGCTCTGATGTCTGCTACCATTAGCTGATAATAATAGTTTCAAATTACAGCATATTCTGACTGCTAGACTCCCTGTACCAAAACTCCAGAGCAGTAAGGCTTAACATGAGCATTTAGATTTCTGAGTCACAGGCTGTAGGGACTGGAGCCATACAACTATTCTTTGCAGGCCTCAGAAACGCAAGTCTGTATCAAAGGCCCAAAAGTAGCAGATATGAGTAGCCTCACTGCTGGCCTATTTACATCTTAGTAGCGTGAAAAGACTTCCTCCAGTGGAGAGGTTATATTATGAATAGTGCAAAACAGTCATATTAGATTTAAGGAGCTCCTTTCTTATCAATTGGAAGGTGTAGAAGTTTATTTTCTGTTAGTCATAAAATGATATTAGCAGTTTTGTTTAAATATATATCATTCTCAGCAGACAGCATACTTGTCCTCCCAGAATGAAATTTTTTTCATTTTCAGTAGTGCTGAGTTATTTTGATTTTGAAAAAATGCATATGCATACCTCCAATTGAATTAAAAATTTTAATTCACAGAAAGGTATGTTTATGTGGTAAAATTTGATTTCTGAACATATGTATGCATTAAATAATGTTTAAATCTGGATAAGGATATATGTATCCCTAAGAAATTTTTATTTGTATAGAGTATTTTGGCTAATACTGACTGTATTTGCTGAATACAGAACTGACTAATAAAAAAAAGGAAACTTTAAAAAATAAAATAAATAAAATAAATAAAATAAAAAAATAAAACAGAATTTTATGTTCTTGTCATTATAACTGTTCATTTATTTGGGATTATTTTCCAGACCCAAGGAGACCTTATTCTCCAAACTTTTAAGCCATTTTCGTTGCAGCCTATTTTCTTAAAATTTGAATATTTTACACAAATTTTCCCCAATAATTTATCCATCTCCTCCACATTATCCAGTTTTGTGGAGTACAGGTTTTTGAAATAAGTCCTGATGAATCTCCCAATGATCATTTTGCCAGTTGTGCCCAATTAAATACACACTCACATCTATGCATCTATACATGTGTGTATAACATTTTGAAAATTTGTTTCTCCCTCATTTTTAATTTCAAAAATTTGGTCTCAATGCGTATATAACAATATTTTTTTTTCATTTTTATTTATTTGAGAGTGACAGAGAAAGAGGCAGACAAAGAGAGAGAGAATGGGCATGCCAGGGCCTCCAGCCACTGCAAACGAACTCCAGATGAGTGTGCCCCCTTGTGCATCTGGCTAACGTGGAACCTGGGGAATGGAGCCTCGAACCAGGATCCTTAGGCTTTACAAGCAAGCGCTTAACTGCTAAGCCATCTCGCCAGCCCATAACGATATATTTTTTAATGTGAGCAATTACAAAAAAAGTAAATAGCCGGGCGTGGTGGCGCACACCTTTGATTCTGGCACTCGGGAGGCAGAGGTAGGAGGATCGCTGTGAGTTCGAGGCCACCCTGAGACTCCATAGTGAATTCCAGGTCAGCCTGGGCTAGAGTGAGACCTTACCTCGAAAAACCAAAAAAAAAAAAAAAAAAGAACCAAAACCATAAATAGATAAAAAATAAAGTAAATAAATAAATAATTTAAATAAATAATTTTATGGCAAGTATGATTGTGCATTTACCGTTGACATTAGTTCATGTCTCTGGTGATATATTTTTTAAATAGTGAGAGGTAAAGCTATGGAACCACTAACTAATGTACAAATATCCACCAGATAGTAATATCTACAATTAAAATGAGATTAGATATTAAAGGACAGTGCTGTGTAATCAAATTCTAATTTATTCTGTCAGTTTAAGAGTGTGATTATAGCTCATGTGATATGTTGTCTCCTCATACATTGTCAAAAAGGTTAAGTCTCTGTTTCAGCAGCACACATGGTACTCTTTTGCACCAGCACCAACAATACTGTAGAGAACTGATTTCTAATCAATATGCTTCCTCATCCATCTCCACCTTGGCATTATACATTTTAAATAGTTTCTATCATTGATTTTCATTTTTAAGCACATTCTTTTTACGAGTCCAGTAATACCTATCATTCCTTCATCACCAAACAAATCTATCCTACAAATAGGTATTTGGCCAGTGCCTTTCTTTTCTTAAATTTTGGTTTTGTTCCATTTGCCATTTTGACACATGTGGGAATAAAACACTTTCAACTACATGACAGATTTTCTAGATATAAGTATGAGGTCAGGCTCAGATAGCCCGCTTAAATAAACCAGATATATTAAATTCATAGATAATACAGCTGACATTATGAGAAAGACTAATAAAGATGGCAAGAGTAGCCGGGTGTGGTGGCGCACACCTTTAATCCCAGCACTCGGGAGGCAGAGGTAGGAGGATCACCGTGAGTTCGAGGCCACCCTGAGACTCCATAGTGAATTCCAGGTCAGTCTGAGCTAGAGTGAGACCCTACCTTGGAAAAAAAAAAAAAAAGATGACAAGAGTGTTGAGATGCCTGGCTATTTTCTAATTAATGGGAAGTATTTTTTGTTGTTGTTCTTTAGTTTTTTATCTAACTAAATTTTATCTTTTTGCACAGATAAATTTCTGATTAATAGTTGAACATTAGTTGTTTTCAGAAATGATATCACAAACCACAATTTATCAAGTCAAAACTGTATATTAAATATTAATGTAGCAGGCTGGAGGGATGTGGATGGCTTAGCTGTGAAAGCAGCTGCCAGCAAAGCCAAAGGAGCCAAGTTCGATTCCTCAGGACCCACATACAGTCAGATGTACAAAGTGGCACATTAATCTGGAGTTTGTTTGCAGTGGCTATAATCCCTGGTGTGCCCATTCTCTCTGTCTCCCTATCTTCTCTCTATCTCTGCTTGCAAATAAATAAAAACATTTGAAGAACTGTGAAAAAAATTTAATTTTTAAAAAATATATTCATATAGCTAAATGAAGCTTAAATAAAATATTATTTGGCCACCTAATCAGTTGGTGGATTGGCTTTTGGCAATGCTGAACCAGGTCATCCCAGCTGAGTCAAGGGGCAGTTGTGAGACAAGCATATGAAGTATGAATGCAGGCAGCCACCTGTTCACTGAGTTCATTGAACAGTGAGCTGTAGCCCCAGAATTATCTGAAATTCAGTTAATTTAATTTAATGGCATATAATTTTGCATTTTTTTCTTAAAACCAAGAGAAAAATTGCAAACAGAATAAAATCATGAACATTGACTCATAGTTACCATTATATATAGCAATAAATATAAGAAAGAAATGTCAGAGAAAGAAACTTGCTGGGATGATGGAACAGGAAGCTAGCCAAAGGGAAAAAGGTACTGGAAGAAAATCATCGATATTCTTGAAGAATAAACAATGAAACTTTAAGTGGTGTTAGTGCAAACCTAAATTTATTAGTATCAATGTGGTTTTCCTCTTGTGGACTTCTGGATTAGTTCTTGGTACTGCATCTACCACTTTTGATAGTAACCTACACAAAGACGAATATAAGTAGACAATGTGTACCAGAAAGTTAGGATGTAGATAATGTGATATCTGAATGACAGTTCAAGACAATGAACAGTCTTAAAAATACTTAAAATGAGCATAAATTCAAAGTACTTACTCTGCCTATTAAATAAGCCTTGCCATCTTCCAGTGTAGGGAACATCATCATTGTCCTCACTATCAGCATCAGTGAACTTTTCTGATGGAAGAATATGAGATAAATGAGTCTGAGTTGTGAAAGGAATCCTCCATACTCTATGAAATTAATGCAAGTAATCTCATAAATTTCAGAAAAAATATCTAATTTTTTTTGCAAGGAATATCTGTAGGGAGGAGAAATATAGCTGGAAAGAACTGGTTAAAATTTTCTAATGACCACAACTAAATGCTGTTAAAAAAGAATAGAATAGTTTTTAATCTAAAGCATACAGATAGTCTGCAGAACTATAAGTTCTGTCCTTCAACAGAATCAAATTGATCCTAAGCATGAATTGAATTTTCTTCATTGGTTTTGAACAAGTAAGTCAAGAAAAGGCAACAAATCCCAATAAAGATATTGATTTAGACCCTACCAGTTAATTTAAAGATAAAATGGATAAGCAAAAGGAGCTTTAAAAACAGAGAAAATCAGAAAAAATTATACTTTGTCCTTTACCTGTCCTTTCTGAATTCCAGACAAATGAATATAAAGCATGCACATCTGAAAAACATCTAAGTAAGTATAACTTATCAGCTTATATTGCATATGTATGTATAATTTAGAGATGAAATAGTTTATTCAATTTAACCAACCCACATATTTTAAACATACAATATAAGTAATTTTGTATGCTCTTGGTTGAATTAGCTTATATTTTACAAAAGCAAATAAGATATTTTTTCCATGTCACTGACATTTTTTTATAAAATGACTATAAGCAAAAATATCAAGTTATTTCAACTAAATGTTACATTCATAATCCCTCTTCAATAACATTAGAAAGATAAAAATCCCATGGAAATTTGTCTAAAGAGATGACTCTTCAGAATTAATGTTTGTGAGATGAGTGAAAAATTATCTGGACCCTATCCTGTATTGTTTCTATGGTAACAATAATTATATTCAAACAAGAAAGAAAGGTATTTTGACATATTTATTTATGTTCATTCAATTTATAGTAGCTGTGGTACCAGAATTGTGCAATGTCTTTTAAAGAGAAGAAAACCATAATTTAGTAAACTCCAATGATTCACTCGAGAAAATGTGCAAGTTAGCCAACAAGGTGGAGCACACCTTCAATCCCAGCACTCTGGAGGCAGATGTTGGAGGATTGCCATGAGTTCGAGGCCAGTCTAAGACTACATGTTGAACTCCAAGTCCGCCTGGGCTAGAGCAAGAACCTACCTCTAAAAACCAAAGGAAAAAAAAAAGAAAGAAAATATAAGACAAGAAAATGTGCAACTTTATCTGAATCTGCTAAGATGGAAGGTACCGTGAGAAAGTTGTAAAAAAAAAAATGAATTTTGGGATATAAGACAACCCAAAACAAACAGGGGTGAAAGTAAGCCAACTTTAAAGGATAGACAACTTTCAGAAGTTAGAATGCATGGACTGGGTCTGGAAAAGTAGGCCACAATTAAAAACAACATGAAATGCAAAGAAGGTTAAAATCTGTTTTTTTTTTTTTTCTGAGTGAATAAAATCATAAAGACAGACAAAGGACATAATCTATTTCACAGTAAAGGTTTTTCTAGTACTGTGAAGTACAGTGTTTGAACAGGATGAGAAAGGAAATTTCATTTAGAAGATCTCTCACTGATACACAATGAAATGGCAACTCCTACCATGAAGTAGGAGAAACAACAAAATTAGGTGAGTTTAAGCAGGGGTGCAGATGGTGATATTTAAGATGTCATGGATGTGCCTTTGGCAAATAACATTTTCTGTGAAGTGGGCTCAGCCTACTTAGTGGCCAGGATATTGATTAAGGATCAGCCATGATGTCCTATCTTTCCAAAGGAAAAGAAACACCACAAATGGACAGAGGGAAAAATGCATCTGACATGTTCCTAACAGCTCTGATGACCATATGTTTGAAAGATTAGCCAGAGATGCCCTGCCTTCATCTAAAACGTATTTGTCTGTACAACCCACCCAGCATCTGTCAGTGGGTGTGAACCAACCCTGAGGATTTGCTCAGGACTCTCTACCATCACCCCTAGCAAGGAAAAGCAAGTCTGTCTGTGAAAGAGGTTGGGGAAGTGCCACATTCCCATAACAGCAAGCCAAAGGAGGAAGAGAATCTCAATTCATTCAGCATTTGAAAGTTGAAAGAAAGATTTGGGGAGGACTTCATAAGGTTTGAAGGAAGAGTAGCAGTGTTTTGGTGAAGAAATGTACACAGCTCCAAGAATTGTAGTAGTACCAATTGTTGTAGTACCATTGAATTTGGCGCAATGTTCCTATTTTCTAAAACTGAAATTTTCAGAATTCGCCAATATTATGATGGCATTGCCCTAAGCACGGTTCAGCAAATGCCAGATAAACCTTCTTCAGTAAATCTCAGCAGTGAGCCCCTTCCTTATAAATGTGTATGTTTTGCAAAGAATGGGTCATTAAGTGTGAAGATACAAAAAGGAAACACATCATGTTTCCTGGAAAGAGCAGATTTTATATATGTTCCAATTGGGAAGGAGTGTACAATGTCCTCCTCTTTCAAAACTTATGCATCATTCCATATGAACAATGACAAACAGTAAATAGTCTTTCAGTTGTATACTAATTAATTTAAGAAATAAAAAAGGAAAATCACCTGTATTAAAAATGTAAATGGGACCGGAGATATAGCTTAGAGGTAAAGGCCTTGCCTGAGAAGCTTAAGAATGCTTGTTCGAATCTCCAGGTCCCACCTAGTAGCCAGACGCAAAAGCGACACATGCATTCAATGACAAACATGTACACAAGCGGTCACACGCATCTGGAGTTCATTCACAGTGCCTGAAAGGCCCTGGCATGTGTATTTTTTCTCTCTGCCTCTTTTGCGTGCTCTCTCTCCTCTCTCTCTCTCTCTCTGTCTCTCTCTCAAAAATAAAATAATTTTAAAAAGATTGTTAGAAAATGTAAATAGGGCTGGAGAGATGGATCAGCATTTACCTCAATGCCTAACGACCTGGGTTGGATTCCCCAGTACCTATGTAATGCCAGATGCATCAAATGGTACATATATCTGGAGTTCATTTGGAGTGGCTGGAGGCCCTGGTGTATCTCTCTCTCTCTCTCTCTCTCTCTCTCTCTCTCTTCTCTCTCTCTGTTTCCCCCTCTCTCTGTAAATAAATAATTTAAAAATACTTAAAAATGTAAATGAAATTAATTCATTCAAGATTCATGTTTAAAAATGTTTCTAAGGTTGGCTAAAGTTTACAGAGAATTTCAGTAGTATAAATATTCACAAAATCATCCTTAGGGAATTCATGCAGACGTCACCATGTTTTCATGTTTTTTCATAGCAGTTCATGAAATTTGGCATGATACCCTATGATGACTTCATTTTACCCACGGCGGGGGCGGGGGATATGACTGCCACATAGTCAGAATTTACAGTAACTCTCACAAGAACTCAGTAGTTTGCATTTACTGCCTATCACTTCCTTGTGATTTAGCAGGTCTTCCCTTCAATATTTCTTTCCTCCAAATACTTGCCCAACTCAGATTTTAGAACAATTTATACTGGTGGCACATTTTACAGCCTTGGGTAGTTTGTGGCATATGTTATTGTGTCAGAATGGTCTCACTCTGGTATATTTAGGGAAACTTCTAGACATCTTTGATAAAACTCAATTATTTTAAGGTTCCATATTTGCAAGACAGAAAAGCAGGTTATCATCTATATTATTCCATGAGGGGAGTTTTTCTTTAACTATAGTTATATATTCTGCTGGTAGTTTGAACGCAAACAGTATCTGAAGATGGATTTGTTGGAAATGCTTTAGTCTTTAAACAGGTTGAATAGCATAAGTGCTAAATTAGAATGACATGCATTATAAAAGTAAACAGCCAATAATTTTGTGACAGAGTTGTGAGTTATACATTTTATTATGCAGTTTCTTGTTTTGAGCCTGCTACAAAGTGAAGTGAAACTCGCGTTTTTGTTTTTACTTTTCCTCTATTTTGTTATAGTGTACAGATTACTCTCTATCATCCAAATACCTACTGATTCATTATATATTTAATACCAGCTGATATTTCATAACTATTCAGTTTTTCTATTAAGTTCTATTGATATTGTCTGACTTAAGGCAGTAGATTTGACTTAGACAAATAGTCCTAATATTTTGAGACTTCAGAATTGCTCTTATTAAAATATGGCAATAAATTAAGTTATGATCACAAAAATTTTGGATAATTGGGACCCAATTGTAGACATCTTAACATATTTTCTCTCCCATAGCTATAAGAGGTTATAAAGTACTGTATCTCTTTGTAAATATACACATATGGAAAAATAGTGCATAAGAAGCAAAGCTTTACAGCAGTTCTTTAATTTCTCCACGTAACAAGCCTTGAAGGCTTGTTGGGATTTTGTGTGTGTGTGTGTATGTGTGTTGCTGGTAACTTAACTCAGGGCCTTATGGATGCTAGGTATTAATTATATTACTGAGTTATACTACAAACAATGCATTTTTATGGGTAATGTGAGTTCTGAATTCATATAGCATGACTAACTTAAGTAATTTAGAATATTTTTAATAAATGACTTACTAAATGTAGTTTTAATGTCTTTCAAAGAGTTTAGAGATAACTACAGGCTTTCTTTCAGAAGACTAAAAATTCTGAGATATATTGCTTTACTTGCTGTCTACTTAAATCTCATTTCCACATGTGATTTTTATGACATTTTATTGGAAAGAAATATAAGTAATAATAGGAAGCTAATGTTTTTGTTCCTGTCTTTTATGATCCATTATGTTCCTTTTTTATTATGTGGAATTTGCTTATCCCTAAACTGAAAGCTAAGCACAGCACGGGTTTCCTTCAACTAGCATATTGATAACCACAGTCCCTGCACTATATGTTGCCCTCTTAATCAAATTACTACCTGCAGTTAGCTACAAAATGCAAACTGTGAAAAGTAGCTTCCTGGAGTTATGTATTTACTAGCTAAGGAGACATGCATAATCAAAGAAGTAACATGCTGCAATTAGAAACAAAGAATTTTTAAAATGGCACCAGTCTCATAAGCTAAATAAATTGATAAAGAATCTTACTGTTTATGTGTAACATTTTAATATAAATTTTCCTCTCTTGAGTTTCTGTTATATCAGAAATATTCAAAGATATTATAAGTCTCTCTTTTTTTTTTTTTTTTTTTTTTTTTTTGGTTTTTCAACTCTAGCTCAGGCTGACCTGAAATTCACTACATAGTCTCAGGGTGGCCTTGAACTCATGGCATTCCTCCTACCTCTGCCTCCTGAGTGCTGGGATTAAAGGTGTGTGCCACCACGCCCCGCTGAATTATACCTTTTTACCTTCTCCCAGAACTTTGTCTCAGAAATGTCATACTGGCAACTCCATTGGTAAATGCATGACAGGAAGGAAATGCAATAGAACAAGCTATAGGCAGATGTACTAACTTATGGAACATTGGGCATAGAAATGTGCAATTTAGAATAACCTTAAAATAACTGTCTTAAGTCTACTTGCAAATTAAACAAACCTGGAGATGAAGGTTTGTGAGTGGTATTTTTGGGTATTAAATTAACTTTTATGATTATTATATATACTTGAGACAAGCTACTTATGAAGAAATGAGGCATATTTAGCATACCCTTTGGTTCTGGGGATTCAAAGTTCAAGTGGCATAGTATGAGTTTAAGAATTTCCACATTTGACATCTCTGTAGACAGTCACAACCTAGCAGTATGGGTATATCATGATACAGGAAAACAGAGAATCTGGGTGGGGATCATTTTGTCCTTTTATAATATCCCTCTTTCAAATATGCAAGCAGTCCCAATAGAACTAATTCACATCTTGAAAGACCTAAAGCTATCTAATAATCCCAATTTGTAGAGTTTTCACAACTTCCTAGTGCTGCTACGCAGTGAACCACTCCACCAATGACATTAACCTTTATGGGGACAGCATTAAACCATAATTAATCATATCTAAAGGAAAGAGAAAAGTGGCATGGTGGTGTGCTTTGATTCAGGTGTCCCCCATAAACTTAGGTGTTCTGAATGCTAGGTTCCCAGCTTCTGGGGCAGGCTTGTGGATATTATAGCCAGTTTCCCTTTGCCATCGTTTGGAACACTCTCCTGTTGCTGTTGTCCATTGGATGTTGGCAAGGAGGTGATGCCCACCCTCTGCTCATGCCATTTTTTTTCCTCTGACATCATGGAGCTTCCCCTCTAGTCTGTAAGCCAAAATAAACTCCCCCTCACACGCACAAGCTGCTCTTGGCTAGGTGCTTTCTATGAACCTGACTGCAACACATGGGGCAATTGAAAAGTTAACTTGCATAAAGTTTCAAACATGTCTTCAGTTAGTTTTATGGGCATGAAGATCATCCTTCATATTTATCCTATTCCAAGTAAAAAGGTGGAACTTTTTAAACTCCTATAGTACCTGTTACTTAGTGGTGTTTGCCCAAGGGAAGGGGGCATGCTTTTGCTTAAAGCAGGTTTGTTTTCTTTGCGGGGGGAGTAAAGGACAATTATAATAAATAACAATTATATAATAAATAAATATTACAAATAAATATTATAAATATAATATAATATATTTATTACATAATTTATATAATATTTTATAATATAAATAAATATAATAAATAAATAATAAGTAACAAATCAGCAGACACCATTCCTGGGAAGACAGAATATCTAAGTCCCAAGGGAAGATATCTAGAGGGGACACTACAGAACCTACTAACTTTTCTCTCCCTACAGAATATGATTATAATGATGGAGGCAAAAATATGTAATCATTAGTGTGTCACAGAGACCTATAACAATGCATGCAACATACTAGGTCTTTAATAATTCCTTATATGATATGCATGTAAGGGATGGAGAAATGGCTTAGATGTTAAGGTGTTTGCCTACAAAGTCTTCTAAGGACTCAGGATCAATTCCCTAGTACCTACATAAGATAGATACGAAAGATGGTGCATGTGTCTTGAGTTAGTTGGCAGTGGCTAGATGCCCTGGTATGCCCATTCTCTCTTTCTCTCACCTTTTTTTCTCTAAATGAATGAATGAATGAATGAATGAATAAAAACAGACAGTACCAGGGGTGGGATACCTTCCAATACATTGTTGGCCAGGGAGGTCCCTGATACCCCAAAAACATTATGGACCATTCCTGAGGCTCTTGTTTCCCACCAGGAATCGATAATAAGACTCTATTGCTGAAGACTCCACATGCCTGGGCTGCAAGCTCACAGATAAATCTTGCTGGAGCTGAGCTGAAAGTCTCCTCCGTGTAGACCACCTGACAGAAAGCTGGTAAAGGTATGCTGCATGTAGCTCCATGGGAGAAAGAGAAATCACCAGTGGAGATACTCAACAGTGGACAAAGCAAGCCTTAAATTTGAGCAGCCAGGCCAGATGAGTGAATGGGTGCAATAGTGGCATGTGTGTTATGAGGGAAAGCAACTGCTCTCTCATTGGATTGGAGGCACTCTCCACAGGAGGGAATACATGCCTGACATTGAAAACCTATGATGGGCGAAATCATGATCCCTAGGAGTATAATGCCTGTTGTCTGTCCCAATACATATATTATGCTCACCAAACTGCCCAGAAGGACTTCTCTTGATGTTCGTACCCATACATTAATGCTACTCTCACTTTTGGTTAGAGAAATTTCTCTTTTCATGTAGTGGTGACCTCTGGGATGACTCAAAAAGCAACATAGTGCTGAGAAGAAGTGACAGAAGAGTATTCAGCACTGAAGCATCTCTATAACACCTTGCAAGACTAAGGGTTCATTGCAGAACAGGTGGAGGAAATAATGAAAGAGGCAAAGGAATGCAGGGAGGACTCCTTACAATGCACTTTTTCAGACACAAAATACCCGGGATATCCCTAACTTTGCAGTACATGGCACTACCTACACAAGACCATCATAATATTAGGAAAAGACAATGACATCAAAATAAAAGGAGATTGATTCAGAGGGGAAGGGGATAAGATGGAGAGTGGAGTTGAGAAGGGGAAAGTATGGGAAGTGAGGGAATTATAATGGTTTGTTGTCTATAATTATGGAAGTTGTAAAGAATAAAAAGGAATATATACATATATGTATATGTGTGTATGTATATGCATATATATATCCAACCTAGAACTCACTGATATGATTAGTCAGTGAAATTCATATGTTCTCTGTATATACCTTCATAGCACTTGGGATTAAAAATTTGTCCCACCTGCCTGGCATTTTACATGGAGGCTGAAGTGCATACTCAGGTCCTCATGCTTGTATGACAAGCATTTTACCTGCTGAGCAGTCTCCACAATCTTCTGCCTATTTCTAATCAGGCTTGCTGGGCACCTAGCAACTGATTTATTCTTATTTATTGATTGAAATATAAAATAATCTAGGTTCTTGACATATATGGAAATTACTTTAAAAACAGTAATTTATAGCACACATATCACTATTTACAAAGTTTTCTACACTCCATTTTTCATTGCCATGAAACCTGAATCAAAAATTTTCCTGATCAAATTGATCTGATTTAAGATGGAGAAAACTGTGGGGAAGAAGTTGTCAGGTTTTAAACGTGACTCATTTGAACACAGTAAGCTAGTTTAAAGGGTAATGTTGGAAACACATGCAGAAGCTTCACCTTCACCATGATTATCTTTATTCTATTATGAATCCTTTCTACACACAGTGACAGCTCCCACTGCTTTCAGCAGCACAGTCACATTCTCTTGACAGAGGAAGTGGTTCTGCATTTGAGAAGCAGGCTGATTGGTCCTCTCTGTTCAGGATCTCTGTAGAGAGCTGCGATTTCTATTGAAATGTGCCATTATGGTACTTGTAATGTACATATTTTCTCTATCTCTTTTATTTGGATCATGATCCCCCCAAATCCATAATTACTTTCTATATATAAAGCATTTGGAATTGTTTGCTTATAGTAGGTGCACATGTAGAATAACTAGCCAATTTTTCCACTTCTGAGACACTTTCAAGTATGTATACATAGATATCTTGCAAAAGGAAAACAGATTGACATTGTCTTTTACTTTCAAAGAAAATGAAGGCCATGGACTTTAATATGTGTTTTTTGACATTTCTTTTTTTAAAAGATTTTGTTTATTTTTATTTATTTATTTGAGAGCAACAAACAGAGAGAGAAAGTGGCAGAGAGAGAGAGAGAGTGAGAGCATGCCAGGGCCTCCAGCCACCACTGCAAATGAACTCCAGATGTGTGCACCCCCTTGTGCATCTGGCTAATGTGGGCCCTGGGGAATCGAGCCTCGAACCGGGGTCGGTCCTTAGGCTTCACAGGCAAGTGCTTAACTGCTAAGCCATCTCTCCAGTCCCAGTTTTTTGACATTTCTTAAATGATGTGCTTAGTACTCATGTGCAATATATATCATATACATAATAGCTATTTAACTATCTCCTTAAACATCTACTATAAGTGTATTATTGCTGTTTACATATATTTTATATACCTTATCCCTTGAACCATCATATCATATCTAATGTTAATATAGATATATACTCATATATATATGATCTTTTCTTCTTATATTTACTACTTTAAGTCACACATTAAATATTTTAAATTTCTCATATTTTTATTTATTTCCTGGAGACACACACACATATGTATATATGTGAGAGAATGGGCACACTAGGGCTTCCTGCCATTGCAATCAAACTCCAGACATATGTGCCACTTTGTGCATTTGATTTGGCTTTATGAGCTTACTGGGGAATCAAACCTGGGCTGTCAGGCTTGGCAAGCAAGCTCCTCTTACTGTTTCCATCTCTTCAGTCCATTTTAATAATTCATATTGTTGATTAGGTATGATATGAAAAAAATTGTGTGAACTCTAGTAACAATATTAATTAATGTTTTTAAGTATGCTACCTCAGGAACAATATTATAATGTTCATTAAGAACCAAACATACTACCGTCTTACAGATTGAGGACCCAGAGTTAAAATGTGTAAGGAGAGAAATAAATCATATTTGAAATATTCAGGTTTTTCAGTGTGTGAATGTATTTTACATTTTGATTATCCGTAATTTAAATACCTAATCTCCACAATGTTCTAAATCTGAAGTTTTTGGAGTACCTCAACCTACATGAAGATGAGCTTTTAGGTGATTATGAGATTAATTGTTTTTCTCTAAAATAATCTTCCATTCTTCATAATCCATATCTTTCAATGTGACTTCTATTGGGAAATGAAGTCCTTGCAGATTTAATAACAATGTAAATTAACATGCAGTCCTAGGGAATATAATGTGCCCTTAATATGACTTTTCTTCTTACAACAAAAAAGAACAGTGGAAGAGTAAACATGGGAAAAATAGATGAAGTGATATAGCTGCAAGACACGGATTGGCAGTGAGTATAAGACGCTGGAAAGAGACATGAGATAGTTCTACTGCAGTCTCTAAGGAGTGTAGCCTGCTTACAATTGTCTTCACATAACCCTCAGAACAAGAGACAACAAATTTATAGTGTTGATCCTACAATTGTCACAGCATCCAAAGAAAATTAAGATAGGCAGGGGATATATTTATTCAATATGTCTAACAAAAGTAGGCAAATATGTCATACAAGTATTTCTACTTTAGGAAACAGATATATCATAGTATACTTCTTATAAAAAGATTTAGTCTTGAACACCTGGGGAAGACTGCATATTATGTCTTTCTTTTGTAGATTGTGACAGTTACATGTCAACCTGACTGGGTCTTAGGTGGTCACATGTTTGGTTGATCATTATTCAAGGTGCTTCTGCCAGGATGTTCTTCTTTATGATATTCACATTTTCAAACCATAGAGTAAAGCACATGCAGGTGTACATCATTCCATCAATTGATGGCTTGAGTAAATAAGAAGGCAGCTTTCCCCAGATATGATGGAATTCTGCAGTGGACTACTGCTAGATTTCACCTACAATATCAAATCTCTTGGGTCTGCATCCTGTTAGCCTTTACTACAGATTCAAACATACCAGTCTGAATAGTCATGTGAGTCACTTGCTTAGAATACAACTTACTATACACACATATTCATAGGCACACATCCACATGAATACAACACATGCATAGTGGTTTTCTTTTCTAGAGAACCCTCATGGAGAAATTTGAAATTTGCTTACTACATTATGTCACCAAAGTTCTATAATGTTCCATTTATTGAAAAAAATGCAAGAGTATGGCAACATTATGCCTTTAAAAATGTTATGTAACTGATAATGTTTTATCTTGCCTGTTAAAGCCATAGCTTTTCAGTTGTTATTGCAGAACCATAACTCATGAACAATGTAATCCTATCAATCTTCAAGTGTCAGGAATTCTGCCTGTCTTTCACAGTTCATGAGTTGTTGACTTATATTGTGATATTTATATAACACTATGAACCCAAAAGTATTGTATCATTTGATCATTCTGACAGATAGACATCATGACCTTCAAAGAACAGAGAGCAAAAATCAGCAAATCCTCATCCCTATTACGCCTCCATTGAAGTCTTAATCTCTGCAGACTCTCAGTGTGAAATTTTTGTTAAAAAAACAGGGGGGTGGTCCTTACAGATATCATTAAGATACAACTTAGCATATGGTACATTGGAATTGAATTTATCCTTACTTTGGTTGACTACTATCAGGATGTAAGAGACACATGGAAATAGGAACAGGAGAAATAGATCAAAATGATATAGCTACAATCTAATTTAGATGACAGATTTTCATTTTGGTTATTTTATCAAGGTTAACAGTGGACAGCTAGATGCAGTGGTATAATTCAGTAATTATAGCTACTCAGAGGCTAGGGCAGAAGGACTAAAAGTTCAAGGCCTACTTTGAACTCTGTGAGTTCAACACCAGAGTTTGTAAAAATAAAGTATATAAAGAGAGAGCTGAAGATAGAGCTTAGTAGTGGAATGCATATCAAGTATGTATCATGTTCTGGGTTGGAAATAGCATGCATGAAGTTCTGGGTTCAGTCCCCAGTATTTGAAACAAGCAAACAAACATCTATAAAGACACATAGTTGTGGGTAATCTTTAAAATAATTGTAGCAAAATTATATGAACTCAAATTACATAAAAATCATTGTTACCACTAATATATATTGTTATGTTAAGCAGTCACATGCACAATTTTTTTTTTTTTTTAGATTTCAGTGGTTCCGAAAAAACATTCAGTGAATGAAAATAGGAATAGTATGTAAGGGATCAAAATTTCAGTATTTATAAGCATACTTTTTTTTAAATATAGAGAAGTCTCTATTTTTCAATCATTTGACATTTAAGTAATAATTTCTTTGTTTAAAATAATATATTACAACACACCTATTATCACAGCTCTCAATGAAATTAGTTACCTTCTAGAATGTTCAATAATATATGTGTCCAATAATAGTTGCCCCTTTTGCAATTCCATGAAGATGGTTCTTCATCCTGTAACTTTTTAAATTTTGCATCAAGGAAGAACCACCAATCAAATGCAATGACAACATGGGTAACGGGTTCCCATTACCCATAAGCATACTTTTGAAACAGGAACATTAATAGTTATTTTGCAGTTAATAGTCTTCTTAAAAATTGACTTTCTGCCTGTGTTACATTATTTGCTTACTTACATAAGGTAATAAGTAATATTACATATATATTTTTTGGGAACAGACTTATTAAATGTACCATAAAACACATTTGCAGACAGGTGTGGTGGCACTCACCTTTAATCCCAGTACTTGTGAGGCAAATGTGGGTGGATCGCTGTGAGTTACAGGCCACCCTGAGGATACATATTGAATTCCAGGTCATCCTAGTTTACAAAGAGAAACTACTTAGAAAAACAAAAACAAAAACAAAAACAAAAAACATTTGCACTGTTGTATAGGATTAATTATGCTTCTTGTGACATTTTTTTTCCTTTTTCTTATTTACAAGGGTTATTTTAACAATTTACAATGAATATTTGATGTAAGTGCATGCCTTTTGGTTTGGGAAAAGTTCTCATTGGATTTCTTTCTACTTTGGAATATGTCTCTTTCCTCTACCACATTTACCCTTTTGATTCAAGTCATTAATGGGAAATGCAGATATACTGACTTAGCAACAGCAAGGATCAAGTATACTGACATTACAAAATCAATCAAGAAACCAACAAATCAGTTCAATGGCTATCATTTTCCAAAAGGCTATGTGCAAATCATGAGATGATAGTAGATTTCTGTACTTGAGAGAATGTCAAGGAGTACAGAGCCCATCAGAAAAAAGATAACCATTGAGCTGAGACAAAAATCTTAAGAAAACTAAAAATGAGATATTTGAAGATATGATTAGACTGTATCATTAAATTCTGGGTTCTGTGTACAATCCTCTCTAATACTGAATTCAAGGTTTTAGTTGGACAGTTTTATGTTTTAACTAATATATTTAAAATATTAAGTGAATAATATTTAATGACTTCATTGATTAGTGAATTTCAGTGGCTAATGTTGATCAATGTAGTATTTTTTTATTATCTTCATTCCTCAAGTCTTGTGCTGCTGTTTTTAAATCTAGAATGTCTAATGCCTAGATCACCATATGTTAGCTGCTTAAGTGATGAAACAGGGGATCATTAACTTTTAAATGCTAGATGGGAAATATTCACTGAGATAAGAGTTGCAACTATTACTATGATCTAAAAAGTATATTGAACATGTGATGTTATCATGTCAAACATTTTTATGTATGATGAAACTTCTATTACCTTTAAATTTCAGATATGTTTAGGTAATTATTTTAATATCTTAGTTGCTATTTCAATGTACCATCAGAGAATATTTCCAACATTGCTCTCAATAGAAGAAATACAAATGAATTTTTTATATCTCTATTTCATTTTATTAGGCACCTAAAGTACAAGATAATTCGTGAAAAAAGAAATTCATTTTTGTTTTTTAATATTTAATTAATTTATTAACATGAACAGAGAGAGAGAGGGGAGAGAGAGGGAGAGAGAGACTGGGCATGCCAGAGCCTCAGGCACTGAAAAGAACTCCAGGCACATGCACTACCTTGTGCATCTGGCTTATGTGGGTCCTGGAGAATTGAACCTGGATTCTGTGACTTTATAGGCAACTCTTTTAACCACTAAGCTGTCTCACCAGCCAAAAAGGTGTTTCTTGATTATAATTCTCCAGTATAAACATTCAAGTGTGTTCTACTCCATTTTCAACAAGTTATAGATATTTAAGAAGCTGAGAGAAGGAAGGAATGAAAGTTGTATTTGAGCAAATAGTGATTTACTTGAAAGAAATAATTTTTAGATCTTGAGTTATAAAACAACCTGGAACCTAAGATGCGACATTTCTGGAGAAATCAAATTTTGTTTATTATTATATTCATACATAGTTACATCAAATGAGAAGTCAGTATATTTATCATCCATAACAGTAAATTATTTATATGACAATGCTATATTTAAGCTTCTCGGGAAATACACATTATTTTGCAAGCAGCTGAATCAATTTATAATCCCACTCATACTATACAGCCATTAATCAACCCTTGCTATTGGTTAATAATTTGAGAGTTAAAGTTTTTATTTTTGAATAAACTCCATAGTTTTTCATGATAGATCCTGTAATTCACATTCACACCAACATGGGGGAAGAATGCTTCATGTATCCTTTTTTTTGGAATATTATTTGCACAAAAATGTAATTCCTGAAATTTGGAATAACATGGATGAACATGGACACTATTTTGTTGACTAATACTACAGTCTTAGAAGGACAAGTACCATACCATATGGACTCCCTCATATGTAAACTGATCTCAAAATTAGAGCTTAGCGCGCTCTCTCTCTCTCTCTCTCTGAAATAAATAAATAACAATAAAAGAGTTTCAGGGCATGGAGAGACTGCTTAGCACTTAGAGCACTTGCCTGCAAAACATAAGGGCCCAGGTTCAATTTCCCAGTGCTCACCTAAGCCAGATTCACAATGTGGTGCATGCATCTGGAGTTTGCTTGAAGTGGTGGAGGCTCTGGTATGCCTATTGTCTCTTCCTACCTCTTCCTTTCTCTCACTGCCTCTTTATCTCTCTCAAATTAGTAAATAAATAAAACTAAAAAAAAAATAGGGCTTAGAATGGCTAGTATCAGGTAACAGATGGGAATATATTGAAGAGATATTGGTCATCAGGATATATTTCAGGCTGAAATATATGACCTGTAGCCATATACATATTTTGTATCTACATATATCTATTTATATGTATCTGTCTATCTATATTTCTATATATCTATATACATATGCAGTCATATGTATGTCTACATACATGTATATATGCAAAAATGCATATATTCTGAACTGAATACATATGTCTTCTGTTCTGCATGTTACTCAATACTAGGACACAAATGTGATAGTGGTTCCATAAGGGCAGATCACCTAGTGTCATTGTAGCAGCTATTTATATTCAGTGAGCATACTCTGTGATGTTTGTATAACAGTGAAGTTACCTAATGATGTATCTCAGAATATGTTTTCATTTTATGTGGGCATGACTACATGTTTCCTATTGGTCTATTTCTTTTGAAAATCCTAATTAACATGTAACCAATGACCTAATAGTGTCAATTATTGTTAACAAAAATTCATATTTTACATTCAGAATTATTCTTTGTGTTGTCAAATGTATGCATCCACAACTAGCTATATAGTCACCCCAAGTAGTTGTCTTTTCCTAAAACTGTGCTTTGATTCCACGATCCATAGGTCAATGATCACTATAGAATTGATTTTAGTGGAGTGCTCAAATCCACTCTTCTGCTTGATGATGCCTGAGATCATCTGTTGTAACATTCTTCTCTTTGTGTGATGTGGAGGTAGGAAGATCAGGGGATTCAAGTCCAGCATGTGCTACATTGTGAAAACAGAGTCCAGCCTGGAATATATGAAACTTTGTCAAGGTAAACAAACAAACAAATAAGTACAAAAAAATTGAGATCATTTTTTTTCTTAATTGAATTGAATTTTATCTAAATATAAGTTGGCTACCTTTGACTATGTATGGGGTTCCATTTCTTACACTTATATTTAAAATAATTGTGTATGCTATTCACTCAAAAAAGCAGATGAAAAGAAATTTATAATTATAGAGAAGCAAATTTATATCTCTATGTCTCACCACAATGGTTAAACAGGAATGGAATGCAATTTTTAACTAATGTCTAATACTCTTAATGTTAAATCAATGTTTTTCCAATATAAATTCATCCAGAAGCTTCCTATCTAAAGATGTCACTATGATTATTGTCCTTGAGGAGCAAGAAACTTTATAAAAACAGATATATCCTTATGGGTTTTGCATTCAAATGATATTTTAAAGAATATTAAGAGATTAATCTATTCTGAGTTTAGTTTTGGTAGGTGGTATGTGTCTAGGAATTCATCCATTACTTCCAGATTATCCAATTTCATGGAATAGAGGTTTTGGAAGTATGCCTTGATGAGTCTTCCAATTTCATTGACGTCTGTTGTGATCTCTCCTTTTTTCATTTCTGATTTCTGTTAATTTGATACTTCTCTTGTTTTTACTTGATCAAATTGGCCAGGTGTTTATTAACCTTCTTTATTTTTTTCAAAGAACCAGCTCTTTTTTTCCTCAATTTTTCTTATTTGTTTTCTTAGTTTCCAGTTCATTAATTTCTACTCTGATTTTGATTACTTCTCTTTGTCTGGAGCTATTCAGGTTCGATTATTCTTGTTTTTCTGGTGACTTTAGGTGGACTGTTAGGTTATTAATTCTGGATCTCTCTACCTTTGTTATGAAGGCATTTAGAACTGTGAATTTTTCCCTTAAGACTGCCTTTATTGTATCCCATAAGTTTTGGTAGGTAGTGTTTTCATTATCATTAATTTCTAGGAAATTTACAATTCCTTTTTTAATTTCTTCCACAATCCATTCTTTGTTTAAAAGTGTGTCATTTAGTCTCCAGTAGCTGGTGAAGTTCTTGATGTGTCTCTTTTTGTTAATTTCTAGCATTAAAACATTGTGATCTGATATGATGAGGAAGTTACTTTAATTTTCCTAAATTTATGGTGGCACATTTTGTGGGCTAATATATGGTCTATTTTGGAGAAGGTTCTGTGGGCTTCTAAGAAGAACTTTTATTCTGTAGAGTTGGGGTCAAAAGTTCTGTAGATGTCTGTTAGGTCTAGTTGAACTATGGTGTTGTTGAGCTCTAGTATTTCCCTATTGATTTTCTGCTTGGATGATCTGTCTATTGATGATAGTGGAGTATTGAAGTCTCTGACTATGATGGTGTTGGGTCTTATTTCTGTTTTGTTGTCAAGTAGATTTTGTTTTATAAACTGTGGTGCCCTTGTTTTTGGTGCATAATGATTTAAGATTGTGATGTTCTCATGTTGGATCATTCCCTTGGTGAGTAGGAAGTGGCCTTCCTTGTTGTTTTTGATTATTTTTGGTTTGACGTCTATTTTATCAGATATTAATATAGCAACACCTGCTTTTTTTAATTTCCATTGGATTGGAATATCATTTTCCATCCTTTTACCCTGAATAGGTGTCTATCTTTAGTGGTGAGGTACATTTCTTAAAGACAGAAAATAAAAGGGTCCTTTTTTTATTTTTTGACATTGGTTTTTTGACTCTTCTGGATGGAGTATTCCCTGAAGTACACTTTGTAGATTTGGATTTGCGTTCATATAATCATAGAGTTGAGTTTTTTTTCATGGAAAGTTTTTCTTTCACCATCTATTATGTGGATACTTTTGCTGGGTAGTGTAGCTTGAGTTGGAAGCCATAGTTTTTTGGACTTTGTATTATTCCATTTTAGGCCCTTCTGGCTTTTAGGGTTTCCATTGAAAAATCGAATGTAATTCTGATGGGTTTGCCTTTGTATGTGGTGAATTGTTTCTCTCTTGCTGTTTTTAGCACCCCCTCTTTGTTTTCATTGTTAAGACATCTAACTATGTTGTGCCTTGGAGAGTTTCTTCTTTGGTCCTGTCTGTTTGGTGTTCTGTGGGCTTCTTGTATCTGGATGGGCCTCTCTTATGAGAGATTGGGAAATTTTTCTAAAATAATTTTTTGGAGATGTTCTCTATACCTCTGGCATGGACTTCCTCTCCTTCTGGTATACTCATGATCAGGATGTTTTATCATTTTAGAGTACCACAGTTCCCTCATAATCAGTTCACTTGATTTTTTGAAGTTAGAAATGTTTTTGGCCTCCTGATCATATTCTTTTGTCTTGTTTTCCAGGTCAAAGGTTCTGTCTTCCACATGAGTAACTCAAGTAACTCTGTTAGTGAGGGGTTCTAGAGAGGATTTTATATTCTGTATTTGATTTTTGTTTTCTGTTATGTGCCCATTGTTGGATGAATGGATAACCAAGATGTGGTATATCTACATGATGGCTTTCTAATCAGCAGGAAGAAAAAATATGATGCAATGAAATTTGTAGAGAAATTGTCAAGCTTGGAATGGATCATAATTAGCAAACACACAATCACATAAAGACAATTATTGCATGGTCTCACTCATCTGCTCTTCTTAAGCTAGATCAGCCTGAGTTGCTGACATACCTGATAGATATTTCAAGGCCTGGACAGTATGGATTGAGGGGAGGGAAAAGGTGGGGAGACACAAAACTGAACCCAAATTGAACAGGTACCACAGGAACCTATATCCTGGAGATAGACTAGAAGGTTGAACCCTCAATAGGACCTTTGGAGGAGCATCTGAAATGAAGGGCCTGGGAGAGGGTGTGATGAAACCTAATCTTAAATTTCTCCTGTTTCTCTCTGTTTTTATTTTTCTTTCTTTGTCTTTTTTCCTCCTTGGTGCTGGCCTATAACTCCCAGTACCAAGATGTAATTAACACCCACAATGAGATGTTGATCACAGAGGTCTCCCAAAATAAAACAAATTTCTGTCAGAGTACTTGATTATTCACCGAAGGTTAATGATAAGACTCTACTGCTTAAGACACTATATGCTGTCAACACAGAACATGGAGAGACCTGACTGGAGTACAGAAGAGAGCTAGTCCCCAGACAGCCTGTCTAGTGCTGGAAGGCACTATATGAGTTACTGGAGGAAAGTGGCCAATATCTGTCACAGCAATTCGAGGTCTAATCTACTCAAAAGAAAACAACCTGGTGTGATGCTCACAGAAGTGCAATAGTGGCACACAGCTATGGTGGATAACCAACTGCTCTTGGATTGGTAGTATATCTGCTCAGTAGAAAGGTAATCATATTTGAAACTTGGAAACAGGTCAGAATCATATTAAGGTAACAATTTTGCTTTCCAATATTAAGCTCCCACTAATCTTGGCCTACAAGAGGGTCTACACCCATTAAATTCTCTCTAAATTAATAATGCTTATCCCACTTAATCTGAGCCAACTTTGCTTTCCACTGGAGAATCTACTTCTCTTTTTCAGATGGGAGCAGGACCTGAGGAGATAAATAACCCATTGCACTTCAGCCTGGCCAGATCTGAAACCACAAAGGAATTGTGGGAATGGTCAAGAGTGCTGCTTTCACAGTGAACCTGGTATCAGCACAAGGGTGAAGCAGATAGACACTGAGGGCACTCAACACCTACCAAACCAGAGATGCAGTGGCTCCTAAGAGCCTATCCCTGAAGTAGACTTAAAACACACTCAACATGGCTCAGGGTATTTTGTGGAAGAGGGGATGTAAAGATTGTTAGAGCTACAAGTTGGGACATTATGCACAGAGACATTGCCTCTTCTCCATAACTTGCTGCTACCCCTACAATCCTTGACCTACAATCCCCATGTGGATGACCTGCATCCCCAGTGAGGAGGGCCCCTTTGGAAAGGGGCATGGATGAGGGAATGGATGGGACCAACATGTGTTGTTTACATACTAAGTATGTCATAACCTATAAAATAAATTTTAAAAGAATATTTTGTGCCTGAGAAAATACTGAGATTAAGACAAAAGTGTGAACTATTTTCAACATTGACGTTGTAATTGATATATCATTGTAAAGTTTTAGATGCTTGTGAAAGAATTTTTTTATGTCTAACACATCTGAGTATTCATTTTAAATCCTTTTAGAAGTAAAATTTTATAGCTGGATCTAGAAAAAAAAACAAATTTTGAATAGCTTACTTTGTTAAAATTTTGGTATTATATTGAAAGTCATGTGAGATTCTATAAGTCTAGAATAGAGTTAGTGTGAGTCTATTCTACACAAACCTGAGAGAAAACCCTAGCCAGGTCAGTGATTATAAATCATTTGTTATAAACTTATGCAAATTGTGAATCTGTAATTTATAAATCATAATACATATATGTGTGTAGAGTATGTATTCTTAACTGTAATCTGTTTTTGTTTAAATAAATATTCGTTTTGATAATTGCATACATAATTGAAAAAAAATTCTTCATATTATAGTTAGCCAAACTTATATTAAATTTGCTTAGCCAGGTAGAACTTTACTTCAGTTCCAGACTGCATTTCTATATATTCCTGTGAGAGATTTGTCTTAGATTCTTGGCAAATAAGTTTATGGAACTTTTGTCTGTCTTGTTAGCATTCATAAAGCAGTAAGCAAATAATTACTTGGGAATAAATGATAAAAAACAGGATATAAAATAAGTTATTTCCAGAGATTTTCCTAACAATAAAATATATCTTTATTAAACATGTTTGAAATTACGCAAGTGGGATATTCTTGCTTTATAGTTGTCTTTTTAGGCATAATTACATCTAGAGGAGAAAGAATGTGTATAATTTCATTGAGAAAGTTTAAAAAATGCAAAGAGATAGATATAAATCTACAGAAAAGACCAAATAAAAATAATTCTGAGATGATAACAGAATTGTATATACTAAATAACAGGATGAAAACACTAGGTAATAATATGTCAGATAATATAAAAACAAAATAGAAATCAATGGCTAGAGTATCAAATTAATTGTCCATTGTGACACACTGTGATATTTTATTTGAATTTATTTTCATAAGTCTTTTGGAGGACCTTTTTTTCTGAATTAGGCATTAAACACTAGATAAGAAAAACTGAATTACATGTGAGACAAACACATTTTCTCTAAAATAATTAATACAGTGTATGGCTAACATTTCAAGAAAGGACCCACTTCACAGGATGGGACATCTTTGACCTTGACCATTCAGGTTAACAATCCTTAAGAATGTTGAGCATAGCATATGTCTTCAATTTAACAGGTAGCTGTAGTTAATGAGAAAGATTACACTCTTGCATGGTCAATCTATTGTTCTGACAGTTTTGCCAAACAAAATGACTTGCCAGCCATGACCATAATATTAACCATCAATCAAAGAGTGAAAGTGATTAACACCTTCTTTAACATGGATGTGGGAAGCCAGATGGACAAACTGGACTCATTTATAATGCCTCAATTATACTGTAACTATAATTTATATACTCAGCAGCAAAATTCTCAAAATAATAGAGACAGATGTCTATTTGATATACTGAGTTAAAATGAGATAATGAAAATGGATTATCTTAATTACTTTTTAAATAACTGAAACAGTAATAACTGAAAGGAGAAAGATTTATTTTTCTTCTAATTTCAGAATATGCTGTTCCTGTTTTCTTGACCCCATATGCATGAGTAGAACCCCACATCAATGGGAGTATGTAGTGGAGAATAGTTCACTTTGTGGCAAACCAGGAAGCACAGATAATCAAGGATGGAGCCAAGATTCACATCCTCCTTTGGGTACAGCCACAGTGACTTCCTTCCATCCATCCATGTTCTACCTCTCAACATAGCATTGGCAGCTGGGAAGCAAAGACTCAAAACATGATTCATGTGGAGACTCTTTAGATTCAATCCATAACATGAAGTGTGGAAAATTCTGTTACGTTTTTGAATATCACTGTATCTTTTCACTTTTGGCACTTTGATATCTTCATAAGTAAGCATATATTGGAAGGCAAAGATGATAAATACTGATAAAACTTACATGTGCTTTGTTGGAACCCACTGATGTTTTTCCATACTCTTAGTAGAAGAGAACAAAACCTAGTATCATTGAAACATTAACATCATAACGTTACTGTTAATTAAACTGTACATTGAATTATCATAAGAAAATGTTCCATGAAAATAGCACATCTATGGAGATGGCTTAGTGAATAAAGCACTTGAATCACAAGCCAGAGGAAGTGAGTTCAGATCCCAGGCACCCAGTAAGTGCCTGTTGGTTGTGATGGTCAACTTTAATCTTAGTACTCAGGAGGCAGAAACAAAGGTGGTGAAGTCAAGAGCTCAGGTTTCAAGGGAGGTTCACTCCCTCAGTAGATAAGGTGGAAAACAAAGAAGACATATAGCTTCAACCTCTAACTTCTATATGCACACATATGCATACACATGCACACACATTATGGTGGTTTGATTCAGGTGTCCCCTACAAACTTATGTGTTCTGAATGCTAAGTCCCCAAGTGGTGGCAATTTGAGAACTGGAACCTCTTGGAGGCAGTGTATTGTTGGGGGAAGACTTATGGGTGTTATAAACAGCTTCCCTTTACCAGTGTTAGGTGCACTCCTGCTGCTATTGTCCACCTGAAGTAGGCCAAGAGATGATGTCAACCCTCTGCTCATGTCACATTGTTCCCTGTCATTATGGAGCTTCCCATCAAGTCTGTAAGCCAAAATAAGCCCTTTCCTGCTATAACCTGTTTTTGGTCAGATGTTTTCTACCAGAAACTAGAAGTTGACTGCAACACACATGTTCTTTGACACAACAAACAGAGATGAACATATGTGCTAACACCAACACATCTACACACACAAAAAAAGAAAATAGCATATTCATTGTTTTCTTTTATGCATTGCTACACCATTTGTAATATATAAAACTCAAAGTTTCATCTTATTACATCAGGCTTTCACATGTCTACATTTTCCTTAATGTTTACTGCATATTTAAAATCATGAGCTCTGTATTTTATTGTGCAAGAGCAAACCATCTATTCAGGGAAGAAATTCACTAATGCAATCATTTCCTGACTGAAAGCATGACTTTCCATTTGTTAATCATAGTTTGACTCTTTGCCTGTGGAAAATACAAAGTACACAATTTTTAACTTGTCCCAATAGTATTTATGTTTTCTCATCTCTGTTAGATTCCATAATTCAATGAAACTATGTTTTTGTTGTTCTTAATATTTATATTAGCAATTCAGAGGTAACAACAGTATTTTAGCACTTTCTTTGAATTTTAAAATTTATTACATACCATCTAATTTTCCTTACTCATCTCCAGTTATTATGAATCTTGTGACAAGTTTAACCTGGTACAATTGGGATATTCAATGGTATTACTAAGTAGTTATTTTATCTCCTATAAGAGTCATTGAAGGCGATGTCCTGATAGCTTTGTGGACTTAATATCTACACATAACCTCTTTCTCTCCTTTAGGTTCCTGACTGATGGACATATTTAGAGATCAATGGCTCAGCTATAAATACCAGTATTAGCCAAATCTGGGCACATGCTAGTGTTTCTATATTGCCCTCTTAGTATTCTGGTAAAATTCAAGCTGAACATAGTTTAGGCCAAGATGTCTAAAATAATGCTTGGAAAAGGATTCCCATATTTTCCAAAACACAACTGAAAAGAGAAACAAAACAAAACTATACAATCATGCCTCTCTAGTCTGGCATGTAAATGTGGGTTAAAACACAGCAAAAATTTGTCAGGTTCCAAAGATATGAAAGTAAAGATTGAAAAAATAAGATGTGAAACACTAAAAACTTTCACTTTTAATACAGATGAGCAGACAAATCCAGCAGGACCAGCACAGTGAACCATCACAGAAGAAACAGTAGAAATGGGGTGAAAACTGTCCTTAATACATACTGCAAAACCTTTAAAAAATCAAAGATTGGTGAAAGAAACACAGAGAGAATCTGTTTTTGTTTTCCAGAAGGTAGTGAGACCTGAGAAGATAAACTACCCCTCACACTTCAGCCAAGCCACAGCTGAAACCACAGAAGAATTGGGGAGATGAATGAGAGTGCTGCTTCGATGGTGAACCTGACAATCAGCACCAGGCTGAAGGAGACAGATGCTGAGGATATTCGACACCTACCAAAGCTGAGATCCAGAGGCTCCTAAGAGCTCATCACTAAAGTAGAGTTAAAACTCACCCACCACGGCTCAGGGGATTCTGCTAAAGAGGGGGCCTAAAATGGTAAGAGCCACAGGTTGAGGTAAAATGCACAGAGACATTGCCTCCCCTCAAAACTGTTGCTCCTACAATACATATCCCAGAATCTCATGGGGAATACCTGCAACCCCACTGGGAGGGTCTCCAGCAGAACGGGGACAGGGATCAGGGAAAAGAGTGTACCAAAACATGACGTAGCCATATAAAATATGTTGTTAATAATAATAAAAGTTTTTAAAGGGTGGGATGGAGGAATTGCTTAGTGGTTAAGGCACTTGCCTGCAAAGCCAAAGGACCCAGGTATCATTCCCCAGGACCCATATAACCCAGGTGCACAAGATGGCATATTTATCTGGAGCTCATTTGAAGTGGCTGGAGGCCCTGGCATACCCATTCTTTCTCTGTCCCTCTCTCAAATATATAACTAAACAAATGATAATAAAATATTAAGCAAATAAAAAATGTGACCAATATAGGTCCTATAAGCCCTGAGTTCAATTCTCAGTACTATAAATGAATAAATAAATAAATAATTCATATTAAATTTTAAAAAATCAGAGAAGCTTAAATGCAGGGCTTTGGGCAATCAAGAAAATGTTGGTCGCAGTGGATGCTCAGACAAGGTTTTTCTTTTTCTTGGTATTTGGTTATTGTTTGTTTTTCTCTCTCTCTCTCTTTTCTTCCACATTTCAAAATATGAAATAGAGGATTTGGATGTAGCTCTTTACTAGCATATTCAAGGCTCTAGGTTTGATACCCAGCACCACAAAAATATGTTTAAATAAATTGAGTTGTGGAATGAGGATAATAATGAAGACATGAAAAAATAATGATAGTATTTCTAAGGATGCACCCTCTCATAAAGTCTTTTCATATATGGGAAACTGGTTTTCCTTATCATAATCTTCATTCTAATTTTTTACTTTGTTCTCATAAACAGAAACATATTTAAGCATGGCATTTATAAGTGTTTTTTTTAACCATGAAAGAAATTAAATATTACTATGCCTGAAAGGATGAATTGTAATTTTTTTCCAAGATGATATACTACATACCAAAAATTTAATCAGCAATGATTGGAATTGCTTATGGGAATTAATGGATTTCAAGGGTATTAGATCAAATGGAATACGTGTGTTTTAAATTAATCATATGGTTGTGTTTTATGTAGAATCTATTTCTATGTGAATTTCAGTACTTTGATGATTCTAATAGTTGCCTTGGCTGCTTGAAGACTTGATTTAATGATCAGTAATGATCTGTAAATCATATATATAAAACATGAACATTAGATAAGAAATGGGAAAATGGTAACATTCATGTGAGCAACTTGAGGTCTAAGCTACTCAGAAGTAAACAGCCTGATGTGATGTTCACACAAGTGTAATAGTGGCACACAGCTATCGTGGTCAACCACTACTCTTGTATTGGGTAACAGATCTGCTCAGTGGAAAGGAACCCATATCTGGAACTGGGAAACAAGTCAGATTCATATCCAGATAATGACTTTGCTTTCCGATATCAAGCTCCCACTAAACATGGCCTATAAGAGGGTCTACACCCATTAAATTCTCTCTAAATTAATAATGCTTATCCCATTTAACCAGTGCTGACTTCACTCACCATTGCACAATCCACTTTTCTTTCTCATATGGGAGCTGGACCTGAGATAAATGACCCATCGTGATTCAGCCTGACCCCATCTGAAAGCACAGAGAAATTGTGGAAATGAGCAAGAATGCAGCTTTCTCAGTGAACCTGATATCAGAACAAGGGTGATGGAGATAGACACTGAGGACACTCAACACCTACCAAACCAGAGATCTAGCAGCTCCTAAGAGCCCACCACTGAAGTACACTTAAAATGCACCTAACATGGCTCAGGGAGTTTTGTGGAAGAGAGGGTGGAAAGACTGTTAGAGCCACAAGTTGAGACACTACGCACAGACACATTACCTATCCTCCATAACCGACTGCTGCCCCCACACTGCATGACCCACAATCCCCATGGGGATAACCTGCATCCCTAACAAGGAGGTCCACATTGGAAAAAGGGCCAGGATGAGTGAAAGGATGGTGCCACATATGCTGTTTACATACTAAGTATGTCCATAACTAATAAAAATAAATTAAAAAAGGAATCCTAAACTTGTGTGTGTTATATAATGAGACTATAGACTTTGGCAAATAATTTGCTAATCTACAAAACAATGTATCAGTGATCACAGAGAAAATTAAAATTGAAATAAATATAGGGATATATGTGTGTAATTTAGTAACACATTAAGCATTAAGGCAAAAAAAATTCATTTGATATCTAACAATGTAGTGATGTATACAAATCACTACAAAATGGTATTTTGAGGTATCTAAAACAAGTTTAATATAACTGATGTTATCCTATTAGTGACAAATATCAGTTCCAAGCTATTTACTTGAATTTCTAATGACAAGTACTAATATTTTCAGTGCAGTGAAAATGACTTTCTTGACTGATATTCAAGGGTTCTCCTGTATTCTGTTCATGTGGGCCTATTGAAAGAGTATATGTATTACAGTAGCCATGGGAATTCAGACTCATTATATGCTACCTGTCATTCAGCCCACTCACAACTACAAGTGCCATGGGATCCTCAGACATTAATTGACTCTACAAGGAAAAATAAAGTCATAATTTTATACTTAATTTTAAACTCTAATTTGACTTATGGGAAGAATGGGTTTCCTTTAGTAAGAACCTCATACCCTGTCATTGCTTTATTCAATAATGTCTCCTCCACATCTCTACAAGAGGATACACAGTCATTCTCCAAATCCCTAGTACTATGAGTGAGGACACTTGGAAATTTGGGAAATTATTAAAAAGTAGCTACTTTGTTGTTAGGCATCAGGTAGTGAATCACCACTGCAACTCTTTTAAGATGGTAAAGCTTTGTGTATTGGGTAACAAACTCAGTTTTATTAAAGAACTTGAGCAAACCTATCACATATTTAATTTTACTAATTTTTCATTCAGAATTGTAATACATATCTTCATTCTGTCAAAATATCTATACTGAAATTTTACCTACAAAATAAGAAATATTGTGAGAAGAATTATCTAATAAAAACCTCTACAGGTGCATTCTACCAAAAATATAGAGAGTCAATAATAGCTTACAGTTGGGTAATTCTCAGATGTAAGTAATTTCCTAAAAGATACAGGATTTACTCATCTACTTAGATTATGAAAAAAAGACATACATGCTAGATTTGGAGAATATTTATTTATGTCAAAAGCCACTGTGTTCCTAGGATTTTATGTGTAACTGTTAATTTGAGAATACATGGGACATTTTTTAGCCAATGAGGTAGAAGACTATCTGTACTGTTTTATAAACAGCCCTCTGCTATAATTTGCTTCACAGAGGTTTGGACTGTATGTGTGTGTGTGTGTGTGTGTGTGTGTGTTGATACAAATGTGTGTGCTTGGTAAAGGGAAAGATGTCTGGTATCCTTCTCTGTCACTGTCCTGCCTTTTTCCTCTGACATGTTTCTCCCTGAATATACAGTGACCATGGAGATCCAACAATGTTTTTACTCCCTTTCAGTGCTGAGGTTATAAGCATGTAAGGCTATGCCAATTTTTGTTTTTTGTTTTTTATATAGGTGCTTCAAGTGCAGCAAATGCTGTTAGGCTGAGGCCTTGTTTCTTTGACCATCATAGATAACAGCATGTTGATTTCTCATCAATTGTGAACATGATGAGCAGCAAATCCAGAGTAACACACACACACACACACACCTGGGAACTTTTGCTGTTGTCAGAGTGCCCCTTTACATGGAGCATCTGTTGTTTCCTTTATTGTTAGATGTCTTAAAGTACAGAAGTAAAGTGTTCTGCATTTGAATATTTGGTTCTAACCTATATTATAGGGATTGCAAATGTTTCTATACCTATGAGAGAACCAGAATAAGTAATACATTAATATAATTATAGGACAAGAAACAAAATTCCACGCACCTCATTTCTTAAAGATGAGGAGATCTAACTGTGCTTACAATTACAAGTGGCAAATCAGTACCTTTGTGCCTGTGTGACCTTGCACACTTGTGTCACCTTGTGTGTCTGGCTTACATGAGATATGAAGAGTCAAACATAGGTCCTTAGGCTTTGCAGCCAAGTGCCTTAGCATCTAAGCCATCTCTCCAGTCCTAAATTTTTTATATTTATATGCTATGCCAGATTGTATGTGAATTATCTTCCAGCTTAATAAGGCTTGGTACACAAGTCAACATTCAGAGGCAAAGAGATTTGAACAAGACAATTGATTTTCCCAATCATTGGATTGAGTCAAGGGTGGAATCATAATTTGATGGCGTTCTTGAGAAGTGCTGGAAACCTTTGGAAGTAAGACCATGTTAGAGGAAGCATACCATTGAAATATATGGATCTCATCCTGGTTCTGCTTCCTTGCGTCCTGTCTGTCAAGAGGTGAGCCACTTTGCTTCCTACTTGTTGCCTGTCATAATGTTCTGTTTCAACACACAGGGGCCAAGGAGCAATGAAACTGTGACCATTGGATGGAAACCCTAAAACATTCCTACCTTTGCCATTTCTCTCCATTGTTTGTCCCAGTGATAAAAAGTCTGCCTAGCACCACAATGAGAGTTGGAGTGTATGTAGTTCAGTGGTAGTGCATGTTCTCAGACATGACCCTGGGTCCAACAGCAATACCCAATATGAAAATAAATAAATTAATGAGGACATTTTTGGCCTTTCTGGTTGAATCAAATAACATATACATATTTATGTAAATAGTTCATGCACTTTTACTTAAGTAAAGTGAATATGAATACTCATAATAATAATTAAATTGATGAAATAGTTATAATAATTGCATGAGGCTGAATAAGTTAAAAGAATGTTTGACATCCCATCTATTGTAGGAGAATCAGAATCAAAGAATTCTAGGAAACACAAAATATCACTAATATAAACATTTTTTCTTTTATAATTATAGTATGATTACCTATGCATACACATCCTTATCCCTTCGTTCTTCTGTTATCCATATGCCTTTCTTTTTGTCAATCAACTCTTATAATGATTTATCACCAGAATAAAGTACTATTTCACTTTTGGATTCAAACATAAATAACTATAGTTTATGTATGCATTTTAATAGAACAGATATAAATTTAACTAGTATTGGTAGAGTATTAAGATAGAGTAATAAATAACTATCTAAGCAAAAAATAATTTTCATTGTAACAGAGTCAAGAGTCTCATATTTGAATAATAAAAAAAACTGGTATGAAGTATAATAACGATTATTTTCTGAATTTATAATTGCTTATTTTCAGTTGCACAATTTCTTTGATAATTCTGCAAATTCCTTCATCTTCATTCACATGTCTGGGAAGAGGAAAATGAAATATGTCCAGCATCAATATTCAAGCTTTTCTCTCAGTAAAACAAATTCATCTGAACAGGAACATTGCTCCTATTCACTGCTGTAAGAAACCTGCTTTTGGAACTGAGCAGCTATTGTTTTTCCATTTACTGAGGGTTTATTAAAAGATTCTTATGCAAAATATATTAAATTCTGTGAAAAGTTCTCTTAAAAATTTAAAGTCTCTAAACTGAAAGATCTAAAAGTATAATAAAAGTCAGTATGCTGTGATCTTAGGCTAAGAAAAAAAAGTACAATTTGATAAGCCTTTTCTTTAACACATTTTTATCTTTACTTTCCTTTATTCAAAAGTCAGAATTTGCAGTTTAGTTGGCATTTGGGATGAAAAGAAATCACCCCCCCCCCAAATGTGTGCAAAGTTGATTATTTCTTTGAATGAGTTATCATTTCATCTAAGCAGCAGTAACTTCTTAAATACCCTTGTTCTCCAGTGACCCACATCTCTGTTCCAGGTTATTAAGTATAAAACCACCAATTCAATCATTTTTATCTTTGTTAACATTGTCTTATCTAATGTTTGCCTTGTGGATATAATTTAAAAGGAAACTTTCATTAACATTTAGGCCCAGTGAATAAATAGTAAAATGCAGTTTGTTTTTGATAAACAGTCTAATTTCAGCAAATGCTCTGTAGTATTTTCTCTGAAGATTTCATCTATGGGAACATTTATTATTGCTTCTTCTCAAAAGGAAAAAACACAGTGACACAATTTTAGTCTTCAAATACAACCTCCTTTTCTCATATTTGCTAACAAAGTTAAACAAGTTTAAACAGTGATATTTTGACTAACTAAATAGACATACATAATATTATAAAATTTTGTAAAACTCTTGAAGGTAAATGAATAATTTTTATGTAAAGTAAGAGTATTAGCATATTCTCATACATTCAAAGTTAAAAATGTATTGGAGCAATTATCTAAATATTTTAATACAATAAAGAAAGCATTTTATTAGTTTAGAGTACCAATACTGATTTATGAGTAAAGATATATATCCTCATTGGTAAGCCAGAATTCATAATATTAATGATTTTATAATTGAAAACAGTGTCCATCTCATCACAAATTTTTACAGAACACAGAGAGTTCTTTAAAAATACTCTTATAAAAAATAGAAATTGTTGTTAAAAATAACAAAATGATGAGCTCTTCTTTATAGTAATACAAAAGACAGGTAATCATCAAAGAGAATGAAAGGTTGGCATACAGTTGCAAAGATTTAAACACAAACTGAAAGCTGTAGAGATGATTGCTCTATGGACAGAGGCTCTTGCTTACAAAGCATTATGGCCTGGGTTAAAATCCCAACACCGTTCTTCACAGACATAGGAAAAAATGATCTCAAAGTTCATATGGAAAGGCAGAAGGCCTTGGATATCCAAGCACATCCTCAGCAAAAGAAATACCTCTGGAGGCATCACCATACCTGATCTAAAGCTATATTACAAAGCCATAGTAATAAAAACAGCATGGTACTGGCATAAAAACAGGAGTATAGACCAATGGAATAGAACTGAGGACCAGGACCTTGGGTCAAGCAACTATAGCCACTTGATATTTGGCAAAGGCCCTTAAAATATAGGCTGGAAAAATGACAGCATCTCCAACAAATGGTGCTGGACAAACTGGATAACTATATGCAGGAAATGGAAACTTGATCCACACATCTCCCCATGCACAACACTCAAGTTCAAACAAATCAAAGACCTCAATATACGACCAGAAACTCAGCTACTACTGGAAGAAAATATAGGAGGAACCTTCCATGAAATAGGAATGGAAAAAGACTTCCTCAACAAAATCCCAATAGCACATTATCTTAAACAGTCACTCAACCAATGGGATCACATGAAGTTGATAATTTTTTTAATGGTGACATCATAGTTTTCTAATTATAAAGTTGTGTAATCTTCAGGTGTGCAAATTTTCATCCCACATTCCTGATTTCAATATCTTTTACAGTTCTTCTTATTGTATTGCTCTAAGATTTCTAGAATTACTTTGAACAGAGTCAATAAACAGTACTAAGCATTTTCTCTAATTAGCACTGGATTGTCATATGTAATATTATTTTGTTGATGAAAATATCATATATAAAAATTGAGAATCTTAATCATGAAGTAATGTTGAATTATGTGATCACATATATTTTGAATTACATTTTAGGATGTGATACATAGATATACAATACATATATATACATATATATATATATAATATATAGTTTCCCAACTTCAAGATATCTTTGAATTACTAGGATCAATCTCACTTGAACATGGTGAATGATTTTTCAATGATGCTGTTTAACTCAGTTTGCTTATATCGTGGTACTGCAGTTTGCATCTGCATACATTAAGAATGATACTTGGTAGTTTTGTTGTTATGGTGTCTTTATCTGACACTGTTTCAAAGATGCTGATAATTTTATCAGATCAGTTTGAAGAAAATAGAAATAATTCTTTAAATGTTTTGTGAATTTGTGACTGAAACTATCAAATCCTAGTCATTCATTTAATGATATACAGTTTATTATTAATTCAATCTTTTCACTCTGTCAGTTTGTTTAAATATTTGTATTCATTCTTCATTCAAATTTAGTATGTTATATGGCTCCAAGAATTTATTTCTTCTTGTAATCCATTTTGATGTCGCAGAACACTTCTGAGGATGACTTGATCATTGCCATGTCAAATTCAGAGCAGTTACTTATTTGTATTCACAAGGTACTAACCAGAAAGGACCTATTAGCATCCCCTCATAGGAGGGTGTTTCAGCCACTCATTTGTGGTTGACACCCTCAGCTACAAGTAATGTTTCCACAAGTGCACATGGTCTCAGGAGGTGCATAGAAGTAAGAGGAAGTGAAAGGAGATCTGCATGGAGACCTTCCTATATGAAGCTGTTGTGAGGTTGTCACCCATTCTGAGTAGGACATTTTGGTAAGGCAGCTGTTTTGAGGCCACACACTTCTATACATAACCCTCACTCATGCTCCTTTAAACATTATCCCAAGAAGCTCATTGCTTCACCAGGTTAGATTTGGGATTTTGGTTATTCGTACCATCTCAGGGCTCTGGGTTGAGTGGACATTTGTTCATATCTTCCCCCAAAAGTCATGCCGCAGTGTATAATTGTGTATAATGTTCTTTCATTATTTCCATCATGGGGCAAAGTAACTCTTAACAGAAATATATTGAGAAAGCAAAGAAAGAATGTATGCTCTATATGCTGTTTTAAAATGCGTAGGGAGTAAATTATTGCTCCAGGAGTACTGAGTGATTTGTAGGACCCTGTTGGAAGCCACAATACATTCTTAGGAGCGTGAAGTTTTAAGAAAGATAATCATATGATGCAATAACAAAATTTAACTTGAATTAATATTTAATTAAAATATAGTATCTAAATATTTTCTCCAAATGTTTTATTTAAAAACTAAAATATGGGCCGGGCGTGGTGGCACACGCCTTTAATCCCAGCACTCGGGAGGCAGAGGTAGGAGGATCACCGTGAGTTCGAGGCCACCCTGAGACTCCATAGTGAATTCCAGGTCAGCCTGGGCTAGAGTGAGACCCTACTTCGAAAAAACCAAAAAAAAAAAAAAAAAAAAAAAAAAAAAAAAAAAAAAAAAAAAAAAAAACTAAAATACACCCCCACAAAATAAAAGCAACTTGATATAATACTATCTTTTTTAATTTTATGGGTTAAACACTAGAACCAAACTAATTAAGCTTTGAATCAATTGCACAGGAAAGGTGCCATCACCATCTTTTTTAATGAATAAGGAGTATGTTGTGGTTTTGATATGAAATATCCCCAGAAGGCTTTTGAGTTAAAAGCTTTGTCTCCAGCCTGTGACACCTTTGATCGATCATGGTATCATATGTAGCACACTTCATAACTGATAAGTTAATTATTGAATGGGAAAGAAAGTGTGGCCTAATTGGGAGAAGTAGGTTCCCGGGGGCAAGGTTTTGTTTTCAAACTGTGGCATGTATGTGTGGTGATGTGTAATTTGGGTGAAGTGTAGGCACTTTTATGTGCAGATGCATGTTCCTTATGCACAAGTGTAGAGTGGCTAGAGGAGAATGTCCAGTGTCCCTTTTCACTCATCTACCAGTTTTCCTGAGACAGTCTCTCACTCACACCAGACATGCTGTTTTTACCATTTTTGGTCAGCAAGCCCAAGCAATTTTCTATTGCATACCCCATGTAATCCTGGGCTTTCATATGTGCTAGGGTACACCCAGCTGTTTATATGGTTGGTGGGACTGAAACTGTGGTTGTCTCAGAGCCTCTCTGGTTATCATGTTTGGGCAGCAAGCACTCTTTACCGCTGAACCATCTCTCCAAACCCCACTGCATGTTCTGAAAGATACTTCTTGTCCTTCAGCTGCTTTGTCTGTCTCTGCTTAGTCACCACCATGCAGGAAGCAGCTTTGTTCATGGTATATACATACAGATGCATATATAAATATACATGTATAACATATATACTAATACACTACTCAGCATAAAAAGAGGGAAAAAGAAACACAAGAAAAGAAAGAAATCCTGTCATCCACAATAAAGATGAACCTGGAGGATATATGTTCAGTGAAATATTGTAGGCACAAGAAGATAGATACCACATATTTTTGTCATATATTTCAAATACAAAAATGTCAGTTTTGAACATAATAAATTTATGGCTACTAGATGCTAAGGGATACTTTGGTAAGAAAGTGTTACTGAAAGGACACAAAAGTTTAGTTGGCATTAATACATTTAAGAGGTCTTTTGGACACTTAATGATTAGTTAATAATATGATGTAAATATGGCCGGTTGTGGTGGCACACGCCGGTAGGATATTGCTGAAGAGGCGGAGGCAGGAGGATCAGGAGTTCAAGGCCAGCCTGGGCTACACATGATGCAAATATGAAAATTTCTGGGGCTGCAGAGATGGCTCAGCAGCTAAGGCATTTGCCTACAAACCTAATGACCTGTATTTGATTGACCAGTACCCACATAAAGCCAGATGCACAGTGCCATATGCATATGGAGTTTGTTTCCACAGGCTGGAGGCCCTGGATTACTCATTATTTTTATTGCTCTGTCTCTCTTCTCCTTAAATCTCTCTGCTTGCAAATAAGCAAATAATATTTTTAAAAATTTTTCTTTTTCTTTTTTTTTTTTTTGGTTTTTGAGGTAGGGTCTCACTCTAGCCCAGGCTGACCTGGAATTCACTATGTAGTCTCAGGGTGGCCTCGAACTCACGGCGATCCTCCTACCTCTGCCTCCCAAGTGCTGGGATTAAAGGCGTGCTCCACCACGCCCAGCTTTAAAAAAAATTTTCTAATAAAATTATTTTCACTATAAAATAAAAAGTATGTGATATAATCTACCCATAATATAACTTAATCTAATCATTTTACTATATAATTGTATTTCAAGACCATGGTGTATGACATAAATATGAATCATTTTTACATGTCAGTTAAATATAAATTATAAACCAAACCAAAACAATAAAAATGATAGAAAGACATAATTTCACTGGTCTTAACCAATTTAACTATCGGATTTCTTCTCAGACATTCTGGTGAATGTGTTGGCTGCCTCTTTCCAGTTTATCTTATATCCATTTATTCCTGAGTGCCTTCATACAACATGGCCAAACCAACCCTATATCTGCAAGGACACAGATATAGATGAAATGCCAATACAGAAATAAATATTTTTGTTATCATTTTTACTAGGTATTTATAATAATTCACTATTTGAATAGTATCTAAATGATTCAAAATTAATCAAAATAATGTTTTTGCTTCAATTAAATGGTGTTTTATTTTTTTAAAATTAAGTCATTGACTTTAGATGTAAATACAGGCATCTAATGTCAAAATGTGAAAAATATATGATTATTAAATATTTATGATTATGATTGCATACATGTATATGCCTATTTTGGTCTTTATATGGATTGTGTATTGTGTATAAGAAGCAAATATAGACATATGAAAATGTGCACAATTATTTTTTCTTTGTCAAGCATTCATAGAAAATATATCTGATATCTATAATAATCATAGAAGTGATTTAGAATTGCTTATCAGACCATGTAGGTCCCTAGTGGTTATACCACTGCAAAAAAAAAAAAAAAAAAAAAAGTCTTTTATCTCCCAGCTACCATTAGCTACCATTAACTGCCAATAACTCACCAGGGAGGGATGGAAGCCTCATGCCCTCTGTCATCCCTGATGGGCTGTGGATGTATCCTGCAACATGTGTGTCATGTGTAGATTAAGACAGGTCACCCTGAAATCATGAATGCAACCTCCATGCCGTATCTGGAAAGCGGTGTTCCACAGCACTTCTTCACTTCTTCTCATCTTGTACCTCTTGCATTCTTTCTGACCCCTCTTCCACACTGTCTCTAAATTTTGAAGGGAGTGATATAGATGCCTCATTTAATGTTGAGCACCCTCCAGTCACTTATTCTCAGCACACTGACAAGTTTTATTTCTCATTAGTCATCAACATCATATGCAAAAAGAACCTTCTGTAACTGAAAGAGAGAAAAGCCCTAATCTATCTGCAAATTATCTCACTCTACTATATAAATATATAGAGGGCAAATTTTGTGGACACAGAACATATCCATTTAACCAAACAATAGTAGTGGCTTTCCTCTTAGAGCATATAAGCTCCAAAGTTGCAGGCCTTTGATGAAGTTCATCGTATGAGACATACATTTTCTCCCATCAAGCACGCCTCAAATCCAATTGCAGAGCAGTTAGATCCCTGTGACCATCCTGCCACTATTGTACCAGTGGGCACTTTTACCTGGATGGCTTGTAGTGTGGCTAGCAGGTTCTATTGCTAGATAAATGGCACTGAATTTGCCATTACAAGAGGGAATTTTCAAACTCAACAAAATCCTTGATTTTCTTTATAAGTTATTTACTGTGCCTACTTAGTAATCATTCAAAATGTTCTCCATAAAACATGCAGTAATATTTCTCTCTTTATTAAGCAATAATGTAAATATTGCAGCCTAGTAGTAAGGATATATTCACTGAAGTATAAATTGTGCTACATTATCTATGCCTAAATTTTGCAATATCTATTGATAATGGCATGTTAATTTTATATGTTTGTATATGCATCTTATAGTCATATTTTAATTTCTGTTTGAATACAGCAACACAAAAATCACATTTCTTCCCTTTTTCATACTTGAATGTATCTATTTTTGTACAGTAACAAATAAATTCAGTAATCCTCATTCTTGTTTTAGACTGGTAATGTAATCACTAATAACTTTTATTTAATTAAGAGTGCTGGACAGATGGCTAAGGCTTAAAAGTGTTTGCCTGCAAAGCCCGGGAGTCCAGGTTTAATTCACCAGTATTCAGGCAAAGATTCTCAACGTGGCATATACATCAAGTTCATTTGCAGCAGAAAGAGGCCCTGGTATGACATCACATACACCTTCTTTCTCTCTTTCCATGTTTCTCTCTGAAATAATTAATTAATTAATTAATATATTTCAAAAGAAAAGGCATCTCTGCACTTGGAAGGCTGAGGTAGAAGGATCACCCAATCACCATGCCTTGTCTCCAGAGCGAATTACATTTCAGCATGGGCAAGAGTGAAACCCTGCTTCAAAAATAAACTTGGAAACAAAGAAAGAAACAAAACGAATCTAAAATACCTTCATGCTGGAAGTGGTGGTGCATTTGGTTAGTTCCAGCACTTATAGGCTTAGGTAAGAGGATTGCTGTCAGTTCATAAACAAAAAGTTTATTCTCAATATAATCAGAAAAGTTTATTTAGCAAAATAGGGTGAAGTAAATGTATGGTACATTAAAGAGGTATTGGAATGGGCTAACCCACTGTGTTGGTTTCTATGTTGTGGCTCTTAAAGAAGTATTTATGGGGGACTGGAGAGATTGCTTAGAGGTTAAGGTATTTGCCTGCAAAGCCTAATTATCCAGGTTCAATTACACAATGCCCACGTAAACCAGAGGTATAAGGTGACATATGCATTTGGCATCTGGTATTCATTTGCAGAGACCCTAGTGTTCCCATTCTCTCCCCCCCCCCCTCTCTCTCTCTTTCTCTCTCTCTCTTTTCCTTTTTTCTCTCTCTTTCAAGTAAATAACTAAAATATTCAAAAAAAGAAATATTTATGAATATTTATGATGTGCGTGACATATTCATAGTGGTAAGGTGAACCTTTTTTCAAATCACAATGGACCAGATTGACTCTTCAAATTGTTTCTTATTACAGTGAAAGATTTTAAATATCCATGACCTTTAAGACATAACATTAGAATCTACCCAATCATATGGTATATATTTTTATATAACTTTAGCGATTAAAACTAATCAAATAATGAGAAACAACAATTCACTAATTGCTTGTGAGTAAGTCAGGGTCAGGATGGGAAAGACTAATTATAAAATGCAAAGCATAAGGGAAACATTTGGTGACAATAGACATACTCACTGTCCTTTTTTTCCTAATTTTTGCATTTGTTTTCATGCATGCATGCATGCTTATATATCTCTGAGCATACATATGTGGGAAGATGTTTGTCACATGTCTTCTATTTCTCTCCATATTATATTGACATGGAATCTGCTACATAACCTGGAGCTCACTGGGTAGAAACTAGACAAGCTAGTCATTTAGCCTTAGGGATCCTCCTGTCTCTGCCTCCATATCTCCTGGTATTTTAGACATGTGCCACATGCCCAGCATTTCATGTGGGTTCTTGGCATCAGAACTCAGGTCCTCATGATTGAACAGAAAACATTCTACTCATTGTGCCATTTATATACCTATGTTTTTGAGACAGGTCTTATGCTATAGCCCAGTCAGTATTCCAACTCATCATAGGCCAGCTCATCCTTAAACTCATAGCAGTCAGCTTCCCTCAGTCTCCTGAGTGCTTGTATTATATATGTGAGCCCCTATGTCCAGCTTATATTCATAATCCTAGTTGTGATGATGGGTTCATGAATATGTCCTTATGTCAATACTTACCAAATTATACACTTTTAATGGGTCCATAGTATCCAATTTTGATTGAATTTCAACAATTTTTAATTATTTTTTAATTTTTTTGTGGTTGAAATTATCCCAAGATCTTACACATAGTAAGTAGTACTCTGTAACTATGAACTAGAGTCACATTAAACTAAAGCCCACAGTCATTTGAATATTTTCGGTGTGGAGAAATGTGAGGCTCAGTGGGATCATTTTAGTGTTCTTTCTACCCCAGCTTCTTTTTCTTATTGACATTACTTTTTAGTGAAATACAGATGCCCCTACCTCTCTTTTCAACTTTCAAGGACAAGTTAGTAGGTTTATACTAATTCAATTTATATTTGTATCTTGAAATTCACAGCATAACAAACAATTTTTTACTTTCCTATACATTTTGACTTAGAAAAATTCATGAACCATATTGTCTATGAAGATTTGCATTAACTTTTCCAATTAGATATACTTAGTGTTTTTTCAAGTCATGCATGAATAATTCAAAATTAAGCTTGTTATTTATTCATTAAAGCTATCAAATTTCCTCACAGCTTCAGCTTTCTATACAATCTTCTTTCTCTCTTCTGGCTGGTAAATTCAAAAGCAATGCAGACTTTTTCAATAAAGCAAAGACAGAATCAGATGCTTGTTCATAAAACCACCACGCACAACAAGCAGGTTATGCAGAAACACATGGCGGAGCCAATCTGGTACCAAGCGGAATACAGACAAAGCTGCCAGGTATGGCACAGCTCCGCCTGAGGTAGGCCTATTTTGAGCAGAGCACAGGAGCTTGTGAATAGAGTATATTATTTCTTCCCATTTTAATTCAGTAGGAGCAGAACAAAGCAGATTCGAATTCCATTATCAAATTAAGGAGAGCAAAATAGTAGGTTTTACACTGGAAATATAGACAGTGCTGGCAAAAAGAATCTGGGGATGGTGATAGAAACTTAAAAGACCACTTTATTTAAAATTTCGTTTCATTTAAATTTTCCATTTTTGTTAAGAATGATTTTAAAGCATTTAAAAATATCCACGTTAGGCTATCTGTGATGAATTAGCGCTTTTGTAGGGGCATGCAAAGCAATAACTCAAAATGCACATCCATGTAGGAGCAGTGCAGTCTTCATCACATATTTATATTATCTAAATTTTAACTCATTATATTTTGCATGACTGCCAAAATTCTGTGTCAATATGTTTTCATTTTCCAATTTCTATTGTGATTCCCCAAATACAGAAGAAAATACTTTTCCTTAAATCAAAGTGTGTATGATTATATATACATATACATGTGTGTGTGGGATTTTTGTTCATTTGTAATTTATAATAATTTCTGTATATAACAAATTGCATTTGCAGTATATACATATATATATATATGTGTGTGTGTGTGTGTGTGTGTGTGTGTGTATTTGCTTTGTTTTATTTTGTTTTGTTTTGAGGTACTGTCTCACTTTAGCCAAAGCTGGTCTGGAACTCACTCTGTAGTTCCAGGCTGGTCTCAAACACAATGATTCTCCTATCTCTGCCTCCTGAGTGCTGGGATTAAAGGTGTACATTGCTATGCCTGGTTCTAATTAATTTCATTGTAATGTCAACTGCACCTAATAATTAAATTCAATGTGGTATTTCTACACATGCTCCATGCCTGAGGCATGCATTAACCGTATCCAACCCTCATCCCTCTACTCGTCCCTCACCCTTTCCTTCATTCAGATCACCCATAATCACTATTTTTCTTTTTTATATTTCAAAATTTAATATTAACACATTAATACAATATAATAATTAATATAATATAACATATTAATATAATTTACATACATATATGTATATATGTTTCTACTTGTCATTAAGTTAATCCAGCTCAAACCCTAAAATTTTAATTTACATCATTGGACCCATGAGGTTAACTATGCTACTGTGGAGGTTTGACTCACAGTACACAGAGTATATGCACGAATATCACCAGCCGTACTCTGTAGCCCAGGTCTCTGAGCTCTGGTTCTTATCAGTAGCAAACATTTGCTTGCTTTTTTCTTTCTGTTTCTCATTGCCTTATGAAAACTTTTAGAAGTATAATAATTTCAAGACTTAAAACATCTTTATAAATAATAGTAAGAGACATAATTTCAGGTGAAACATTACTCGTTTCATTATATTTTATGTAATTTAAAGTAATAATTTGTTAAACTGAAGTCTGAATAATAAAAGCAGATGCCTTTTGTGAAATTATCAGTTAAGATACTTGATGTGAGAAGAGATTTTAACTTTGGTTCATTTTATTTTTTAACACTCCTGCTTACTGGATGTATTTGAAGAACTAGCAGACAAAAATATGATAGACAATAAAATGGCAGTGTTTTAAAGACTACTTAGAAAATATTTCACTAAGAACATGACATTTTGGCAGAGCTGAGAAAATTTGAAGAAAGAAATCTTGGTCAGTATCTAGAAGATTCATAGGAAATGGAAGAGCAAATTAGAGTACTCTAACAGGGTTTGAATAAACAATAACAAAACTCTAAAACATTGTTAGTGTGGTGCTTGGGTTCATTCCCGAGAAGATTACAGTATTTTATGAAAGGTAACAATAAGCATATATATTTTATTTAAATATTTTTATTGTTAGTACCATTATTTTAATATAAATAAAAAAATACTAACAACCTGGGAAGGCAAAAACAGGCTGGAAAATCTCATTTGAATAATAAGGCATGATATCTTATATGAATAATACATTTAGCACTTGAATTCAGCTTTGATAATGGAAAAGTATTTGAAATGTTAGAAAAAAATCCACATTTCTAGTTTGAAGGTAAAATAGCATCTGCTTTTTTTTCTAGTTTTTTTTTTTTCTGAGTTAACTGCCTTACAGCATAAGCCTTTGCTCATCCTTTAATAAGCTTTGCTGAATGCAATTTACACTAGATTGTCCATTTTTGTAATTTCTGTGCACTATAATCATATAGCCACAGAATGATGAAATTTGCTTCAGTGATAACCAAGAAAATACTAGAAATAGCTCTTAATGGTATTTCTACTTTTAAGTAGACATATACAGTTGAGATTTTAATTTTTTTCATGTATGTGGAATTTGTGTGTATGCATTGTGTATGTACATGTGGGCACACTATGCATGTGCTGTGTGTGTGTAGTGCTCGCATAAGAACTTTAGTATCCTTCCCTATTTCCAACATCCTTTAGCTGCTATTTTTTGTTAGAGAGGACCAGTGATTCTCTGGTCTTTTTCTCCCACCACCCCCCCACATACACTGACAGGGGTTATAGATGTGTGTGGTCATGCCCACATTTTTTAATGTGGGTCTAGGGGAGTCAAACTTAGGTAGTGTCAGATCTTCCTAGCCCCTAATGCTAAAGCAGCAAGTGCTCAAAATGTCTGAGCCATCCTTACCCCCAATTTCAATGTTATTTAAAAATATTTCTAAAAAGCCGGGCGTGGTGGCACATGCCTTTAATCCCAGCACTCGGGAGGCAGAGGTAGGAGGATCACCGTGAGTTCAAGGCTACCCTGAAACTACTTAGAGAATTCCAGGTCAGCCTGAGCTAAAGTGAGACCCCACCTCAAAAAAACAACAACAACAAAAAATTCTAAATTCCCACTCAACCAATGGGATCACATGAAGCTGAAGAGTTTCTTCACAGACAAACATACAATAAGCAAAACCAGTAGATTACCTACAGAATGGGAGAAAATATTTCCTGAATATCCAACTGACAGAGGACTAATCTCTAGAATCTACAAAGAACACAAAACCCTAAACAATAAAAAGCCAAACAACCCACTCACAAAATGGGGCAAAAAGCTGGATAGGCAGTTCACAGAGGAAGAAATACAAATGGCAAACACACACCTAAGAAAATGTTCATCATCCCTAATCATCAGGGAAATGAAAATTAAAATAACTATGAGATTCCACCTTACCCCAGTAAGGATAGCAAACATCAAAAAATCAAATGAAAATAAGTGCTGGCGAGGAGGTGGAGAATTACGAATCCTCATCCACTGTTGGTGGGAATGTAAGATGGTACAACCACTTTGGAAAGCAATATGGAGACTCCTAAAAAATCTGACTGTAGAGTTACCAACAGACCCAGTTATTCTCTTACTGGGCATGTACCCTAAAGCCTTCAAGCCTCAGTCCAGAGAGATTTGCTCAACCATGTTTATAACAGCTCAATTCATAATAGCTAAGAGCTGGAATCAACCCAGATGACCATCACTAGAAGAATGGATAACTAAGATGTGGTATATCTACACAATGGGATTCTACACAGCAATAAGAAAAAATGACACAAGGAAATTTGAGGAAAAATGATTGAACCTGGAAAAGATCATTCTCAGTGAACTTACCCAATCACAGAAAGCTAATTGCTGCATAGTCTCACTCATCTACAGCACCTAACCTGAATCTACCCAAGATGCTGACATACCCAGCAAGCATCTTGAGGACTAGACAATAGGGTGGGTGTGGAGGGAGGGGAGAGCAAGGGGAGGAGGACACAAATCTAGACCCATGTGACAATGGTACCATAAAATTCTACAACCTAAAAGGGAGACCAAATAGTTGAACCTTCACCAGGCCCTTAGAGGGAACACCTGAGACACAAGGCACTGGAGAGGGTGCGATGAAGACTGACCTTTATCTTCTACAACCTCTCTCTCTCTCTCTCTAACTCCTTTATATTAGTTATCTTTTTCTTCCTTCTCCTAGTGGACACTGACCTGTAACTCTCAGTACCAGCATGTGGCTATCATCCACAATGAGCTTTTGACCAGAGACACCTACAAGATTTCCTAAAAGAATGACAGATTTCTGTCAGAGTACTTATTGACCCACCAAAGGTTAGTGGCAAGACCCTACTGCTGAAGACACCATATGCAGGTGACACTTAACATGGAGTGACGTGGCTGGAAGCTGGAAGAGAGTAAGTCCCCAGATAGTTAGTGCATCTAGTGCCAGAAGGTGCTACATGGGTGACTGTGAGAAAATGACCAATATCTGTCCAAATAACTCATGGCCTAACCTACTTAGCAGCACATAACTTGTCATGATGTTCACATAAATGCAATAGTGGTGCACAGCCATGGTGGGAAACCAACTGCTCTTGATTTGGCTAACTGATCCACACAGTGCAATGGGACACATAGCTTGGGCTATGGGAAACAAGTCAGAACCATATCCAAACATGAGCCCACTCTCCATTATCAAACTACCACTAATTGTGGGCTACAAGAGGGCCTACACATGTTAAATTCTCTATAAGAAAAATAAGGGCTACCCCATTTCTCTGGTTTGAACTTTACTCTCCATTGGAGAATCTGCTTCTCTTTTTCAGCTAGACGCAGATCCTAAGGAGAGAAACATCCCATCATACCTCAAAAGGGCCCCAGCTGAAACTAAGAATAATTGGTGAAACAAGCCAGGGTTGCTGTTTTCTTGGTGAACCTGGTACCAGCACAAGGATGAAGGAGATTGACACTGAGAACCATCAACTCCTACCAAATCAGATATCCAGAGACACTGAGGCTCCCAAGGCCTCATCACTGAGGCAGACCCAAAATGAACCCAACATGTCTCAGGGAAATTTTGTGGAAGGGGGGATGGAAGGAATGTCACAGCCACACATTGGGCCATGAAACTCAGACACATTTCCTCCTACCCATAACTGTTGGCTAACTCCACAATGCATGACCCATATACCTCAATAAGGAGGGGCCAGTGGGAAGGGGTAGGACATGGAGGAGGCTAACAATGGTACCAACTTGACTGTACTCACTGAATACAAAAGTAATTAATAAAAATAATATATATTTCTAAATTCCAGAACAGTAAGAATAGTACAATTAGCTCCTGTTCTTTTGCCTGTGTATTCATGTGCAGTGTAAAAGTACACACATGTTCATATGTATCTGTGCACACATGTGAGGGTACACTTGCACATACATGTGAGTATATGTGAAGGTCAGAGGTCTATATCTGAGGTCTTGTTCAGTTTATATTTACATTATTGAGAAAGGATCTTTCAATGAACTTAGAGCTCACCTCTATAACTGGAAGAGCTTGCATATAAGCCTCCAGAATACCCTCTGTCTGTCTTCACTAGTACTGGGGTTGCAGGCAAGAACCATCCTGATATGGGTGCTGAGAATCCAGACACAGGTCTTCATGTTTGCAAGGCAAGCAAATTATTCACTGAGCCATCTCCCCAGTCCCTTCCATCTACTTTATACTCAACTAGCCCCAAGTTTTCATTTATGTATAATTTACTTTTTCTCTCATTATACCTGGGGAAAAATCTCTGACAAAATGGCAGGAAAGACTTATTTTGGCTCACAGTTTAAGTCCATAGTCCTTGGATCCTTTGACCTTTTGCCTACAGTGAAACAAATCATCTTGGTCATGGGGCCATGAACCATATGATAGAGAAGGCCCTTACCTCATGGTAGATAGATAGTAGAAAAAGGACAGGAAACAGCCAGAGACAAGATACCTTTGAGGACCAGCTCTCAGTGCTCTTATTCTTCCCACCTGGTTGAATTGCCAAAAGTTCCTGTAACTTCCAAAAATGGAGCCACTAAGCCCCCAATACATGAACCTGTATATGTGTGGGCCGGGAGGGGTGTTTCATATTTAATCATAACAGTGTACATTTGTGTATGTATTATATTGTGACAAATTTGATATTTATTGGTAAGTGTATCATTTTACTCTTAAATGTTTCAGTGCTCAGAGCAATGGTATTCCCTGAATATACAAGGTTATGTATTACACACCACTGTGAATTAATTATTAAGCCATCAGGACATTCTGAAGTATGAATTATGTTCATGAATTATGTTTTACTTAGCCTTCTGATGGGTTAAAGAAAGTCATTAATAATTTTATTTTCTGCAAGACTCTTTATAGTCTTCATAGTTTTATTCTTAATATTTGGTAACAGAATTATCTAATAGGTTTTGTAAACCAAAATCTTTCATACAAGAAAGAGAAAACATACTAAAAAATAGCTTTAAAATTATATCTATCAATAGATAAGTCCATACTGTTGTTTTCACATCTTAGAAAATTCAGGAGGGCTAATAGATATTCAACAGAAGTAGCTGGGCATGTTGGTGCATGTCTTACATTTCAGCACTTGGGTAGTAGAGGTAGGAGGACCACTGTGAGTTTGAGGACAGTCTGAGACTAGAGTAAGCACCAGTTCAGCCTGGCCTAGAATGAGACTCTACCTTGAAAACCAAACAAACAAAAATTTGACAAAAGTGGATCATTGTGAGTCAAAGCCAGCCCAGGCTATACCAAGAGTTACAGGGCAGCCTGTATTATAGTAAGACTCTCTCTCTCTGTCTCTCTCTCTCTCTCTCTCTTTCACACACACACATACACACAAACAATGAAAAAATATGTTTGTATGTTCAAGTAGATATAATTAAATCTCTTACAAGTATCTAATGTATTAAGTTTCAAAACATGAAAGCTGTTTGAATTGTACTTTCCTCATATATAAAAATTTGAGAAAATTTGGATTGTATATATTTCAAGTACTTCATTTTAACTAAATTCATGCTCTTAATATGTCAAGTAGTAATAAATACTTTTATCTTATTTCATTTTTATGATATTTTTGTTTTAGATTTATGTTTTTGGTTATTGGTATATTTTATTGTTTTAGTTTTTATTTATTTATTTGAGAGACAGAGAGAAAGAGGTAGAGAGAGGGAGAGAGAGAATGGGGTACCAAGGCCTTCAGCCACTGCAAACGAACTCCAGACGCATGCACCTCCTTGTGCATCTGGCTTACATGGGTCCTGGGAAATCAAACCGGGGTCCTTTGGCTTCAAAGACAAATGCCTTAACCATTAATCAGTCTCTCCAGCCCTATTTTATTGTTTTAATAAAGATCAGTTTTCTTCAGAATGCCAACTTGTTTCATTAGTTTTTAATTTTAAATTCTGTGTTTCCATTTGCTTAATTCTCAAAGATATGTAAATATGGAATACACTATCATCCTTCTTTTCCTTACTGATTTCATTGTGGTTCTGTGCTATCATTATAGAACTATTTCAATCTTACCAATATAGATAGTATTTAAACAGGATTAGGCAATGCAGAAATCAATGCCTTCAGGTCTTTCAGATAGTATTCCCAATCCCCATTAGAGTAAGGTATTGAGCCAGCTTCGTTGTTAATGTTTGTGTGGTGCATGGAATGTGATTTCACAGTGTTATAGCCTTTTTGTTCTGTGATTTTTTTCTCATTAATTAAAAGGATTCACACAGATTTCAAAATGGAACTAATAAAAATGCAGAAAAATGCTTATGAGTCTATATTAAATTGTATAAGTCCAGGAGGTATAATTTATATTATACTTCATTATTAAGGAAAATTCATAGTATAACAAATGATAGTGAAAATCTAGACTCTGTACTAAATTATTAAATGCAAAATATACTGAAATAGATTGTCTACTAATTCCTCATATCAATCAAAAATTAGGAGTACATATTTGAATAACATTGGGATCCATGGTGCCAACACATGGACACTTGAAGCACAAATAACATCCAAGGCACCCTAACTTGAAATACCATAGTTTCCAACACATTTCTGTTTCCCTATATCTTGTGCTTATCATTTTTGGGGAGTGTGAAAATCCATGTGCTATTTTCCGGGAAAAAGGAGTCCAGTCCTTCCTTCCCCCTTATGATCCAGTTGATTAGTTAAGTTCATTCAAGATTGTGTATTATAATACCTTCATTTACCCAGAACATTTGAATTCACAAGGCCTTAAAAAATATGTACTTTTGTTCTCAGGTTTATGTTTTTCTATAAATGAAATGCCTATCAGCAAATTTAGACTTCATTGCCATATAGTTGTTTATGATGTAAATCATTTTGCCTTGAATTAAAAAAGTAAATATTTAAACATTTCTATTTTGATATATAAGGTTGACCATCAACAGTAAATTTTATCATATTATAGTTAAGAAACTGAATTATTTTAGGATTTATTGTCTAAAGTAAATAGGAATATTCCAGGGTATAGCCTTCACTTAAAATTTTTATTTTCACCTCCAAAGCAAAACTTTGTCTTCTACATTATAGGATGTCTTCATTCTTAATAGTGATAGTTTGTTACAGTTAATGCCATCAACTGAAAAACTGATCACAGTACCTGTAGACATTAGAATGTATTATGGGGGACACAGAGTCGTTCCCTTCACAGTTACAGAGCAAGACTTTAACAATATGCTCTTCATGTTTCCTTCGCTGCGCAAAGCACAAAACGTGCTGGCTTATGTTGTGGTGCTTAGCAAGAGGTGCCGCGGGATGGCTCATAAGTGATTAATTTTGTATGTGCAAGAGTTAAGAAATAATCAACCATTTCATACTAAGTTAGAATTATAGGTGACTTTTTCAACAAGAGACAAGAATTTCGTTTTTTACTGTCATCTTAATATCTCTAATGGTAACTTTATCAGAGTGTGCACCAATGCTACTTCAAACCTATCTTTTCTGGATATATACAGATGACTAAGAAAAATTGTTATGTCTAATGTGGAAGAGTTTTATTCTCAATTTCTGTTAGTTTTTCTACTCTTCCATGTCTTCATTTTATAAAGTAAGTAAGCAATGTCTCTCTATAGTACAGTACCTTGTTTGGGTTTGTTACTAATTTATTCCTCTTTAGTCTTTTTTTTTTTTTTTTTAATAGTGCAGTCTATGAAGAAATCCTTGAGATAGGGTTTCAGTGATTTTTTTTATTTGCATAGTGTTTCCATGGAACATAAATAATGCAGTAATTAAGGAATCAAAAGCAGCCAACAAAATGAAAATTTTAGGTCATCCAGCTAGGAACTCTTAGGTTGACTTAAGGTGATGAACTTATCTCAAGTCCTATCAACCAAGGTAGAGGAACCTGGCATATTTATCCATTCTTCCTGTCTGTTCATAGCTAATCATTAATTTTAATTTCAAACTAACACTTTATTAATGTACTTGTTGAACAAAAGTATAGCCCTGAAGTAAAAATGAATTATTATTTTAGTAATAATAATAATAGTAATAATAACAATAGCAATCCAACTAGGCAATTACCTGGTGCAATGGTTTGATCAGGTGTCCCCATTAACTTTTGTGTTTTGAATACTAGGTCCCCAGCTGACAACAATTTGGGAAATGGAACCTTCTAGAGGCAGTGTATTTTGGCAACAGTCTTATGGGTGATACATCCAGCTCCCTCTTGCCAGTGTTTGGCACATATTTATGTTGCTGTTTTGCATCTGATGTTGACCAGACGGGGATTTCCAGATGAAATAAACACTTTCCTCCCACAAGCTGATCTTGGTCAGTTGTTTTCTGCTAGTGATGTGAAGTGAAGCCGACCGCAGCAGTAGAATTGGTACTGAGAAATGAGGTTGATCTGTTAGAAACCTGACTGTGTGGCTTTGGGCCATTTGTAGATGTGAGGGAGGAAAGTGGGAAGACTTGAAACTTTGGACTAAAAGACACTTTGCAGTGCTTTAAGTACAGCTTGATGGACTATTCTGGTCAGAGCCAAAAGACCTCAGTGCAGTAAGAACTATGGACGGTGAGATTTGGCTTACGAAAGTAAGAAAGAACTTTGTCAGGACTGGGATAGAAGCAGTTTGTGTGAGGCTTTCTGTTATGCCTATGTCCTGAGCACTGCAGGGTTGTGTTATGTAGAAATGGACTGCAGTGAGCAGCAAGGTATGGCACAGAAAGAAATGAAATATTTGAGCCAGAACTGCCACCCTTTCAGCTGTCATTGGGAGATCACAACAACTGAGATTGGGCCAGCTGAACTGCATTGGAACAACAGGAAAAATGTGGACTCTTCTGAAATCGCCTGAATGCTGAAGGAGTGTCTTGTTCTTCAAAATCTGCTTTATTCCCCCTTGGATTAACAAATTGATAGCTCACATGGTACTAAGGAGTGTAACAAATGCAAGAAAGAGAGGGTCATTGAATTTGTCACAGGATTTCTTTTTTAAATGGCCATGGAAAAAGTGAAGCAGGCTTTTTGTGTGACCTGAGTGGAGGCCCAATGGAGCAATGTGGATGAACCATGTGTTGCAGTTGAGACTCAACAGAGACCCCAGGTATATAGGATGGCTGCTAAGGAGAGTTGCCAGCACAGAAGAAGTTTTAGGGCACTGTGAAAAGTCTAGTTGGATGGGAAGAATTTCAACTCCAGAGATTTGGCACTGGTTAGAGTTGTGAGCATTGGAGCTACAGAATTTGATATTTTCCCTGCTTCTTTTAAATCTTGTTTGGTTCAATTTTTCTTTGTTATGTCCAGTGCTATATTTTACAGCATGAGTGTTTATTCTGTGCCATTATTAATGTTTTGTACTATAGCTCAGTTAAAAGACCATGGACTATGGGGATGTTTGAATATCATTGGAATTGATAAAAACTATGGGGACTTTTAAAGTTGGACTGAATGCATTGCCTTTTGCGTTGCAGATGGTTATCAGTTTATGGGGACCAGGGATAGAAGGTGGTTGTTTGATTCACATATCTACATAAACTTATGTGTTCTGAATGCTAGGACCCCATCTGGTGACAATTTCGGAATTGAAACCTCCTAGAGGCAGTGAATTGTTGGGGCAGGCTGATGGGTGTTTTAGGCAGCTTTCTCCTGCTAGTGTTTAGCACCCTCTCCTGGTGCTGTTGTCCATCTGATGTTGGCCAGAAGGTGATGCCGTCCCTCTGCTCATGTCATCATTTCCTCTGCCATCACAGAGCTTCCCCTTGAGTTTGTGGTCCAAAATGAACCATTTCCTCACACAAGCTGGTCTTGATTGGATGTTTTCTGCCAGTGGTGTAAAGCTGCCTGCAATACCTGGGGTATTCTTTTAGAAGCTTTCAATGCAAAGATACAGGTCCACAGCAGATAGGAGCAGAGAAACATCACCAACTGCTACACATACCTGCTACATACTTTGTGAAGCATCTAAAACTATACATTTATGTTATATTTGGAATATAAGGTACGTATTAAGGAAAACGTTAAAAAGAACATGAGAACATCCATTATTATTTAACCTATGCTGACTTCATTCTCTGTTGGAGAAGCCATTTTTTTTCTGTTTCAGAAGGTAGTGAAATCCAAGGAGATAATCCACCCCTCATACTTCAGCCAAGACCTAGGTGAAACCACAGAAGAACTGTGAGATGAACAAGAGTGCTGCTTCCATGGTGAGCCTCACAATCAGTGCCAAGGTATAGAAGACAGTCGCTGAAGATACTCAACCTACACCAAAGCAGAAATCCAGAAGCTCCTGAGAGCTCATTACAGAAATAGACTTAACACACACACAGTAAGGTTATAGGAATTTTGTGGAAGGCAGGGGGGCAGAAAGATTGTAAGAGCCACAGGTTGGGACAGCATAGCCAGTGGCATTGCCCAGCCTCCACCCCCCCATCAATCATTGGCTGCTGCTCTCACAAGGCATGATGCACAACCCTGTGGAGAATACAAGAAACCCCACTGAGGAGGGCCCTCATTGGAATGGGAGCAGGGAAGAGGGAAAAGATGGTACAAGCACATGATGTATTCATACAAAGTATGTTCTTAATAAAAATAAATAAAAGTAATAGTGTATAGCCTTTTAACTATACTTTATATGTTATCATTCTTAATTTCCACGACAATTCCAAATTTCTCCAAGGAAACAGAAAACAAATACATTTATATTATAAGCTTAAGGTAGAGCTTAATTTTTTAATATTTTGTTTGATTTATTTACTTATGAGAGGGGGAGAGAGGGAGAGAGAGAGAGAGAGAGAGGATGGCCTCATCAGGGTCTCCAGCCACTGCAAACAAACTCTAGATGCATGCGCTACCATGTACATCTGGCTCACGTTGGTTCTGGGAAAATGAACCCATGTCCTTTAGCTTCACAGGCAAGCACCTTAACTGCTAAGCCATCTCTCCAGCCCTAGAGCTTAAATTTAAACTTGCTTTAACATAAAGGTTATTTGGCCTACCCATAATGTTGGCTAGAGCTATGTTTAAATATATGTGCTTTATTAAATATGCTTTACTATTTTAACAATAACAATAAAATATTAAATATTATAATTAAGGAAATAAAAGTGGGATAATTCTAAGTAAGAGCTTGAATTTATACACCTTTAAAAACAATAACTGGCCAGGCGTGGTGGCGCACGCCTTTAATCCAGCACTCGGGAGGCAGAGGTAGGAGGATTGCCATGAGTTCAAGGCTACCCTGAGACGACAGAGTTAATTCCAGGTCAGCCTAGACCAGAGTGAGACCCTACCTCGAAAAATCAAAAAAATAAAAAAATAAAAAATAAAATAAAAAAATAAAAACAATAACTGGTAAGATCTGAGTGCATTGTTATATTTAGATAGATCAAGGTTTCTCAATTTTGACAGTATTCTCACCCAGGCTAGATCTGTCTTTACAATGAGAGACATTCAAAATCTGATAAGATGACTTATACTTTTACTGGCATTTACCTAATATGTACTGATTTGAGTTTATATAGAATTAGAAATATTTTAAAACCAGGAGTATGATAACATTAAGTAATAATATAGATAGAAAGTAATGGATATATGAGACACTGAGGATCTTATGATTTAAATTTCATGTATTTCAACACTTGGTCCCTAGGTGGTGATGTTTTTGGGGGAGGTTATAAGGAAGGGAGAGCCACACTGGAGGAAGTTCACTGGAGGTGGGCTATAGGATTTTTAAGCTGGCTTCCTTTCTGGGTTCACTCTCTCTTGCCCTTACTGTGGATACAATATAACTAGCTGTTCCTGCCTCCATGTACTCTCCACCATGATGGGTCACATCTTCTTAAACTGTAAGTCCAAAGACTCCTCTTCCACTTAGCTGCTTCTTGTCAAGAATTTCTTTGCAGCAAATAGAAAAATAACTAATGCAAAGCTTTTACAATGATGTAGGAAACTCTGATACTGTTGACAAAAAAAAATGTATGAAAATGAGATTTGACTTCATGAGATCACTTTAATTAATAGTGACTTACACTGTAAATGTTCTTTGAATGTGCCTACTATACTATCTTCTTTGAAGACATTTAATTATTTTGCCTTTTTACAGTACTGGAACATAAAATCCTTATTTTTGTTGTTTGCTATGTATGTATAAGTTTTGATGGCTTTATCCATGCTAAGTGTAGGTCATCTATAAAATATTCCACAAGGAAATAGACTCATAAAATCTCACAAACAATGCAATTCACATGTAAATATTGAAGTTTTATTTGCTACGATGAAGCTAGTTGTAGACATTTTAACAGAAATCATTATAATACAAAGTAGGATTTTCTCTTTAATGTGATTTATTCCTGGGGAACAACTAAATACAAATTATGCTAAGATTAAATACAGTTTTAATAAACAACAAAAAGCATATGTTTATGTGAATTCTAACATCAGCTTTTGAAACATTTCCAAAAATGCCAAAGAAATTATCATAATACAATTCTTAACTATCAAAGCTAGTACATTCAAGAATGAATAGAGAAGGAAGTATAAACCAAAGGGGGAAAAATTGTACTTCAAATGCTTTGTTCTCATGAAGAATGATACCTCCCTTCCACATTTAGATATCCTAACTCAATGTTCTTTCTTCAAATGAAGCTGTAAATCAATATGGTTGGATACATAAATTTGTGTTCATTTGGAGAATATAACTTTATCTGTGAGAATGTTAAAAAATGTTTTTAGTAAAAGAAACTCTACATGTAAATTTGGAGGTTTGAATATTTAAAATACCTATTAATCTTTAGTCTATATCACAGATGGAAAGATCATTGTAGGCTCTGAATATTTAAAGTGAAAAAGGACTCTTGGAGTATGCATTAAATGAGGGGGAATGAAGTTTCAAAGATTTGTTCCCTGAGTCATATTGATAACTAGCAGCACATCTGTGATCAGCAGCCATGGCTTCTCACTGAATACATCATAGTTTTCTTTTGGCTTATTCCCTTCCCTACAAGCTTATTGGGATTTTCTTAAAATTATTCATTAAAACTTATTATGATATGAATTAAAAGTATAAAAATGTATTTTAGTCCAAATGGATGGAGGTGGAAACATTGATTGTGTGTGTTCTGCTCTTTAATCGAGTATCCCAGAAGAGAAGGTGCTTCCAGTTGACACACAGAGGGAGTCTCAACATATCCCCACCAGCTTTCCATTTTTTATTGACTTATTCTGTTATATTTGAGAGTGAAAAGTCAAAAAAGAAACGTAACTTTTACAGAATGTTTTAAGGGACAATCCTTAGGCCTGACACCTAGTTCTACCATTTCATTAATAATTATTATATATACTGAGATACTCAGAAACTTGCTCATCTTTGTTGTCATGCATGTTTATTTTACTCTTTTCCCACCATTCTTTCTTTCTTTCTTTTATTGATTCTTTTTATATGTTCATTCAGAATTTGTATACCAATACAAAGACTATGAGTATAAGAAAAAAATGAAAAGCAACACGACATATCTTAGAAATATGTACTAATATAAAATATCTAGTAACTCCTGATCCTACACATGGTATTTGAACCATTTAAATATTATGACTCTTTACAACTCCAGAACTAAATAATAATATAACAAACATTAATCACTGTGTATGTTAACTGGTTTTATTCATCTAGGCAAGAAAGATATTAGGAGATTATTCCAGATTGAAAGTGTTATTTTAGTTTCTGTCAACTTTAGAAAAAATATTATTTCTCATATACTACATGCATTGTCTCATTATCATTCAGAGATGGAAATTATCTGTGAAATGCTACTCTTTTAAATATTTATTTATTTGACAGAGAGAAAGAGAGAGAGACAGAAAGAGAGAAAGAGAGACAGAGAGATAGCAGGTATACCAGGGCCTCCAGCTGTTGCAAACAAACTCTAGATGCAGGCACCAACTTGTGCATCTGGCTTTATGTGGGTCCTGGGGAATTGGGCCTTGGTCCTCTGGCTTTTCAGGCAAGTGCCTTAACCACTAAGCCATCTCTCCAGCCCAAAATACTACTATTTTTAATCTATATTTAACATTTTTAATTTTACAATAAACATCAATTGGAATTTACTAATGTAAAGTCTGGAGACATGGTTCTGTTGAAAACGTGCTTGCTTTACAAGCATAACAGCCTAAATTTGATCCCCATTATTTATGCAAAAGGCCAAATATAGTTGCAATCCCAGTACTGGTAAGTGCTGACATGTAGACAGATACTTGGGGCTTGCTGGCTATCAGTCTAACCTACAAAACAAGCTTCAGGCCAGTGGAAGGTCCTGTCACCAAAAACACAGATGGATAATACTTGAGAAGAGTGACACCATAAGATGTCCTCTGGCTTCCACATGATCATGCACAGACACACACACACACACACACACAGATTACCATTGAAAATATAATTCACTCATGTAATCGTTTACGTATAGAGTTTGTATTTTGAAAAATTAACTAATAAACACCAAAAAAGTTATATCATTTCTAAAAGTGCCCTCTCCTCTTTAGCACAGGTCTTCTTGGGTCTTTTGTTACTTCACAACCACTGTTTTGTTGAGGATGAAGAGAGAGACCAACAAATCCATGAACTTGTTGACAGTGGATTTTTCAAATGGAGGCATGTAATAGCCATTCTCACATGTCACCACAAGTCTGAGAAAGAGCACAATGAAATTTTATTTTGGAATCCTTCCAGTCTTAATTGCAATTTGAAAAAGTGCTCAATTGAATGTAATCACATATGATGCATTGATCTTACAAAAAATCCTATTTCTTTGCGAGAAAATATTTCATGTTGAAGTTTCCATAGTTTATTGAGCTGATATTTAAAAATACAAAATTGAATATATTTATGGGGTATCCTACAATTTTCTACTACTTACATTCATCACCAATATTTACATTAGTTTAAGCATATATATTTTCTCAAAATTTATCATTTCCTGATGATGAAACTTTTAAAATACTTCTCAGGCTTTTATTTAAATATAAAATATATTACTATTATCAAATGTTGCCAAAAGTTCTCTGCTAAATAATAGAAGAATAGAACTCCTTGATTCTGAAAGGAGTACCTCGAAGGCAGGCATGGTGGTACATGCCTATAATCCTTACACTTGGGAGATAGAGGCAGGAATATCAGGAAATCAAAGCTTGAATGTGCTAGAGTAATTTCAGTTGTAGCCTGAACTACATGAGACTTTATATCAAGAAAACAAAATAAGTAATAGATAAATAAATAATAAAATGATAGCTTAATTTTAACAGCCTTTACCTGTGCCATCTCATTGGGAAAGAGATGTTTCTCAGATTAACAACAGAGAAACGTAAGATATTGCTTCAGAGAAAGGAAGAAGGCCCTAAATTTACATTCACCCAATTGTAAGACTTACTGGGTATTCAAACTATTGTTTTCTGCTTTCCTGTGCTGTCATTATAGGATACAGGATATTTTTCTGTGTAATCTGACAAGTGCTTACATATTCTGGGAGGATAAAGCATATTAAAACCATAATTGATAGCAAATATAAATATAAACTTCATTTATCAATGGTATGTTTTTGGCCATATATGCAGTTGAAATCATGTGGCAAGTTAAACTACTATAACAGTTATCATCAAAAATCAAATATATCAAAAATTATTTTGGATAAAATTTACACCATAGGCTGGGCATGGTGGTGTGCATCTGTGAGCTCAGCACTTGATAGACTGAACCAGGAAGTTTGCCTTGAGTTCCAAGCCAGCCTAGTCTGCATAGCAAGGATTTATCTCAAAAAGACAAAGGAAAACAAAACAGAATAAACGAAAGACTTTTTAAAAAACTCTCTAAATGTGGAATGAAGTAGAAAGCAAATTAATTGATTTTCTCATCCATGAAGAGATGTTTTCAACCCCCCAAAACATAGAATATTAAATAGCAATATGCATATATAAATAATTTTAACCTATACTAACCTATTATTCTCAGGACAGTAGGTTGTTAAGATAATTTGTCTTGTCTTATGTGCTATAGTGAATTTATCTGATGTTGTGAGGCATGACTAGGTAATTAGTATGTGTGGTATTTCACTGTGCTCAAATGTTGGTAGAACACACATTTTATCTACTTTTAAAAATGAATGTTAGAAGAAACAGTAAGCATTACTGTTCTGTTGTTCTGTTCTTTTATACCCTTGTGTGGGGTTATAAATCTTTATGATACAAGGGATCTTTTACTTTTTTAATATGTATGTGTGGAGCCTTTACCTCTGTATGTGAGAGTAGAGGCCAAAGGAAGAAGTCAAGTGTCTTCATCTATTGTTCTTCTGCCTTATTTCCTGGGAGTTATAGGCCAGAGACCTAAAAAAAAAAAAAAATTCTTTTAAACTTAGGCTTCATTCCACCCTTTCCAGGGCCCTACTTTTCAGGTGCTCTTCCCTTAATCCATTTGAGGGTTATTTCTTTTAGGCTATCTCCAAGGATAACTTTTCTATAGTACCAGCTCATTTTGGATTTAGTTTTGTGCTTGTTTTACTCCTCTCCTTTCCCTCTCCCTTCAAACCCTTCCATCCCTATTGTCTGGGTCTTGAATTACCTTTCAGATACATCATCAACTTGAACAGGTCCAGACCTGGAGCTTTTATGGATTAGTGAGCCCAGTGATCCTCTTGACTCCATTTCTCACAGTTCTGGGGTTATAGGCATGTACAGCCAGACTCAACCTTTTATAGGATGCTGAGGAGCCACAATTAGGTCCTCATGCTTGTGCAGTAAATGCTCTTATCCACTATGCTATCTGCCATGTCCCCAAAATCATGCTTTAAAAAAATTCCAAAAATTCACATGACACAAGAGCATTTACTTTTAAATAATAGATAAAGCTTTTCTGTTTTATATGTCATAATTAGACCAATTTAAATAACAGGCAGAAACATTATAACCTTGTTATTCCAAAGTCATTCTGAGTTTGTGTGTAGAGGCTCTTTTAAATGACCCAAATGATTGACTGAACATAAACACATCAGAACCTTATTAAAATTTTGTTCTATGCTTCGACACATATTTCAAAATCAGTGGTCCTTTGAAATGGTCAGAGTAACTTTAAAGAAATCAGAAGCCTATCTAACTGGAAGGATTTTAAAAAATTTTCTTGGCATTTAGAAAATGTAAGAGATTGCCCAGGCATTTAGAAAACCTTTTGATATTGTGCTGTCTGCTGAGACATTATAGAATTTAAGGCTGTATTTAAGACTTTCATGAGGAAATAACAATATTTTTACTCGTAATGCTACTATATTTTAAGTGCTAAAAATATCTGGTAGACCTGTTTGTTTGAAAATCAGTTGCTCTTGTATCATAAATCTGACATTAGAACTGTTTGTCAGTTTGCTCAGCAGTTTTGACTCAGAATTTCTACTTATGTTAATTCATGTAGTTGTCCAGACTTACACCCCTGTCTATTTACATAGAACATGAGAGTCATATTAAACACAGAAGTCAGAATGGAAGCAGATGCATGTGTGGACATGTCTGTTAACAGAAAAAAAAGTGAAAGTTAATAGGAATATTAAAACTTGTGAAATTGTGGTCATGCACTATGACTGGAAAAATAAGTTTAAATCTGTTTCAGTTTTCTGTGGCCATTGCAACCAAAATTCATGAATTTACTGGCTTTAAGCAGCACAACGTATAGCAGCTTTTCTTATAACTTGCATGGTTTACCACAAAAGACAAAATGTCAGTGGGCTGTATGCCTTCTAAAACCCAGTGAAGAATATTTCCTTGTCTTTTCGACTTTCAGAGTCTGTTCACATTCTTTACCCGAGATAGCCGTCTTGTGTTTTCAAAGCCAAGAGCAAAGCATGCCTGGCCCTCTCTCTTGAGGCCTGATCTTCCACTTCTAAGAACTCTCCTGATTACACAGAGCCTATGTGACTGATGGAGGTCAGTGTATTTGCCACTAAAGCAGAAACCTTAGTTCCATTTGTAGCTCAGGTTTGTGAAAAAAATATTCCTTGAGAGCCTCAGCTCTTGAGACTGGATTGTGCATAGTACCCTTAACTCAAATATTCTATCTAATTAATGTGTCTGGAAGGAAGACATATTGGAACAAGTGGAAGAAATAAACTGTTTCTTTTTTAAAATTTATATTTTCATTTGAAACAATTCAAGTTAGAACAGAGATCCAAAGATTATGCTTAGGTTCTAAAATCCTCTCATTTTTTAGGTGAAAAATTGCAAAGATTTTATTGAAATAAGAAATAAAATTTAATTTTAAAATGTATTATCAGCTTAACATTGTGGTACTTACTTACAACCATAGGACTCTAAAGACTGAAGAAGGAGGATCAGGTGTTCAAGGCTAAGGTAGGCTAAATAGTGATGTCATGACCAGCTTGGGCCTTGAGATGTCCCAAAAGTGTTAAGTGCATTATAAGTCCTATCTCAAAATATATAAAAAACTTCATCACACAATGTCCCCCCCCCCACAAAAAACAAAACAATAAAAAACAAAAGGCCCAAATATAATATTCAAAATTCACAAATATACCTATGCCTATATATATTTGTTTATGTACATATAAATACACACATAGTTAAATATATGACTCAGTTATTATAAGACAGGAATATTTGCTTCACTTCCCTAACATTAATAAAATGTAAACATTGATGTCACACTAAGACATGTAGAAAAATTCATTTTAAAAATAGGGAGCTTGTGTGTTTGTACTAGGTAAGGTGCTAACTTGTTTGGGTCCTGTGCTCTAGGCAGGTGAAGTGCTAACATGCTTGGGGCCTGAATGCTCTGGGTGGGTGATATGCAGACCTGTTGAGGACTTGTGCACTCAGACTGAATGAGGTACCAGCTTGATTGCAGCCTATGAGCTGAGACAGATGGAGGATTGGCATAGCATCTAGGGTCTGTCCCTGAATGAGTGAGGAAGTGTGATACAGGCATATGTGAGACCACATACAGGGATTTTCCAACAACTTTCTCCAAACCTCCTCTATTCAGATCTGGGGAAAACCCACTTAATAGGTACACACAGTATGGAGGCAGGACCTAAATTCCCTTTCCCTATGCCACACCCCGTGTGCCCCACCAAGTCCCCCCTCACCCCACAATGCCTGCATTTGGTCTGGAAAATTCCTCATATCCTACTCTGCCAGCATCATCAGCTCTTTCTTGCCTCTGCTGCCACCTCTGTTCATGGCCAACTCTGCACACCAATGTGCCCAAACCTGACAACTTCGCAGTCCTCGATTTGGACTGATCCATGGGATCAGGTGACCCCCTACTGCAACACTGTCCTTTGTCCTCCCAGTGAATACTTGGTGAATCACTTCTTCCCTAGACAGGGAGCACAGGAATATCAGAAACGTACCCAACAGGGATCATTATTAAGTCATTCACTTCCTGCTAAGCTAGATACAGTAGAAGAGCAGGGTCGAGTACTGCTGCCCCTGATCCCCACAGGCAAGTCAACACAGTGATGGGGGTGCTGAAGAGATTCAGGAACTAGAATCACAGCTCTCATATTAGACACCAGCTCAGAGCTAGTAGCATACTTACAACCTGTGAATCTATGGATAAAACACCATCTCACATTAATCTGGATCAAACTCCAAACGGAACACTCACTGTTGATCCTAGAAGATCAAATATGAATAAAATAAGACTTAAACCCTGAGATGGGTATACCCCAATGTGGGTGGGTAGGGGATACAGCAAAAGAAAATAAACTTAGAGATCTCCACCAGGGTTACATAGTTACACAATGGAAGTCTCCAATGAAAACCTAGAGGAGACAACAGAATTAGAATCCCAAAACGAAAGGAAAATAAGCTATGGGAGCCTGACCAAGCAAATCACTGAACTGGAAGTAAATCATCAAAAAACCCACAATTTCATAAATGAAATGCAAGGGAATTCACCTCTTACAACCCACAGCTTTGGGCACTAGGCTTAACTTAATTGAGGAAAACCAGAGAAACTTCAAAAGAGGGATAAATGAATTGAAGATGAGTGAACAAATAGAGGATCTCAATAATCATCTGACTAATATTTTTTTTTAATTTTTTTTTGCTTATTTTTATTTATTTATTTGAGAGTGACAGAGAGAAGGAGGCAGAGAGAGAGAGAGAGAGAAAGAGAGAGAATGGGCACACCAGGGCTTCCAGCCACTGTAAATGAACTCCAGATGTGTGTGCCCCCTTGTGCATCTGGCTAACGTGGGTCCTGGGGAATTGGGCCTCGAACCGGGGTCCTTAGGCTTCACAGGCAAGCGCTTAACCACTAAGCAATCTCTCCAGGCCCATCTGACTAATCTTAATGAAGACATGATAAAATGCACGAATGAATTCTAAGAAGATCAAGAAAATCGAACTTTGACCAGAAAATGGAACTCAACAAAGACTGGAAACAATACAGAAAAATGTATCAGAACACAAAAATCAGGTTGTACTTCCAGAAGACAGTGCGACCTGAGGAGATAAACAAACCATTCCACTTCACCCCAGCTGAAACCACAGAGGAATTAGGGAGATGAGCAAGAGTACTGCTTTCTCCATGAGCCAGATATCAACACAAAGGTGAAGGAGATAGACATTGAGGACCTTCAACACCTACCAAACCAGAGATCCAGAGGCCTCTAATGAGCCAATCACCAAAGTAGAATTAAAACACACCCAACATGGCTCAGTGAATTTTGTGGAAGATGGGGCAGAAAGATTATTAGAGCCACAATTTGGAACATTATGCCCAGAGACATTGCCTCTCCCTCATAACTGAATGCTTCCCCCCCAGATTGCATGATCCATAATCCCCTTGGGGATGACCTGCATCCCCAGTGAGGAGGGCCCCTTTTGAAAAGGGCAGGGATGAGGGAAAGGATGGTACCCACATGTGATATTTAAATACTATGTTTGTCCATAACTAATAAAAATAAATTTCATAAAAGCAATCCAATCAGAATTACATCAGATTTTTCAATGGAAATCCTGAAAACCAGAAAAACTTGGACTGGCATGCTTCAAAGTCTAAAAGAATAAGACTTCCAAACCAAATTACTGTACCCAGTGAAAAGTCCCCCTCATGGTAGATGGTGAAAGGAAAAAAAATCCCATGATAAAAGCTAGTTCTATGAGTATATTGATACAAAGCCAAACCTACAAAAATACCTCAGGGAATACTCCACATAGAAGAGTTGAACAACCAACCTCACGAGCCTATAAGGAATTTTCATTAAGATTGAAAACACAACCAGGTTGCCAACTCTCACCACAGCTCTTTAACATAGCTCGAAAGGTCTTAGTCCAAACATTATGACATGAGAAAGATATAAAATTATATAAGATGGAAAGGAAGAAGTTAAACTAGCCCTATTTTCAGATTACACAATCCTATACATAAATGATCCAGAACACTCTACCATAAAAGTTCTAAACATGATAAATTTCTTCAGCAAAGTGGCAGAATGCAAAATCAACATGCAAAATTCAGTAGCCTACCTGTACACAATAAACAAATATACAGTCCCATTTTCAAAAGACACACACACACACAAATCACATATCTTGGAATAACACTAACCAAGGATTTAAAAGACCTATATAATGAAAATATAAAGATACTCAAGAAAGAAACTGTGCAGGACATGAATGAATTCCCAAAGGAAGAAATAAAAATGGCTAATACTCACTTAAGAAAATTTCCAACCTCCTTAACCATCAAGGCAATGCAACTTTGAACAACTATGAGAATTCGCCTTACTCAGTCAGAATGGCAATTATTTTAAAAAATCAATCAATAAATGTTGGCTAGGATGCAGGGAAAGAGGACCTTCATTCACTGCTTGTAGGAGTGCAAACTTGTACAACCTCTATGGAAATCAATATAAAGATTATTGAAAAACATGCAAATAGAGTTACCAAGTGATCCAACTATTTCCTAAGGTAATATGAAGGTATTTTATTTTAAACTAAAGTCTCTACTCTTCACTACATAAATATTTGTTAAGCCATGGTTATAGCTGCTCAATTTACAATAGATAAAACTGGAACCAACCCAGATGGCTATTGTTTGATGAATGGCTAATTAAGATGTAAATTTACACAATGGAATTATACTCAACAGTACAGAAAAATGATATAATGAAATTTGTAGGAAAATGGACAAAGTTGGAACAGATCATACTAAGTGAACTCACACAAGCACAGAAAGAAACACACCACATGTTCTCCCTCATCTGTGGTTCCTAACCTGGATCACCTTGAGTTCCAAGCATATCTGACAAGGCAACTCAGGACAGTTAATAGGGATGTAAGGGCTTGGAAGGAAAGGAAGGGGAGGGAGAGAGGTACAAAAAAGAGTAAATTCCAAATTAATTGTTACCATAGAAACCTTCCTTCTAGATGTAGACTAAAAGATAAAACCCTCTGAAGGAATATGGGCAGGTGGGGGTGGGGAGCAGTTTCTGGTAAGAAAGGCCTTAGAGAGGATGGGATGAAGCCTAACCCTAAAATGTTTAGTTTTGGCTTATAACTCCCAGTTATAGAAATAAAAACCCACATTAAGCTGCTGATTGAAGAGACATAAGAGGTCCCCACGCAAGACATGCTTCTGCAAAGCATTTGATTACCCACCTGAGAAAAAAATTAAGACCATATTGCTGAACAAACACAGATTAAACACATATTGCTGCCAACACAGAACATCAAGATATCTGACTGAATCTAGAAGTAAGACAGTTCCTCGATTGTTAGCTCCTATCAGTGCTGGAAACTACTACATGAGCTTCTGGGGGAAATTGGCTAACAATGTTGTGAGCAAGCAGGAGACCCTGAGAGCAGCCACCCTGACAAGACATACACACCTGTGCAATGGTGGCATACAATCTAGTTGGGTCACCAATGGCTTTTTTATTGGCAGGAGATCTGCTCAGTGGAAAGAAATCCACAGCTGGAACTGGGAACTGAGTCAGAATCATATGGAGACAAAGATTATGTCTCAAATGAGAAGCTCCCATTAGATTTTGGTCAAAAGGGAGGCAACACCCATCAAAAATCTCTCTAAATCAACAAGGCTTATCCACTTTAACATATGCAGATCTCATTCTCCATTGGAGGATCTGGTTTTGCATTTCAGAACGCATCAAGAGCTGAGGACAACCAAAATCTATCAACAAAACAAGAATAAATAGCTGCTACATGGCAGGAGATGAACCACCCTTTGCCCATCAGCTAGGGTCCAGCTGAACCCATAGAGGAATTGGTTAGATGAGCAAGAGTGCTCTTTCTATGGTGAGCCTAACAGCCTGAACCAGGGTGATGGACATAGACACTTTTGACACTCTAAACATACCAAAGTAGAAATCCAGAAGCTGCTGGGAGCTCAACACCAAAGGGTGGAAAGATCATAAGAGCCACAGGGCAGAAGGGAATATCCAGAGGCTTAGCCCGCTTCCCTCTCAATGACTGACTGCTGCTCTCACAACTCATAACCCACATCCCCACGGTGAATATCAGCAATCCTGCTGAGGAGGACCCTCAGTGCGTTGGGTGCAAGGAGGAGGGAAATGATGGTATGGACACATGATGTGATGACACAATTTCCTCTTAAAAATATAAAGTATATCATAAATAAATAAAACTAAATGAACAACTAACTTATCCTTGTCTCCTCCTGTCGGGTGGTAGAATGCATTACAAATAGCAGTAATATGGCCGAATCTGTTAACTTACCTGTTGTTTCTTTATACTTTATACAACTTATCAGAAGTGGTGGCAAACATTAGATATAGTATATCTTACATTTGATTGGCAATTTTTTATACAATAGGTTTTTTGTTTTTGGTTTTTGGTTTTGTTTTTTCAAGGTAGGGTCTCACTCTAGCTCAGGCTGACCTGGAATTCACTATGCAGTCTCAGGATGGCCTTGAACTCATGGCGATCCTCCTACCTCTGCCTCCCAAATGCTGGGATTAAAGAGCATGCACCACCATGCCCAGCCTTACAATAGTTTTTCTTTTTAATATTTCCTTTAAAACTTTAAATCAATGCAACATTAATGCAAAGTACCCATGGTTGCATAAATGTGCAAATCACTAAAACAGTGAGTAAAGAAGGTTTACATTCTCTTGGGCTATGGACTTCTTGTAAGCCTCACTAAAATAGTCTGCTTTCTTTTTAGCTCCCTTTTTTTCTTGACTTTCAAAGTGTATATTTACCTTGTTAAGAACAATGTCAGTAAGTGCATTTACTAATATGAGTCATTCTGTGCCCCAAAAGGCTGAATCTGATCAATGCCTTATTCTGTAAACAAGACAGTGCTAGCTATCAATAATCTTAAGACATGGACATCTAAATTAGCTTCTTGTATTGCAGCCAGAGGTACAACCAACTAATGGGGAAGAGAGCCCATAAAATTTGCTTCATGTTAGAGTTTGTAATCTAGCCAATTTAGAACTTCGTGATGAAATCTAAGTACCTAGATTAGATTCTGTTTTTCAAATGCTGATTAAAAAAAATGTCACAGCATTTCATACCTTACTTTGCTCCTCTAGCTATTATTTTTTGGTGTGCAGCTTGTCATGTCTTAAATCCAATATTTTTATAATCTATACACTTTTTGAGAGTTTTTCAGGGTAAGGTTTTCTTAAAGTATGAATCATCATTTGATTTCTGACCCCATATGCCAGGCCAGACAAACTTCTCTAAAAGGAAAACATACTATTTATACTTGTCATCAAATAAAGAGGTGGAATAGTATGTGAAAAGGTATTGAGACATAAAGAAAAAGAGCCAAAAGTTAAGCAGTTCATCATTAACTTTTCCGTCCTTAAGTCTATGCATCATTTTTTACAAACCCCATCTATATATTTTATGTTATTTTCATTTATGAACCCTTTCTTCCCATTGCCCTTCCTCACATAAAAGATCACCTTAACTATAGCATAAACAACTATCTCTAACAATGCAACATAGCAAATTTGACCACTAGCATTATTGTTACTTCCTTTCATGCACCTTAGGAAAACAATTACTATGTTTGGTATTACATTTCTATTACTTAATTTACTATATAATTTTAAAATTATAATATAAATTCAAATATTCTAATAAGTTAATGTCTATATGCAGAAACCATGAAGCAATCAACAAAACAGAACAATACCCAAAAGGCATAAGGCATTTCCAGAAAGAATTCCTTATTTCATATTTGACAGTAAAAAATCAGTATTTTTTTATTCCATTCTGAATTAACTTCTGAGAGGTTAGCATTATATTTCATTTTGGTCTGTTTTCTGAATGCCAGAATCTTCATATGTAATTAAATTAAATCATTTTACTTAATCCTACCATGGGACATACACACATACTTATATACACTAAATATGTTTGGTCTCTGTGTGTTCCTGTGAACAAATTTTAGACATTTTGAAATTTATGTTTCACATATTCCTTTTGGGATTTATGTGATTCAAAATGTTTATTGAGTGAATATATACATTTACATACCAGTGCTAATCATTTTGGCAGCAACCTACTTGAGTCCTTCTTAATGATAGTCTTAGTTATTACTACACAGAACAAAAATAGATTGCCCCAAAATACCATAAGATGAATTTAAATAAATATAGGATTTAATGTTCATAAATTTTCTTATAGTCCTTATTTAGTAAATGTATCCTGAAATGATTAAAAATGCAAAAATATAACATTCAAATGCATTTTAGTTAATGATTTTACATGTTTCTTCTCACATGAAAAAAATCTTCACATTTTCTTTAAAAATGAATGCTTTCTTGCCTGCTTCTTTTGCTGTCAGAGATGACTTAGCCTGCATTAACATTGCTCTTTTGACTTAGAACTTGTCAAACATTTCATTTTATCATCCCTGCACTTGCCCCTAGATACAGACAGAAAAACAGGCAGCAATAACCATTAACCATGAAAAGCAGAACATTTCCCTGTAAGTGGCAGAATGACATAGGGTAATGTGTGGGAAGGAGCAAGCAAGTAGATAAATATATTGACAGCTTGCTTTGAGCAAATAACCACTGGAGTGGTTACAGACAAGGCACAGGCACTGTGATGGCTCCAGCAGAGGCTTCTGAGTCAGCTGTGCCCCTTCCTTTGTTTTTTTTTTTACACATTTTATTTATTTGAGAGAGAGAAAGAGACAAAGAGGGAGAGAGACATAGAAGATGGGTACACCAGGGCCTCTAGCCACTACAAACAAACTCCAGAAGCATATACCACCTTATGCAGCTGGCTTATGTGGGTACTGGGAATCGAACCTGGGTTATTAGGCTTTGCAGGCATGCGCCTCAACTGCTACACTATCTCTCCAGTCTCCCTCTTCCCTTTTATAAACCAGAATGAGGTCTGGAGAGATGGCTTAGCAGTTAAGGTACTTGCCTGCAAAACCTAAGGACCCATGTTCGGCTCCCCAGATCCTAAGTAAGCAAAGTGCACAAGGTGGAGTTCAATTGCAGTGGCTGAAGGCCCTGTCCCCCACACCCCTTCTCTCAGTCTGAAACAAACCTAGTGGAGAGGAACATGTGTGGTTCCCTTGTCTCAGAATTACAAAGGTGGTACCCAATTGGAGAGGCTAAGTGGACCTTATTTAGGTTTTGAGATATAGAATAGTTGCATAGGACAAACACATCTCCTTAACCCTTAAACCTGAGTCTGGAACTCAAGAATTCCCTGGCCCAACAGCTCAACAATAGGAATTAGCACTGTTCCTGGCCCTCCTCTCAGCACAGGTATGTCTCTATGTCTGCAGTAGGTTGCTTGCTGGCTCTCAGGTCAGCGGGAGTTACTTTTTATCCTTGGGTGTATAGAATGACAGAAAAAGCATAACTCCTGCTATGAGGGTGATCAAATGGCTCTTAACTGCTTTCTGACACTTTCTGGTTGAGATGACTGAGAAGCTCAGCCACAGGATGGGGATTGTAACACCTTTGAAACTGCTGCTGAGAGGGAAGGAAGTGAGAGAGCATCCTGCAAGTCTCTACTAAAGTGACACTTTCCTTTCCTTTCCTTCCTCCCTCAGTCTCTCCCTCCCTCTCCCCCTCCCTCCCTTCCTCTCTTCCTTCCTTCCATTTCCCCCTCCTTCCTTTCTTTCCCTTCCTTCATTTATTTCTCCTCCCTCCCTCCCTTTCTTCTTTTCCACATGTGAAGAGGTCAGAAAATATTGAATTTCCTTCTCTATAAATCTTTATTTTCATTAGACAGCAGAGAATCTCACTGAACTTGAAACTGGTGTCCCCCCCCCCCTTCAGACTTTCAGGGTTGCAATGATTCTTGGTCCCTCCCACACTTAAGACTGGGGTTACAAGCCTGTGTGGCCTCATTCAACTTTTGTACACAATTGTTAGAGATGGAACTCAGGAAGTTCTGGGCCCTCATGCTTGCTCCACAGAGCCATTTTTGGAGCCCATGTGACATTTATTAATTGAAGCAATTTTTAAAACTATTTCCTCTGTGTGTTTTTCATTTCTTCAGTTTATATTTCCATATTACACAAGGAAGAAATAAGCTTTGTGAGACATAGGTAATTAGTATGACTTGACATGAGAATTTTTCTGTTTCTTCTTGTTGTGACTATTTCTTCCTCCAGGCTCTCCAGCTAAAGCTAAAAATTCTTAACAATGTTAGGGATGCTGCTCAACGGATTAGAAAATCACAGGTCAAAACATTAAATTGTGCTGCATATGTAGTAAAATAGAACTATGTCATTTGGCATATTTCTTTATATAAGGAGTGTTTTTGTACGTGATGGTCTGAATATCCATAGTGAATGATTACTACAGCAAAGAAATTAACATGTAACCTCAAAGTTACGTAGTAACTTTGTAGAGTAGTAAGAGTACCTAAAACCTTCTTTCAGCTATTTTCTAATATTAAGTACAGGTTTAACTTGTTTATCCCCTTTCTGAACTTATTCATGGTATCACCAAACATGTACCGTGACCTTTATTCTCCTATTTTGCCCTCCTCAATCTTTGAAGCCAAGACTCACTATGTATTGTTTCAACATGATTTTTTTTCATATTCTATATAAAAGATCTCAAAGGGCATGTCTGGAGTATATCACATAACATCATGTATCTCCATGTTGTCATAATGGCAATATCTTTTCCAGAGCTTATTGGTGGTCCATGATATCCATGTATAAGTGTGTGTACAAGTATGACAATTTATCCCACTATAAACAAGTCTCCCATGTCTCTGTTTGGAAACAGTACTGTAAGGAGCACAGAAGTCCATCTATCTACAAATGATTTTGTTCCTTCTGGTGTGTAAGCAACAGAGGCTTGCTGGGCATATGTAACTTTCATGTTTACCTCTTTGAGGAGGCTTCATATTGTTGGTTAGAGTTACAGTAGCAGTGGCATTCCTGCCAAAAGTGGACCAGAGTTGTCTTTCTATATGCCTCAGCCATTTTCTCACAGTTGTAATCTTTTATCTTCTTCTTAATTTATCACTATGAGATTCAAAAGCCATGGCTTCTACAGTACATGGCACAGGAAATAAGTCAGAACAGGGTGGAGATCCAGTTTTTCACAAAGGTATCGAAACAGGCACCCAGTGTGAGTGCTGTGCGCGGGTGATGGAAAGAGAGTGGTACAGTAAAGGCGGGCTGTGGGGTAAAGTGGGTAGCTAATAGGTAATGTTTAGTAGAATGGAGTAAAGGTTGTTCCCCAGGAGGGGAACCTGTGACAGAGAGCAGAAATGACAGAGAAGGAAGAGATCAAAGGTAGATTAATGCCTGATTATGAGAGACTTCTTGCCATTTTCCATTTCAGTTTATAAAGTTATCAATTTCTTTAAGAATTAAAAAGTTAAATTTACCATTTTTAGGGATCCATCATCCTATTTATATTGGGGCCAGGCTGTATGGTAATAAAAATGAGGAACTTGGATTTCATGTCTCCTTTTGTGCTGAGGCTCAGCAGCAGATTTGGGGCAAGGGGGTCTTGGACCTCTGTATATTAGGGAGGTAATTTGGGATATCTGGGAGTAGTTGGAGGCTCTAAGTTCTGGAATAGAATCAGGAAGAGATCATTGGGGTCCCAGACCCACAAAGAGGGACCTGGTTCCAGTAACCTGATTTGTCAAAGAATGGAGTCAGCATTGCCTATAGGAAAAGCCCTAGCAAAAAGCAAGGTACATTGAGAATCTACAGCTAGGGCTTAGACTAATATACTCTTCCAGGTTTGGGCAGCCTGGATTTAGGAAAATGGGGCTTATGAAAAGGAATAGAATTTAAGTCCTGCATTGCCCCAAGGATACCTAGGCAGATTGTGATCCTGTGGATGAGAGAAGAGGGTAGCAGGATAAAGAGAGAAGGAATAGAAGAGATTGAATGGTGAGAGAAGGGAGGGAGGGAGGGAAGGTGGAAAAGAGCACAGGCTTGCTTAGGCTGTTGTCTGTCTTGAATATGGATATCTTTAGAGAGAATTACAATGTATTTCCTCACTTACACAAATTTGTACAAGTCTTACCCTAGAAGAATCACTTTTTTGACCATAGTCTATCCCATCAGGCAAGTATTTTTGAGGGATAATAGCCATTCTAACAAATGAAATTCATATCTCATTTTAATTTTGTTGGTTTCTCAATTTTAACTCATGTGTTATAACCAATGGAGAAAATGAATACATTTCTTCTCAGATTTAATACAACCATGGATATTTATTCTTACCACTGTGTTCAGCATTATACTATATGTATCAGCAAGAGTGATTAGAATGAAAAATAATTAAAGCCATACTAATGGAAAGGAAGAAATAAAATGATTGTGATAATGGATTACATATAAGTAGAGAATTTTGATTATTAAACAAGAATATTAGAACTATAGTCATTAAAATATGAATTACAAAATCCACATGCAAATAACACTTGTATTTCTGTACATCAATAATTATCTATCAGAAAAAATATCATGAAAAGAGCATCTAAAAGAATGTTTAAGAATAAATTTTGCTAAGAAATGAATGACTTACATTATAAAAATGTAATATAATGATAAAATGAATTGAAGATTGAAACACATATAACACATTGTATAGATTGTAAGAAACTCTCTCTCTTACACACACACACACACACACACACACACACACACACGTGTGTGTATGTATAATTTTTTCTTTTGTATAATTTGCAACATATTCTCCCTGTTTCTCATGCTGTCATAGAACTCATGCCCATGCTCCTGCATCAATCTCCCTGAGTGCTGAGATTTCTGGTGTGAACACAACACATGGCTCCAAAAGCATGAATAATCAGGTGATCCTATAAGCTCAAAATTAACCAGAGAGACAAGATGTGCACACCTGTGCAATAGTGGCACACGGACTGTGCAAGTAACAACAGCTCTCTGATTAGATAAAAGGCCCATTCAGTGGAAAAGAACTCATACCTGCTACAACCAAGTCAGAATCCTATGGATACAATGGCCATAACTCCAGAGAGAAGTGTGCCATATTATTTGGCCCAAAAGAGTGGCTACATCCATCAAAATTTTTCTTTAATACATGCTGCACTCACTCTTTTTGTATAACCACTCTTCTCCTCTCTCTCTCTCTCTCTCTCTCTCTTTCTACACAGACATACACACACACGTAGTATATAAGGGGAGGAAGATCCATCAACATGACAAGAAAAGATAGCAAACTGCCTAGTATGAGAAGAGCCACTTCATTTTCTCATCTAGTGCACATCTTCCAGAGCCCATGAGACATTACAGAGGAAATTGCACTTTAAGCATGAATACTGCTTTTTTTCTTTTTTTGGTTTTTCAAGGCAGGGTCTCGCTCTAGCTCAGGATGACCTGGAATTCACTGTGTAGTCTCAAGGTGGCCTTGAACTCATGGCAATCCTCCTACCTCTGCCTCCCGAGTGCTAGGTTTAAAGGTGTGCACCACTATGCCTGGCTATGAGCACTGCTTTTACTGCTACCCTGAAAACCTGTCCTAGGGAGATGACAACAGACACTGAGGACCCTCAAACTTATTAAAGTAGAAATGTAGAGGTTGCAGAGAGCTCAACACTAAAGTAGACTTATGACATACATGCCAAGATGGAAGCATTGCAGAAAAGTGGGTGGAAAGACAGTGAGTGCCATAATGTGGAAAATAATATCCTAAGACATTGTCTCCTTACTCCTATAGAGACTAACTGCAGCCTTCTTAACAGCATGGTGGATGTCAGTAATCCCACCTCATTGGAATGATCACATGGGTTAACGGATAGAAGAGTATCACATGATGGGAATGGAACCAAATCATGATTTGTCCATAAAGTCAAGTTCCTACTTAATAAAAATGAAATAAATTAAAACAATCAGTTTTACTAGCACATCCAATATGGTACTTGGCTGTCATTGGATAAGTATGTGAGGTAATGATACTGAGGATCTGCTCTTATAGAAAATTTCCAGTAGGTAATATAATTTTAGTAACAATGGCCATGGTACAGACCTTTTAGACCCAAGCATTTTATTCATCTTAAAGCTGAAAATATGTACCCGTCATCTACATCCCCTCATTACTCTCCTCAAAACTTTCCAACTTCCTTTTAGTCTCTGCCTTCATGAGTTCAGCTTTTACTGCTGTACTATGATTAACAGTGTATAAGATGCACATCTCCAATCTCTTAAATTTATTTTAATAGACACTACTGATACACAAACAAAAATAGACATTTTAGTCAAAATTGATAAAACTTTTATGAGTTCCAACATAAGGTAGGCTGGGGTATGAGTAGTTAAAAATATCAATAATATTAATGCTGTATTATTTAGTAAAATTGAAGCTAAGTATGTATAAATAAGTTATCTGATGGTCTAAACATCAATATTTTATATGCCTTAAGTTAAAGTCTTATAAAATCTATCATATTTCTTTTGAAACATTTTCCCCTTACTATATTCCACATCATCATACATGAACAATGAGCATCTTTATTTCAGATGACTTTATTATAGCTTGAATTTGATTTAAGAATAGAAGTATTTCATATTATGTGATGAATATATTTTTCAGCTTTTGTTTTCTAAAACTTAAAATGCCCCTAAAGCAAAATATAATATTTTGAATCAATTTTGAAGGATTCTAGGACTCATCTTACTTAGGGAGCACTCAAGCATGTTTATCAACAATTACTACTGGATTATCAAGTACCTAAGTTTGCCAGTCATTTGAGAGTTTAAAGATTGATTTGTGGTCTATTATTTTTCACAAATTCTAAAGAGTCCATTGGAAATACTGGTCTCAGATTCACCCACAAATTTCACATTCATTCTAATAAGATACTATAGGGTCTTGAAAGCCAGTTTTGAAAAATTACTTACAAAAATTAGCTAAATACATAAGTAAATGGATTTAAAAATATTTGCCACTTGTGATACATTAATATTTCTATACATCGTAAGAGCTCAGATACAAATTAGTCACATTCTTCATTCCTCATACATTTATTGGATGTATAGTAACAGACTTGAATTATACTATTTAACAGCAATGGACATATCCACAGATGTTTAAGCTATTCCAAACTAACATAATAAACATACTTGCAGCATACTTGGTGGCTCTTCCTTTTACTTCCTGGCTCCTCTAAAACTATTATAAATTTTATTTTTATTATTCTCTTGCTTAATGAAGTTACTTATGCATAACAGATATGTGAATAAATTTAGGATTTATTATATGTGATTATATGGCATGCTGTTTATATGATACTGTCATGTAGCATAATCATATTACATTATATATAACACATCTATATAATTACAGATTACCCCTGATTTTTTTTGTGGGGGGTGTTATGAGGTAGGGTCTCACTATAGCCCAGGCTGACCTGGAATTCACTATGGAGTCTCAGGGTGGCCTCAAACTCATGGCGATGCTCCTGCCTCTGCCACCCTAGTGCTGGGATTAAAGGCATGCGCCACCATGCCTGGCTACCCGTGATTTCTTATAATTCAATTTATTACCATCACGTTCATGATCATGCAAAAGTAATATGTATTTGGTAGAGAACATATTTAAAACTGAGTATTGATTATTTCTCAGGCCAACAGTATGATTAACTGTACAAACCAGCCACAGTTTCCAGATATCTAAGTGATCATCAGATAAGCGATGGACATATTATGGTGAATTGTTTGCTAAGCTAAACTGTTGGGTAGATTAGGCACTTTAACTGCATTTTTACTTAATGATATTTCCTGTTCAATGTGGGTTTATTCAGAGTCAATCCCATTGTAATTAGAGGAGCATTCATGGATTTAATTGTATATAACATAATTTAGTTTCACTTGCTATAAATTTTAAAGGGTCTGTCTTTCCGGAGAACTTTTTGCTACAGATGAAAATTTTCTCAGCACAATTCCTGGTTATCTAACATCCATTAATTATAAAATTCAATGGCCTAATGTTGTTATATATTAAAGGTTGCATAAAACACATTTTTCTTAACAGCTGAAAATAGACACTATTTCAAAGAGCATTTTAAGATTATCTGAATTGAGCAGCTATAAACATGGTTGAGCAAATTTCTCTGTAATGAAGCATGACATATTCAGGGTAAATGCCCAGTAAGGGAACAACTGGGTCTGTTGGTAGCTCTATATTCATCTTTCTCAGGAATCTTCATGTAGATTTCCATAGTGGTTGTACAACTTTGCATTCCCACCAACAGTGAATGAGGGATCCTCTTTTTCCACATTCTTACCAGCATTTGTCGTTGTTTGATTTTTTTAATGATTGCCATCCTTACTGGAGTAAGGTAAAATCTCATAGTTGTTTTAATTTGTATTTTCCTAATGGTTAGGGATGTGGAACACTTTCTTAACTCACACTTACAAAAATTCTATTTACTTCTACATTTAATGAGTCATAGTTAGGACATAGGTTTCATGATTAGGCTCGAGGAGGCCCTGACTGCACAAGTTACATGAGGAAGTTGCTCAAATGCTTATGGTTTCTTCTCCTGTAACAATGCCTTCTGTCCCCAAGGATGCACCTATGGCATCACGTAGTGTGCCCTATAATCAGTGGACTGAGTAGGAGAGGACAAGGTCATGATTTACAAATGTTTCAGCACGTTATGTGGGCACCAACCAGAAGTGAACAGCTGCAGCATTACAGCCCCTTTCTGGGACAACTTTGAAGGACTGTGGTGAAGGTAATTCTTCACAATGGACAGAACTTCAGGCTGTGGTCCTGATTGTGCATTCTGAAAGAAAAACGGCCAGATGTACGGTTATACACTGATGCATGGGCTGTGGCCAGTGGTTTGGCTACATGGTCTGGGACGTGGAAGGAGCACAATTGGAAAATTGTTCAGAAGGATATTTGGGGAAGGTATATGTGGGTAGAACTCTCTGAATGGGCAAAGGATATAAAGATACTTGTGTCCATGTTAATGCTCAACAGAAGGTGACCTCATTAGAGGATGACTTTAATAATCAAGTAGATAAGTTGACCCATCCTGTGGATACTGGTCAAACTCTTTCATCAGCTACTCCTGTCATTGCCCAATGGGCCCATTAACAAACTGGCCATGATGGCATGGATGTAGGATATGCATGGGCCCAGCAACATGGACTTCCACTAACTAAGGCTGACCCAGCTATGACTGCTGCTGACTGCCAAATTTGCCAGCAGCAGAGACCAACTCTGAGCATTCCATATGGTGGTAGTATTCCTTGGGGTGACCAGCAACTTGGTGGCAGGTTGACTACATTGGACCACTTCCATCATGGAAAGGGCAGCGTTTTGTCCTTACTGGAATAGACACTTATTCTGGGTATGCATTTGCCTTTCCTGCACATAGTACTTATGCCAAAAACAACCATCCATGGGCTTATAAAATGCCTTATCTCCCATCATGGTATTCCACACAGCATTGTTTCTGACTAAGAAACTCACTTCACAGCCAAGGAAGTATGGCAGTGGGCTCATGATCATGGAATTCACTGGTTTTACCACGTGCCCCACCACACTGAAGCTGCTGGCTTGATAGAACAGTGGAATGGCCTTTTAAAGAAACAGCTACAGAGCCAACTAGGTGGCAATAGCTTGGAGGGCTGGGGGAGTGTCCTCCAGCAGGCTGTATATGCTCTGAATCAGCATCCTATATATGGTACTGTTTCTCCTATAGCCTGTATTCATGAGTCCAGGAATCAAGGGGTGGAAACGGGAATGTTCCCACTTACCATCACCCCAAGTGACCCATTAGCTAAAATTTTGCTTCTTGTTTCCGCAAACTTATGCTTTGCTGGCCTTGGTGCCAGAGAGGGAAGTGCTTTTGCCAGGAGGCACAAAGAACATTCCATTGAACTGGAAGCTAAGACTTCCCCCTGGCTACTTTGGGCTCCTGATGCCCTCCAGACAACAGGCTAAGAAAGGAGTTACAGTCGTAGCAGGGGTGATTGATCCAGACTACCAGGGAGAAATTGGACTGCTCCTCCACAATGGAAATAAGGAAGAGTATGTCTGGAGTACAGGAGATCCTTTAGGGCATCTCTTGGTGTTACCATGTCTGTTATCAAAGTCAGTGGACAACTACAACAATCCAATCAACGTAATATGATAAATGGCCCAGATCCTTCAGAAATGAAGGTACGGGGGCTGGAGAGATGGCTTAGCAGCTAAGCACTTGCCTGTGAATCCTAAGGACCCCAGTTCAAGGCTCGATTCCCCAGGACACATGTTAGCCTCATGCACAACAGAGCACACATGTCTGGAGTTTGTTTGCAGGGGCTGGAGGCCCTGGCACACTCATTCTCTCTCTCTCTTTCTCTATCTCTCTCTGTCTGTTGCTCTTAAATAAATAAATAATTTTTAAAAAATGAAAGCATGGGTCACCCCATGCTTTACCATTTTGGTAAAGAACCAAGACCTGCTGAGGGGCTTGCTGAACATGGAGGAAATACAGAATGGGTAGTAGAAAGCAGTTACAAATACCAGCTAAGGCCACATGACCAGTTACAAAAAACAATGATGACTGTAATTGCAATGTTTCTGTCCTAACTTGATATAGAATGTTTGTACATATCTACACCAATATTAAGATTATATCCCAGATAACTGTTGTTGAATTTATATTAGACCTATTAGAAACTAAGCATTCCTCAAGGAACTTTGCTTTGTGTTGAGGGAAAGATTTTGCATTTCCAATCGCACATGGGATAGTTACACCATGTTAGGTGGAATTATGGGCTTGTTACTATTTTCATTTGGAAATTAAGTATGATGTATGGAAATATGGTTTTGTGTCAAGTTGACAAGAGGTCGACTTCTGATGGTTAAGGTGTTGTCAACCTGATCTGTTTAGTAATCCACAGAAATCCCTTTTGGGTGGGTCTGTGAGGTGGCTTACAGGAAGGATTAATGGAAGGAGGAAGTCCTTCCCCCAGAGTGAGCCCTCCCCCCACAGCAGGCAGCCCCTCTCAGAGGGGGACATTATATAAGGAAGTTTTGGGTGAGAAGAGCCCCTTCCTTCCACTTGGCTGCCAGGCCTGCATGCTGCCTTCCACCATGGATTAGAGACCAGTGTTAACTAAAGACCCATGTGGATTGAAAACCAGCAGCTCCTCAGTAAACCCACAGGTCTTCAGTGCCAGACTGAGACTGTTGAGGCATCTGGCCATGTGGACTGAGCAGCTACCAGGTTCCTTGATTCTCGGGCCTGCAACTGCTATTGAACTGCCATAAACTAATCCAATAAATTCCCTTTGTAATATAATTCATTCTAGCAGTTCTGTTCCTCCAGGGAACCCTAATACAGTAGATATATTAATTCTCAAGATCTGATTCTCATTTTCACGGAGTTTATCATCTAGTTCAGATTCTCTATCCATGAAGCCTCTCTGAGAAGTCCATCATTTGAAAGTGTATCTAAGCACAGTAGCATATTAAACATCTGTTTGATTTTATTCTTGTCAACATCAGGGTCATCATCCATAATATGCATTGGTTTTACTAAACTTACTACAGTAGTGGGACTGCATAGCACTAGCCCTGGTATGGGAAAGTTAACCATATATACAGAAAAATAAGTATTTTCTCCTCAAAAGGTTTATTTATGGCCAAGACCCCCTAAAGCAAGTGACAGATTTACAAGAGAAATGCATGCAAATTTAAGTTTCATGTAAAATGTGTACTTGTGAAATGAAAAGGCAATTAAAGAGATATTTGTATATTCATGAATAACAATTTAAAAATATACTTGACAATAATTTGGGGAGGGGTGGTAACTGTTTTGTTCAGATTTCTTTTTTTGTGCCATTATCTCTCTTTTTTTTTTTCTGGTATAGGGTGGACCCTTATGGAATGAGGGTTTTAGAATATATGTTAGAGGTAAGTCAGAGAATTAGTCTGCTTGTGTAACAATACATTGTGAAGGCTCGGTAACCTCGTTTGAGTGTACTATATTCTGAAGTTCCCTTAGCTTAAAAGACTAATTGTTTGCTAATCAGAATGAGTTGTCATATTTTCAGCTGGGAGATTTTCAGTCCTTTCCTTTACTCCTGGGTTCATCATATCTTATTCAAGTAATTTTTCAGAATTCTGATTTTTTTAAAATTATATTCCATCATTCTTGTGCTGGAGAGATGGCTTAGCAGGTAAGCCCTTGCCTGTGAAGCCTAAGGACCCGAGTTTGAGGCTCTATTCTCCAGGACCCATGTAAGCCAGATGCACATGGGGGCACATGCATCTGGATTTGCAGTGGCTGGAGGCCGTGATGTGCCTGTTCTCTGCATGCATCTGGAATTCATTTGCGGTGGCTGGAGGCCCTGGTGCGCCTACTCTCTCTCTCTCTGTCTCTCTCCCTCTTTCTCTCTGCCTGTCACTCTCAAATCAGTAAATAAAAATAATTAAAATAAAAATTAAAAAAAGTATATTCTATCATCCTAATTAAGATTGGTGAAGTAATGGGGGCAGGGACAAGGGAAAGATGGTACCAACATACAGTGTAACCATACTAACTGTGTTTGTAATGTATGCCACATTTATCTTGTCTTCCATTGTTTCTCTGATCCTTCATATTATCCCATGTTCTCATTGCTATCATTCCCTTCTACCATGTCAGTTTCACTTGCTTGTTACTCACCTAAGTGCACATTTGAAATGATGGCTGCCATGAGGAGCAAAACAAAGCTTACCCTGTCTTAACAGATCTTCCAATTTGTAAGCCTTCCCCCTTCTACATGACTCTGTCAAAAAAGTGTTAGATATTAAATTTTCATTAAAATTTTTATTTATAAATTAAACAGGGAATTTTATATCAAATTTGTCTACAAATTATAAAGAAAAAATAAAATTATTGCAAGTCTCTTCTGTAGTTAAAACCAGTATTAAAACATAAGCAGAAGCTGGGTGTGATGGCACACACCTTTAATCCCAGCACTTGGGAGGCAGAGGTAGGAGGTTCACAGTGAGTTCAAGGCCACCCTGAGGCTACATAGAGAATTCCAGGTCAGCCTGGGCTACAGTGAGACACTACCTCAAAAACCTGAAAAAAGAAAAAAAAAATTCCATAAGCAGTTTTCAGTTATATTACAAACAACTAAGAGTCCCATAAATTATTTTGGTTTCTGTTATGAGGGACAGCTGCTTCCCTTTTATGTGAATCTGTACAGCAATTAAATTTTCCCCAGTGATATCTATGTATTTGTTTTGTCATCCTTACCTGGAATCATGAGAACCTTTGGTGCAATATTCAGCAATACTTATCTAGCAAGCATGTGGATGATTTCAAGTACTTGAGAATGACAGCCTGTAGCTTTAATTCTTATTGTCTCCAAAAAACTAACTTTAATAATTTTCTTAAAGCACCCCTGCCTTCTTTTATAATTCTTTTCAATTTCTGATACATGATCATGAGCCAGAAATTGTGCAAAATAAGCAGAACATTCATAAACACAGCTAGACTTGCAATATGATATATTACTTACAACTCACATATTTGACAGTCAAGATTTAGTTATTGTTTTGATTGAGTTAGTTGTTTAGTTATTCCAGAAAATAAAAATTAAAGACAAATGCTCTATTTTCTATTATTTATATAAAATAAGTAAAGATAATAATAATAATGTGCCCTTCATGAGTTTACTTTTAAAAATTAATGAGCTTACTCAGTTAAGTGGTTAGTATATATAGATTAACATTAAAATGCTTTTTAGTTGTTTACCTCCAGCCAACTTTGTCTTAAAACTGTCAAGTTTAAATGTATCTGAATACCAGTATACTTAGAGAAGTTATGAAAGTTTTCCTGTTTTGAAACCTAATGACCTAAAAATGTCTTTCCCAATGCCCTCCAACAAAATACCATCAGAATGAACCATAGGGAACAATAGTCCTTACCAGCCAGAAGTGGTTAGAAAGAATGCACAATGCCCAGTCTCATGTTAGGTGATTTGTGAGTAGTCCAGGGAATGGAGCCTGAATGATGTCTGGAAGTGAGCATAAATCTAGCCTGAGACTATTAATTCTGCTTATCTAGAAACAGGGAAGACTATTGGGGAAGTAAGTCTGAAACTGTGAAGAAGCAGTCACTGATATTTACTGGACTAGAAAATTTGTTGATGCCTTTTGTGGTTAGGAAAATATTCATATTTATGTCACTTTTCAGAGATGAGAAGAAAATGCTGTTGCTTACTGTTGATCTATAGAGTGACACTATCAAGATAATGTACTGGTAAATGTGTGCAGATATTCAATAGGACAATATCAGCTTTGAGTATCTGGTTAGCAGCTTCTGCAGTCCAACATCCAGTTCTAGGTAAGTGTGGCTCTTGGTGAGGCTTTCCATCAGTATCTGTCAAATAAGTCTTACATATTTTCATTCTACATTGCTAGATGCTTAACCTAGAATGCTACATACTGGTCAGTATTAGGAAGTATTCTTAACAAATACAGCATTTGTCTTGTTTTTCTGTGGTCTTTGTAAAATAGTGTATGTAAACAAAATTTTCAAAGCAATTGTGACATCACAATTATAGCTTTGCTTCAAAAGAGGGGTCAATGGTTGTCTGGTAATTTATAAGAGAGAAGATAATTTCCAAGTCTGAGAAATTAGCAAAGGTTTCTCAGAGAAGCTCATAGCAGGTCCATGATCTTAAGATCTAAAAATAAAGATGACAAAATAAACAGACAAAGGTACACAATCCTGTGGAGAGAGAACATATCTGAAAGCATCTTCCATTTTCTCTCAATGCGAAGTGCACAATCACGCAAATGAGGCTTTGGTTAACATTATTATGAGGGGGTTGGAAACTCCATGAGAGAAAAAAGGAGGCCTTAGGCATGGTTAAATGTTATACACATACTCAGATACAGGCTTCTTTGTGTACATGCATATATGTTTGTATATATAAACGTATCCATGTATATGTATATATCAATATGTATCATATCTACATCTTTATATTTGTATAAACAATACAATAATCCAGGTAAAAATCATAGCAGTTAAACTAATAGGATAATTGCCAGAGTAGAAGTAATGAATCAAATGCAATAATATGTTAGTATTAACAAAGAACTGAAAAAAACAATTCATTTACATAAGGATAAACTATGAGAAAAATTGTGGGAATGAACTATGGGAAAGAATTTTTGAGACAGTCAACTTCACATTGCTGGGACAAATATCCAACCAGAAGCAGCTTATGGGAGAGAGGGGTTTATTCCAGATTTATGGGTTCCAGAAGAACACAATCAATGGTGGAAGAAGTTGACTCATTTTCATAGATCCAAGCAGAGAGACATCGAGAGCCAGCAACCACAAGCAAAACAGCCAGAGCTCAAACGGCTATTAATACACCTAGTAGGACTAAAAAATGCATCCCCAGTGACATACCTCTCTTTCCTAGCAGAGCTCCAGCCCAAGCTTAATAAAACATCTGAGCCTATGGAGCCATACCTTCAAAGTATCTTATTCAAACTTCTACAACAAGCAATATTTTTAACGGACATTGAAAATAGCTTTTATGATATTATTGCTGTGAGATGCTAAATTCCTTACTTGTAACTTGCTTTAAATTTAATTGTATAACTGTAATTTACCCACTTAAAGCAATGTGACTAGGTCCCTTCTGTCTTGGTGTACCTTTATCCTGAACAGCACAGATGACCAATCAATTGATATGCAATGTTAAGAGATGCTGACTGATCATGAGTTATCATCTATGCTCCTTTCCTCAGAGGCCTGGTTGGACTCTCCATTCTGAGCAACATTCAAGTATAAAAAGTATATATAGTGTTGAAGACAACAAGGTTACCATAGGCCCTCAAATCTGCTGAAGGCAATAGGTGGGTTTTATGTGACTGTGCATGTGTGTTTGGAATAGGCAGATTCCAGCAGGTCATATCCCTAAATCATTTTCTTTAAAAATATTTAAGGATTATCCAATGTTGAAAGTCCCTTACCATTTGCTCATAGAATGTACTATTGTATTATTGTATTTTTGTTGTTCAATAGAAGTATCAATGAGGGGCCTGGCCCTGGGGGGCTTCCTGGGTGCCTCTATCTGCCGAGTCACGATGTTTGTGGGCTGGCTTTCCAAGCTGTAGGCCTCTGTCTCTTCAACATAGGTCTTCCTTTTAGCCTGTCAGTTCCTTGTCACTAAGTCATCCATTAACTAAGAGCTAACAGAACAAATGCTGCATAGACATTTATAGGGACATACTTTGCGTGTGACTCCCTGTTATTAGTCTAGAATTTTTGAAAGGAAGCAGGTCTCAGGCTGACCTAGTAGCTGCCTCTAAAAGCATGTGACAAATGGAGGCCCCAGAGCACCCTCCTTTTCTCCCTGGGATCTTCATTCCACAACCTGTTCACGGACAGGTTGGGGGCCCTTCCTTCCAAGAGAGTAGACAGAGCTTAATGTCACTAAAGGAGTGTTCCATCCTGAGTTTGGGGTTCTCATGTTAACCCCTCATCCCTCAACTCCCACCCCAATAAACCTGGTTGGTTTTAGCAGCTCTTGTCGATCCACCCTGGCAAGCTGTTCTCATTTGCTAATTATATCTTTGTGTTAAGAATGGAGGGTTGTAAACTAGAAAGGAAATATAAAGGGAATAGAAAGGGAGGGAGGGGGACTTAATAGTATGGTATTGTATATATGTAAGTAGAAGAACAGATTAATGAGGGTGAAAAGGCCAATGTGAGGTCAGGGGAAAATATTGAGTAAAGAAAAGGTAGAGAGAGAGCTAATCAAAATCTAAGAGGATATAAATAAGTCATATGGAAACCTACTTTCTTGGACAATGGAACACTCAGGAGCCATAGATTGTTACTAGAAAACTTTCAGTGCCAGGGATGGGATATCTTCCAGTGAGTTGTTGGCCAAGGAGGTCCCTGATGCCCCCAAAACATTACAGATCATTGCCAAGGCCCTTGGTTTCCCACCAAAAATAGATGGTTAGACCCTAATCCTGAAGACTCCACATACTTGGGGTTCAAGGTCACTGAGAAATCCTGCTGGAGCTAAGCTGAAAACCTTCTCCATGTAGATCAGTTGACAGAAAGCTGGAAAAAGTCACACTGCATGCAGCTCAATGGGAGAAAGAGAAATCACCAGTGAAGATACCCAACAGTGGACTCTGCAAGCCTTATATTTGGCCAGCCAGGACAAATGAGCCAATGGGTGGAAGAGTGGCATGTCTGTTATAAGGGAAACTATCTGCCCTCTAATTTGACTGGAGGCCTGCTCCATGGGAGGGAATACACCTGATAGTGAAAACCTACAAAAAGAGTAGTCATGAATTCTAGGGGTGTAATGTCTGCTGCTGTCTGGCTAAATGTATATCCTATGCTCACCAAACTGCCCAGTAAGCTCTCCTCTTAATGTTCATACCCATATATTAATGCTACTCTCACTTTTGGTTAGAGAACCTTCTCTTTTCAGATGGCAGTGACTTTAGGATAACTCAGAAGGTACTATGGTGCTGAGAGGAAGTGACAGAGGAGTGCTTAGTACCGAAATATCTCAATCACAATTTCCATGGCTCAGGAAGAGGAAGAGGTGGCAGAAAGAATGTAAGAGCCAAAGGGAGGGCAAGACTCCTTACAACATGCTCCTCCACACACAAAATGGCTTGGATATCCATAACCTCACAGTGCCTGACGTTGCCTACACAAGACCATCATAACAGGAGAAAAAGATAATGACATCAAAATAAAAGAGAGACTGATTGGGAGGGGGAGGAGATATGATGGAGAGGGAAGTTTCTAGGGGGAAAGCGGGGGAAGGGAGGAAATTACCATGGGATATTGTTTACAATTATGGAAGTTGTCAATTAAAAAAAAAAAGAGTGGAGAGTTATGCCTGGTGTGGTGGCACACACCTTTAATCCCAGAATTTGGGAGGCAGAGGTAGGAGGATTGCTACAAATTTGAGGCCACCCTGAGACTACACAGTGTATTTCAATCAGCCTGAGGTAGAGTGAGATCTTGCCTCAGGGGGAAAAAAAATAGTATCAATGAGTGCCTGCATGCAAGAGAGGAAGCCAGAGAAACAGTGACATCAGAGAAGTGGTGACAGCAGATGCAGCAGGTTACTAATGGCTCAAACTGAACTTTGCTTCAGTTTCCCTTTTCCTCAGGCTGCTGGTAGAGGCAGCTAGCCTTCTTTTGGGATGGGGGTACTGGATGTTAGCTCACTTTACTCTCAGGCTCTGTTCCTTGAAGCAGTTTCTCCACTTTTGGATAAAAAAGCTTCAGGGGTAAATATTTGCTAAATTCACAGCTGTGCTTCCCAAATGCAACACAGTTAAACCATCAAAATATATGAGATAAAATTCTTAGGTTTCTGGTTTGAGTAATTGGGCTTATAGTGTCGTTACTTAGGTGATAGAAGTTAATAATGTACCATACTTAAGGGAAGAGAAATTAACAAACCAATTCCCACATATTAAATCCGAATTGATGTTGAAATATTGAATACTATGCTGAACTCTAAATAACTGGATCTATGCTAATAAATAGGAAACACCTATATATATTGAATTTATATAAATAAAATAAAATAATAAATATTTCTGGATAAAGATGTTCATTTGATGCATAATTTTTTATTGTACATGTGCTCTGGTGAAGTAAGCCTAAAATTAAACTGATGTCCATAATAAATCACTACAGTGCTTCAGAATCCCTTAAAATTAGAGTTGATAAAAGTCCTACAGAGACTGGGAATAGAAGGAACATATCTCAATATAATAAAGGCTATTTATGATAAGCCTATGGCCAACATATTACTAAATGGGGAAAAACTGGAAGCTTTTCCACTAAAATCAGGAAAAAGACAAGGGTGTCCACTGTCCCCACTTTTAATTAATATAGTTCTGGAAGTCTTAGCCATAGCAATAAGGCAAGAGACATGCATAAAAGGGATACAAATTGGAAAGAAAGAGGTCAAGTTATCATTATTTGCAGATGACATGATTCTATATATAAAGGACCCTAAAGACTCAACTAGCAAACTGTTAGAGCTGATACAAACCTACAGCCATGTAGCAGGATACAAAATAAATACACAGAAACCAGTAGCCTTCATATATGCTAACAACAAACACACAGAGGATGAAATCAGAGAATCACTCCCATTCACAATTGCATCAAAAAAAAAATAAATAAAATAAAGTACCTTGGAATAAACGTAACCAGGGAAGTAAAGAATCTCTACAATGAGAACTTTAAAACACTCAAGCGAGAAATTGCAGAAGATACTAGGAAGTGGAAAAACATCCCTTGTTTCTGGATTGGAAGAATCAATATTGTGAAAATGGCAATCTTACCAAAAGCAATCTACACATTTAAAGCAATCCCTATCAAAATTCCAAAGGCATTCTTCAGGGAAATAGAAAAAAACAATCCAAAAATTCATTTGGAATCACAAAAACCCTCGAATATCTAAAATAATACTGAGCAACAAAAATAAGGCGGGTAGTATCACCATACCTGATTTTAACCTATACTACAGAGCCATAGTAACAAAAACAGCATGGTACTGGCACAAAAGCAGACTTGTAGATCAATGGAACAGAATAGAGGACCCAAATGTAACTCCAGGTAGCTATAGCCACCTGATATTCGATAAAAATGCCAAAAATACTCATTGGAGAAAAGACAGCATCTTTAGCAAATGGTGTTGGGAAAACTGTATATATATCTGTAGAAGGATGAAAATAGATTCTTCTCTCTCTCCATGCACAAAGATTAAGTCCAAATGGATTAAAGACCTTAACATCAGACCTGAAACTCTGAAAATGCTAGAGGAAAAAGTAGGGGAAACCCTTCAACATATTGGTCTTGGCAAAGACTTTCTGAATACAACCCCAGTTGCTCAGGCAATAAAACCACAGATTAACCACTGGGACCTCATGAAATTACTAAGATTTTGCACTGCAAAGGACATGTTGAATAAAGCAACCTACAGAATGGGAAAAAATCTTTGCCAGCTATATATCTGATAGAGGACTAATATCTAGGATATACAAAGAACTCAAGAAGTTAAATAATAAGGAATCAAACAAGCCAATCAAAAAATGGGCTATGGAGCTAAATGGAGAATTCTCAAAGGAAGAAATAGGAATGGCATATAAGCATCTAAAAAAATGTTCTACGTCACTAGTCATCAGGGAAATGCAGATTAAAACTACATTGAGATTAAATCTCAATCCTGTCAGATTGGCTACTATCATGAAAACAAATGATCATAAATGTTGGTGGGGATGTGGAAAAAGAGGAACCCTTCTACACTGTTGGTGGTAATGCAATCTGGTCCAGCCTTTGTGGAAATCAGTGTGGAAGTTCCTAAAACAGCTAAAGATTGATCTACCATATGACCCAGATATAGCACTCCTAGGCATACATCCTAAGGACTCATCTCATTTCCTGAGAAGTACGTGCTCAATGATGTTTATTGCTGCTCAATTTATAATAGCTGGGAAATGGAACCAGCATAGAAGTCCCTCAACTGATGAGTGGATAATGAAGATATGGCACATTTATACAATGGAGTTTTACTCAGTGGTAAAGAAAAATGAAGTTATGAAATTTGCAGAAAAGTGGATGGATCTGGAAAGGATTATACTAAGTGAGGTAACCCAGGCCCAGAAAGCCAAGCTCCACATGTTCTCCCTCATATATGGATCCTAGCTACAGATGATTGGGCTTCTGTGTGAGAAGGAAAAAACTCAGTAGCAGAGGCCAGTAAGTTAAAAAGGAGATAGAAAGGGAAGAGAAAGGAAGGGAGGAGGGCATTTATTAGATTCGTGTTGTATATATGTAAGTAGAAAGATTGAGATGGGGAGGGGATATGATGGAGAATAGAATTTCAAAGGGGAAAGTGGGGGGGAGGGTACTACCATGATATATTTTTTATAATCATGGAAAATATTAATAAAAATTGAGAAAATAATTAGTTATTAACTTTGACTTACAATGTTTAAGTTTAGGTTCTAGAATCAGAAAAGTGCTAACAAAAAGACAAAAGTCTTTAAGTACATTGGAATTCATTTTTTAAAACTAATATTGTGAGTATGTCACTTTAAAAATATTCCTTGGAGGTTAAGTAAAATCAAAGAATGCATACTCTATTAGAATTATCCCTTTGTCACTTTTGGACATTTAAAAGCTTTTACTATAATATATATTTATGAGAGCTTCAATGAGTAGGTCTGTTTTGATTCCTGTAACAGGAACCTCAACCTTCAAAATTCTCAATGAGATTGAATTTCATTTCTGGTGTGTCATCATAGACCAAAGTTTTATCAGAACTTCTTAAGCTAGTCAGTTTCAGAGGTATGAAAATACACAGTCTGTTCATTGTGTAAGATGTAAGAGTATGGATCACTTGTGTGCTTTCTGATTTTCTCATTTCTTTTTTTAACAGGAAGGAGCTTATTTCATAAAATAATGTGCCAAAATCTTTCCCCTCTTTAAGTTGTACTGATGGGTATTTTGTCAGAGCTATGAGGAAGTAACCAACATTTATGCCATACTTTGCAGTTAATAGACTGTTTGTTTATGTTATCTCTTGCACATAAAATGTGAATAAAATTATTTGCTTCAATATACCATAATAATTTCTGTGGGTTTTTTCATAGTAATTGCTAGGATTTATATTTATGCCACAAAGAATATTCCAGTTAACATACATAATATGTGAACATATTATTATTCATAGTTGTGGTGGATTGAATCAATTGTCTCCCACATCTCTCATAAACTCATGTGCTTCCAAGGTTTGGTCCTCAGCTGGTAGTAGAGGTAGAACCTTCTTGGAGGAGGTATGTTTCTAAGGGCAGGCACAGGGGTACTATAGCCAGTTCCCCCTTGCCAGAGCTAGGCTCACTCTTTTGCCATTTTCCACCTGCTATGGCAGTGTGTTTGTTGTCCAGCCTCTGCCCATGTCGTGCTTTTCCTCTGGAGGCTGTAAGTCAAAACAAGTTCCTTTCTCCCATCAGCTGATTTTGATGAGATGTTCAGTTGTTCCCATAATAGGCAGCTAACTGTAGCAGAAAATTCACATTAGAGGAGTGGAGTTGTTGGTGCTAGAAAACTGACTGTGTGATGCTTAATGTTTTTTTTTAATTTAATTAATTAATTTATTTGAGAGAGAGAGAGAGATAGAGAGAGAGAGAGAGAGAGAGAGAGAGAGAGAGCGGAAGAAGCAGAGAGAAAGAGAGTAGGCGCACCAGGGTCTCCAGCCACTGCAAACAAACTCCAGACACATGCTCCCCCTTGTGCATCTGGCTTAAGTGGGTCCTGGGCAATCGAACCAAGGTCCTTAGGCTTTGCAGACAAACGCCTTAACCTCTAAGCCATTTTCCCAGCCCTGTGTTTGATCATTTGGAACTGATTTGTTGGAGGAATATGGAAGGGTATGAAACCTTGGGTTAAGAGATGCCTTGAAATGCTGTAAGTAGAGCCTGATGGACCATGTTGTTGACAGTTGAAAGACCTAAATGGTAAAAGAACTGTGAACTGTGTAGTATTGTCTTATGAGGGGAAGAAAGTGCTTTTTCCATACTGGAATAAAGGTAGTTTGTATGAGAGACTAGCTGTGTTTTGCCCATGTACTGAGAACTTGAGCAGAGTTGGGTTTAGGAGAAATGAAGGGATGTGACCAGAAGAATATTGTACAGAAAGCAATGCAGGAGATAGTGCCTTGTTTCAACTGAAATTATTTGACAGATTATCACTACTGAGATTGCACCAGCTGTTCTGAATTAGGACAGTATAAAGAATGCTGAAGGACTTTTCCTACTCTTCAAAGCTGGCATTATTCCCCAATGTGTCCACAAATTTAATAATCCACCTGGTACTACGGGAGTAAAACAGATGCAAGAAAGAATGAATCACTGATTTTGCAAAATGGTTGGTTTTTTGGAAAGAAACACTTTGCAATGTGAGACAGCGTTGTTGTAGTTCCTGCACTGAGGACCAATGGAGCCATAAGGTTGAACTGGGGAATTTAGTGGAGATCCCAGGATTTTGAAAATGCCAGGAGCATAAAATGAACACTGAGAATAGCAGCTGGTTCAGGATAAAGGTTTTTCTGGGTAGTGGGCAGCTCAGATGGAGTGGCAGAGCTGAAACTCTAGTTATAGTTTCACCACTAGTTATAGAAATCAGATTTGATGCTACAGGAGTTGATGTTTTACCCATTGTTTAAGATCTTACATTGTCTCAATTTTTCCTTACTACTCCCAATGTCACTGTTTTCTCTGAATTTTTACTCTGTGGCACTATATGTATTTTATCTGTCTTTAAATAGGGTTATAATTAAGAAATTGTCTTGAGTTTCAGATGAGACCATGGATTTTTGAACAGTTTGGGGATTTATTAAAGAAAAAAAAAACAACTAGAAGGACTATGGGACTTGTAACATTGTACTAAGTGCATTTTACATCATGGATGGTCACCTGTTTATGAGGTCCAGGGGTTAAGTGTGGTGGTTTGAATGAGATGTTCCCCATAAATACATGTACTTTCAATGTTTGATCCCAAGCTGGTGTCAGGTTGGGAAGTGAAGCGTTGTTGGAGGAGGTGTATTTCTAGGTGGAAGCTTAGAGGTGTTACATTCAGTTCCATCTGGCCAAAGCTAAGCTTACTCTCTTACTGCTTTGTTCTGGCAGAAGTGATGTCTAGCCTCTGCTCATGCCACTCTTTCATCTGTTATCATAAATCTTCCCTTCAATACTGTAGGCCAGAATACATTCTTTCACCCATCAGCTACTTTTGATTATTTTTTTCCCCAGCCATGAAAATTTAACTACAATAGCCCATGAAATTTAATTTAAGGTTACAAATGCTTCATATAAAGTAGTTTTAAGGATATTTTGATGTGTATGATATGCATGTTGAGGAAGAAGGATGTGCTTCTATAATAAGGTTGTTAATAATAATAAAATGTGACCTCTGTCCAAGTCATTGTGTATTGTTTTATATAAAATAGTGTAGTATAGTAGACATGAAAAAGCAAATGTAAGTAATTTATACACCATAAATCACAAGTTCAACAATATATTATTGGGCTGGGAAGATGGCTTAGTGGGTAAAGCTTTTCATGAAAACATGAGTACATGATTTCAGTTCCCTGGAACCCATGTAACAGCCAAAAATTTTAAAGGACATATGCAATTCTATCACGGGCAAGAAGGGAGACTGAGAAAAAGACTTTCGCAGGGGCTGATATGGCCTCACTCACATGAGCCCCCACATATACACTACATATATACACTACCTTCCCCCAAAAAAAAACTGTTGATGTCTATTAGTTTAAAATATTTGATTTAGAGTCTGGGGAGATTGCTCAGTGGTTAAGATACTTGCATGCAAAGTCTAACAACTCTGCTTCAATCGCTGGAACCTATATAAAGCTAGATGCAAAGAGTGGTACATGCATCTGGAGTTTGTTCTCTCTCTCTCTTTCTTTCTTTCTCTCTCTCTCTCTCTCTCTCTCTCATCTCTCTTCTTGCTCAATTTCTTACTGCCCAAGTAAGCCAGATGCACAAGACAGTGCATGCATCTGGAGTTCCTTTGCAGTGGCTGGAGGCCATGGCACACTCATCCTCTCTCTGTATGTGCCACTTTCTCTCTCTCTTAAATAAATAAATAAAAATAAAAAAAATTTTAAGTACATTGTAAACTAAGTTAATATATAAGATTAAAAAGTAACTTAACAATCTTTGCTACAAATATGGTGTATATGGTGTATAGTATATGAAAATATACTATGGAAATATATATATGGTAGTATATATAAATTATTTTTTTTCTTTTTTCTTTATTAGTCAGTTCTGTATTCAGCAAATACAGTCATTTTGGTACCATTATTAGGCTCATCCGTGACCTACCCCCTCCCCTTAGCCCCTCCTTGTTGAGGTATACGGGTCATGCATTGTGGAGTTAGCCCACAGTTATGGGTAAGCTAAATGTCTCTGCATATCATGACCCAACATGTGGCTCTGACATTCTTTCCGCCCCCTCTTCCGCAAAATTTCCCTGAGCCATGTTGGGTTCATTTTTGGTCTGCTTCAGTGATGAGGTGTTGGGGGCCTCTGAGGCTCTGGCTCTCTGATTTGGTAGGAGTTGATTTTTCTCTGTGTTGATCTCCTTCCCCCTTGTGCTTGTGTCCGGTTCATCAGGAAAACAGCCCCCTTGCTTGTTTCTCCAATTTTTCTTAGTTTGAGCCGGGGCCCTTTTGAGGTATGATGGGGTGGCTCTCTCCTTAGGATCTACATCTATCTGAAAACATATATAAATTATTATAACAATATTTAAACAACTACAAGTTCATTTGTTTCAAAGTAATTGTAAATCAGCATCATTTGGCATTCATCACTTATTTTCCCTTTAAGAAAACATTTTCAGGAGCTGGAGAGCTTAAAGGAGCTTAGCAAAGCCTGACAGCCCATGTTCAGTTCCCAGTATCCAGGTAAAGCCAGATGCACAAAGTAGTGCATGCATCTGGAGAACATTTGCAGTGGCAGGAGGCCTAGGCACACCCATATCCTCTTCTCTCTCTCTCTCTCTTCACATACACAGTCACATTCCTAAATAAATAACTACATATTTTTAATAAAGCATTTTTGATAAACTCTATACAATGAATTACTGTCTACTTTTAAGCGGTAAATTTTTAATATGTAAATTTCCTTTTTAATAGAAATATCACATATTTGCCAGGTGTGGTGGGGCACACTTTGAATCCCAGCACTTGGGAGGCTGAGGTAGGAGGATTGCCTTGAGTTCGAGGCCACCCTGAGACTCCATAGAGAATTCCAGGTCAGCCTGGGTTAGAGTGAGACCCTACCTTGAAAAACCAAAAAAAAAAAAAAAAAAAAAAAAAAAAAAAAATTAGATCCTTAACAAGACACTAGTTATAAAGGAAAGCCATTTTATATACCTTTTTGTTTGTTTGTTTGTTTTTCATGGTAGTATCTTACTTTAGCCCAAGCTGACCTGGCATTCACTATGGAGTCTGAGGGTGGCCGTGAACTCACAGAGATCCTTATACCTCTGCCTCCTGAGTGCTGGGATTAAAGTCATGCCCCACCATGCCCAACTCATTCATGTACTTTTGAAATTGTTGTTTATTGATTGATCATTACATAATTATTCAGTCTGTTTGTTCAATGTTCATATCGATTGAAGAAAACTTCAGAATCTTTGGAAAGGTGAAATTCCTTGTTCTTGTAACTTCTAAAATTTAACAAGTTTCTTCATTCAGTATTGAACTCATTGTGTAAGGAGACTAATTAAAATAGAAGTGTTATTTTGCCCCTTTATGTTTTATCTTCTGTTTATCTTGTGAAAAATACAGGTTGATTCACGCAACATAGATATCTGCCCTCAAATGAATGCATTAAGCCTTTAAAATGTTCCTTTTTATAGGGTCATATATGCTTTATAGCAAAATATTTTATCCCTAAATTAAGTATTGATATCCCAACAAAAATTTAATTAGCTATGGTCCCTTGAGATGGATAACCTTACAAATGACAAGTACTGTATACAAAGAGTTTTAATAATTCACTTGATGCTCCGAAAGTTGATTTTCCAGGTATGCTTGATCCCATGTTCTGTAATAATATAAGAAGTTGATAGTGGGTAGAAATGAACTACATATTCATATGAAAATTTATGTAAGAAAAAATATTAAGAAGGTCAACCCCATTCAACAACAGTATATGACAAATTGCATAATATCATACCACAAATTCTCTCTTACTTTAATAACAACATAAGGATGAGTTCAAAGAAATGAGACTGCAACTGTGGAAAATGCACTGCTTCAGATAATATTTCTTATAAGTACACTATGCACCTTTATCTTATACTCTCACTACTGCATAATATAAATCTTCAGACTTACACATGATTTTATAGATTGACTTAAAAATTCTATAGGTCCTGACTTTCAAATCCAGGAGCTAACATGTGCTAATGGTATGTTATAGAGTTGGTATACTTAATTGAACTTATCACAATACAAATATTACTTATTTAATATAAAGACATTGTACAATGGCCGTACCATCATACACAAACCCACATAACTATATAGACAATTCACTAAGATATAGTTATTCGCACTATACATCAAGTCTAGCTCTATTGAATCCATACAGTGGAAAAATATGGCAATAATATCTTACATGGCTCATTCAGTCTTTTATCTCTCATATGCACCTCATTGCACTAAACTTTTTATAGCTGTGTGTTATTCTTATTAATGTACCATTTTAACACTTATTGTTGATGCTATTTTCATTTTGGTGTTACATCAAATTAAGGAATATTAATACAGTTCTAACTTTTTCTTAGATGTTTTTAGTTTTTTTCTGTTTTATTATAAACTTCCCTCAAGCCAAAGAATATCAAACATTAAATGTGGCACATGTTTTGCTAACTAATAATAGTTCAAATTTTTCCTAAAATATTATCATGTGTACTTTTTTAGCAGTTATTCCTGAATGGTAAGATTAAACTTAAATTATTTTTTGAGAGGAAGACTGTAAAGTTAACTAAAGTAAATTAGTTTCTGTTTTAGGACTATACTTTTGATGGTGTACTATGAAATCTGATGGAATGGAATTTATATGGTTTTGAATAAGGCATATTTAAATGTCAGATATGAGATTGTGCCATATAATAATACCTAACTCAGAGTTTATTCCTCATATCAGAATAATGTTATATCAAAATGTTCCTTGTTTATAATGTTTTCAGATTACTGAGATTATACCTATAGAGAAGGAAATATAGCTGACAGAATAGACAAGGGTCTAAAAGTGACTTTTCTTTTCCATCCACATGTTTTACTTCCTGATGCTTTATTAGGACAGCAGTGTCTCAGCATTCCCTCTGATCCCTGTAACCTCCTGCTATAATCAGAAACTTACTATATTTCACTTTAAGTTGTCCCTGGCTTTTTCACTCTTTTCATATAAAATATTATTCACCACATCTTACTATTTATGGCATTAATTTGTCACTTGTTTCAGTGGTATCTGAACCACATGCAAGGATTTAAATGTAAGATAATTTTACCTCTGCCATGAAATCTCATTTCATAGGTATGATATAGGATAATATCAAGATGATTTTACATTAAAATCATCTCAGGCTAGAGAGATGGCATAGTGGTTAAGGCACTTGCCTGCAAAGCCTAAGGATCTAGGTTCGACTCTCTAGGTCCCACGTAACCCAGATGCACAAGGTGGCACATGCATGTGGAGTTCATTTGCAGTGGCTAGAGGCCCTGGCGAACCTATTCTCTCTGTGCCTGTAATAAATAAATAAATAAATAAATAAATAAATAAATAAATGTAAGTATTAAAAACATTCTCTTAGTGTCTCTGTTAAATGTTTAAGCTTTTCATAAAGGGAAATAGAATGAGGCTCTTTTCTCTAGTTAAAATAATAACACCATGGTAGAAACAAATTTAAAAGAAATGAAGAGAAAGGTATTGTGACTCACACATTCATAATACAATACTGTTAGCAAAGTGTACCATATCCTGACATGTAGCTCATTTTTCATAATCAGACTATTGGTTTAGTACTTTTTCTCAAATATGTATCACTGAACTTGAAGATCTAAACATTTGTTACAATTTATGAAAAATGATGTATATCCCAAGACTTCTTTTCCATTTTACAATGTTTTACTCTGGATTATTTTCAATTCTATGCACGTGTGTGTGTGTGTGTGTGTGTGTATGCTTATGGATGCATATGTCACAGTGTGCATGTCGATGGCAGAGGACGATTTCAAGTGTTGTCCCTTGCCTTCCCCTTTGTTTGAGACAAGGGCTCTTGCCCTTGGCTGTGGTCACCAGGCTAGCTGGTCAGCGAGCTTCCATGTCATGCTCATTCTCTGCCTTCTTCTCTGTAGTAGCTTTGCTGGGATTACACATGCTTGTGACACATCTTCAAATTTTATGTGAGTTCTGGATATCCAAACTGAGGTGCTCATGCTTGCAAGATAAGCTGTTTATACTAAGCAATCTGTTCTGCCCAACTTTTCCTCCTCTACAAATCATTTTACTTCATCCACTAATATCTATCACAAATTAACTTCACTTACCTAAGAATCTCTAATGTGAAAAAACTTTGTCTCAATATTAATTTTACTAATTTGTCTTAATTATAAAGTCATAGCTACTGAACTAATTATTCTTTTTGAAGCTATACTGATGATTAGTTTAACCATTATTACTCAATGAGGAGACTAGTCTGAAGAACTAAACCCAGTACTGTGTTTCCTATTAGACACACTTAGTACACTACTTCATGATTGCTGTATAATTTGTTTTTATTTTTGAGAGAGTGTCTCATTCTGAAGACCAGGCTTGCATGGAACTTACTAAATATACCAGACTTGTGTAGAACCCATTAAGTAGGTCAGGCTGGCATCCCACTCATGGCGATTTTCCTGCCTCAACTTCTCATGTGTGGGAATTATAAGCGTGAGCCACTGTATCTGGCTTCTCTTTCTATGATATTTAATTTTTCCTTTATGTACTTTCTTAACTTGTAGGGTAATGAGGATATGTAAGAATAGATGATTCCTGATTAAGCATATTGTGCTGAGGAAAATGTGCTACAAATTGGGATAATTTAATAGATGGAATTCCTCTTGTAACATTTGCTATAAGATTATCCTGTTGAAAAGATTTCCACATTATCTTACTCTTTTAGTAATTTAAGTTGTATTCCAAATATAATGTTTTGGTTCATATAGCCTCCATTAATAGGAAGTATAGTCCTTTACAAGCTAGGATTTTTTTTAAATATGAACAGAAAGAGTCATTTTGAAGTGGAATGTTTTCATATTAGTGTTGTGTGTTGGAGAATGTAAGACTATGCTTTTTAACATTGTCTTGAAGGAACTAATCTGAACAAAGGAACATGCTGCTCTTTATGTTGCTCCTAAAACTACAGGAATCCAACTGAGACATTGGACTATGGAGATCAAATTGACTTTAAATATGTAGTTTTCTTGCAGCAAGATTTATCCAAAGAGATTATTCGGGCTCTATTCTCAAAAGTTGTTTTGAGAAGTGCTTTTAATTTTTCAGTCAAAAACAAAAAAGGTAAATTAGCATAAATAAATCCTAAGAATTATTTGAACATTTGCATAAAACCAACATAATTCAAGTAAAGTTCAGTTTTTCTATTCCAGTTATAGTAGAAAAATAAAACATAATAGACCTATGTTTTGATTCATAGATATTTCAATAGTGGTTCATAACTTACAGCTGAAAAAACACAAGAACATAAAACAATTCAAAATTATGTAGTTTAGTCAGCAGAGACAGTGCAAGTGGTGAAACAAAATGAAAAATTGTGAAGAACTTCACATACATATGTTATTTGTGGAATTATACTATTGGTAGTATTTAGTAAATTATAATATGACAGGAAATGAGAGCAGAAGGCTCCAATAAGTTCACGTATTCTATCCATACTGTTGTTAATCATGACCCCTGTAGTATTCTCCAGAAGTGTTTGAGTGAAAACAATCTATAATCTGTGCTGTAAATGAATGATAAGTCTTAGTCTGCTTACATCTACAAAAATGATGATGCCATGTGGTATAGTAATATAACATCATTTAAAAAGTTATTTTAAAATATCCATCTAATAGTTTGGTAACTCTATTTTTTGTGTAAATGTTATACCTACATGAATTCACTGTGTGCAATTGCCAATATATAAAAAGGTGTTATCTCCAACAATAGAAGAGAAACCTGTACATCCGAGTGATATTATTTAGATAATCAGTTTTTTTCTAATAATAATTAAAATCCATTCACATTTACAACCTTCAGCATTGATTAACATTATTTCAAAACAATTAATTTTTTCTTTAAGTAGAACCTTTGTATAGACACATCATGTGTTGGTACCATTTCGCTTCTTCCTGTCCCTACTCCACTGACAGCCGGCCCTCCTCAGTGGGATTGCTGGAATTCACCAAGGGGTTGTGGATCACGAGTTATGAGAGTATCATTCATGGGGGGGGGGTGGCAATGCCTCTGGATATTCCCTCCTACCCTGTGGGTCTTAAATTATTTCTGTTTCCTCTTCATAAAATTTCCCTGATCCTTGGTGGGTATGATTTAAGTGTTGAGGTCTCAGAAACTTCTGAATTGCTGCTTTGGTACATTTTGAGTATCTTCTGTATCGTATCGTTTGGCCATCACCTTGGCACAGATGGTCAGACTTGCTGTGAAAGCAGTCTTCTTGTTCATCTCACTAATTCCTCTGTGGTTTCACCGCCTGAGCCCTGGCTGATGTGTGAGGGGTGGTTCCCCTCCACCCAGGGAGTCAGCTATCTTTTCTTGTCTTATTGATATATTTTGGTTATCCTTAGTATTTTCTGCCTTCTGTAAAAGAAAAACAGACTCCAATGGACAGTGAGATCAAGGGGATAAGCCTAGGTAATTAAGAAAGATTTTGGGGCTGGAGAGATAGCTTAGGTGTTAAGTCACTTACCTGAAAGCCTAAGACCCATGTTCAACTCTCAAGATCCCATGTAAGCCAAACGCACTAGGTGACACAAGCATACAAGTTCACACATGTGCACCAGGTGGCACATGTTTCTGGAATTCAATTACAGTGACCCTGGCCTGCCAACACTCTCTCTCTTTCTCTCTCACTCTATTGCTCTCTCACTCTCACTCTATTGCATAAAAAAGGCCAGTCTGTTGGGTTTGCCTCAAGAAAAGAAAAGAAAGAGAAACAAAGGAAAGAAAGAAAAGAGATTTTGATGGCTATAGCTTCTCTTTTGGCCAAAGACTAGTGGGAGCTTCTCATTGGAGTCCATGATCATAGTCTCCATAGGATTCTGACATGATTCCCAGTTCCAGCTATGGGTTCCTTTTCACTGATCATATATATATTAGCCAATCAGAGAGTCACTGTTTGTCCACTAGCCTGGGTGCCACCATTGCACAGGTATGTACATCTTGTCAGGCTGGTTGATTTTGTTTAGTAGTGTCCCCTGCTTACTCACAACATTGTTCACCATTTTCCCCCAGCAGCTCATCTAGCACTTTCCCACACTGTATGCACTAACCACTGGAAACTGGATTCCTTCCAGACTCCAGCCACATCTATAAATGTTCTGTGTTGGCAGCATGTGGTATCTTCAGTAATAGGATCATGCATATTGCCTCAGGTGGGTAATTAACTGCTTTGACAGAGGCCTGTCTTCTTTGATACCTCATAGGTCTCTCTGACCAACAGCTCAATTTGGGTTGTAAATGATTTTTGATGCTGGAAGTTACAAGGCAGAGACAATGGTTTCAGGACAAGTGTTCATCCCACCCTCTCCAGGGCCTTTATCTCCTGTTTATCCCCCATATTCCTGGTTGCAGTCAGGTTCGCATTGCTGGTAGAAATCACCCAACCAAGAGCAGATTTGGGGGAAAAAAATAAACAGGATTTATTTTGGCTTACAGTCTTGAGGGGAAGTTCCATCATGGCAGAGGAAAACAATGGCATGAGCAGAGGGTGGACATCACCCCCTGGCCAACATAAGGTGGACCAGAGCAACAGGAGAGTGTGCCAAACATTGGCAGGGGGAAACTGCCTATAACACCCATAAGCCCGCCCCCAACAATACACTCCCTCTAGTCAGCATTAATTCGCAAATGTCCATCAGCTGGGAACCTACCATGCAGAACACCTAAGTTTATGGGGGACACCTGACTCAAACCACCACATTCCACCCCTGACCCCCATAAACTGATGTCTATACATAATATAAAATACAAGGCATTCAGTCCAGCTTTAAAAGTCTGAATAGTTTTTATTAACTCCAATGATGCTCATACATCCCCATAGTCCAAGGTCTTTTAACTGAGCCATAATACCAAAAAAAAAAAAATCTCCCCAAAACCCATAATGGCATAGAATAAACATTCACACTGCAAAAGATGGCACTGGGAATAGCAAAGAAATATTCAACCAATACAAGATTTAAAACAACCAGGGCAAACATCAAACTCTGTATCTTTAAGTACAACAACTCTAGTCAATGACAAATCTCCAAGTCCAATAATTCTAACCAGCAACAAGTTTCTGGCATACAATTCTGCTTCTCTAGCTGGGCTACTTACAGTCCTGGAAAACTTCATCGGGGCCATCAGCTTTCACTAATAGTCATATCATGGTCCCAGAATCTCCACTGGGTCTACACTACAATCCATGGTTCATGGTTCATTCTCATGGCCCCATGGAGTCTCCATGCAGGCAATCATCAAATCTGCTTCACACTGCCCATGGCCATTTCCAAAACACAAGATTGTGTTGCAAACTCAATAACCATGTCTTTCCTTCATTTCTGATACTCCACAATACCAGGTAGTGTGCCAATCTGTTAATCCCGGGAGGAATAAAGCAGACTTTGAAGAGCAGGATACTCCTTGAGCATTCAGGCCCCTCCAAAAGAGTCTATGTTCTTCCTGTTGCCCCAGTGCATGTCAGCTGGCCCAGTCTCAAAGGTTGTAATCTCTCAATTGCAACTGAATGGGAAGCAGCTCATTCAAAGATTTTTCATTCTATGCCATATGTCTCTGCCCACACCAGTTCATTTCTATACAAAGCAACATTGCACAACTTCTCAGGACATGGGCATAACAGCAAGCTTTTCATAACCTGCCTTTAGCCGAGTCCAAGCAAAGTTTTTTTGTCATCCTCATAAGCCAAACCTCAAAGTCTATAGTTCTTACTGCATCCAGGTTGTTCAACTCTGACCATAATAGTCCATCAAGCTTTACTTACAGCACTGCAAGGCATCTCTTAGGCCAAGGTTTCAATTCCTTCCACATTACTCTTGAAAATCAGCTCCAAAAGGCCAAAGCCACACAGTCAGGTATCTAGCAGCAATCCCACTCTTTGGTACCACTTTACTGTTGCAGTAAGGTTCATATTGCTGGTAGAAATCACCCAACCAAGAGTAATTTTTGGGGAAAAGGATTTATTTTGGCTTACAGGCTTGAGGGGAAGTTCCATGATTGCCAGGGAAAATGATGGCATGAGCAGGATGGACATCACTCCCTGGCCAAAATGAGGTGGACCATAGCAACAGGAGAGTGTGCCAAACAATGGCATGGAGAAACTGGCTATAACACCCATAAGCCTGCTCCCAACAATAGACTCCCTCCAGGAGACATTAATTCCCAATCTCCATCAGCTGGAAACCTAGCATTCAGAACACCTAAGTTCAGAGGACACCTTAATCAAACCACTACACTCCAACAATCAACTTTTTAAAAATAATTAAGAAGATATTGATAGAATATGAGCTATTGATTAAAAAAAGAAGGAATGAATTTTTGGATTATGGCCAAATTCTAAGTAAAAAAAAAAAAGTATTTTCAAGTTTTTTTGTTTTGTTTTTCCTTTTTTTATTAAGTAGTTTTGTACTCAGTGAATATAGTCAAGTTGGTACCATTGTTAGGCTTGTCCATGTCCTACCCCCTCCCCCTGGCCCCTCCTTGTTGAAGTATATGGGCTATGCATTCTGGAGTTGGCCCACAGTTATGGGTAGGAGAAATGTCTCTGCATATCATGACCCAACATGTGGCTCTGACATTCTTTCCACCCCTTCTTCCGCAAACTTTCCCTGAGCCATGTTGGGTTCATTTTGGGTCTGCTGCAGTGATGAGGTGTTGGGGGCCTCTGGGTCTCTGGATATCTGATTTGGTAGGAATTGATTGTTCTCTGTGTTGATCTCCTTCACCCTTGTGCTGGTACCTGGTTCACCAAGAAAACAACACCCTTGCTTGTTTCGCCAATTATTCTTAGTTTCAGCCAGGGCCCTTTTGAGGTGTGATGGGGTGGCTATCTCCTTAGAATCTGCATCTATCTGAAAAAGAGAAGCATATTCTCCAATGGAGAGTAAAGTTAGCACCAGACAAATGGGATAACCCTTACTTTTTTTTATAAAGAAATTAATAGGTGTAGGCACTCTTATAGCCCACGATTTGTGGTAGCTTGATAATGGAGAGCAGGCTCATGTTCAGATATGGTTCTGACTTGTTTCCCAGCTCCAGCAATGGGCCATCTTCCACTGAGTGGATCAATTAGCCAAATCAAGAGCAACTGGTTTCCCACAAAGGCTGTGCACCACTATTGCACTTGTGTGAGCATCATGACAGGCTATTTGCTGCTAAGTAGGCTAGACCATGAGTTGCTTGGACAGATATTGGTCATTTTCCCCCAGTTGCCCATGTAGCACCTTCTGGCACTGGACACACTGATTTTCTGGGGACTGACTCTCTTCCAGCTTCCAGCCATGTGATTCCATTGTACGTGTCAACTGCATATGGTGTCTTCAGCAGTAGAGACTTACCACTAACCTTTGGTGGGTCATCATGTACTCTGACAGAAATCTGTCTTTCTTTTAGGAAACCTTGTAGGTCTCTCTGATCAAAAGCTCATTGTGGATTACAGCCACCTGCTGGTACTGGGAATTACAGATCAGTGTCCACTAAGAGAAAGAAGAAAAATATAACTAATATAACAGAGTGGGAGAGAAGAGAGAGATTGAGAGAGAGAGAGAGAGAGAGAGAGAGAGAGAGAGAGAGAGAAGCTGTAGAAGATTGAGGTCAGTCTTTATCATACCCTTTCCAGGGCCTTGTGACTCAGGTGTTCCCTCTAAGGGCCTGGTGAAGGTTCAACTATTTGGTCTGCCTTTTAGGATGTAGAATTTTATGTTACCATTGTCATTTGGGTCTAGATTTGTGTCCCCCACCCCTCTCTTGCCTTCCCCTCCCTCCCCACCCACCCTATTGTCTAGTCCTCGAGATGCTTGCTGGGTATGTCGGCATCTTGGGTAGATTCCGTTTAGGTACTGTAGATGAGTGTGACTATGTGGCGATTATCTTTCTGTGATTGGGTAAGTTCACTGAAAATGATCTGTTCCAGGTTCCACCACTTTTCTTCAAATTTCATTGTGTCATTTTTTCTTACTGCTGTGTAGAATTCCATTGTGTAGATGTACCGCATCTTGGTTACTCATACGCAGGAAATTGAAACTTGATCCACACATCCTGCCATGTACAACACTCAGGTCCTAATGGATCAAAGACCTCAATATAAGACCAGAAACTCGGCTACTATTGGAAGAAAATATAGGAGGAACTTTCCATGATACAGGAATGGAAAAAGACTTCCTGACCAAACCCCACTATCACAGGATCTTAAATAGTCACTCAACCAACGGGATCACATGAAACTGAAGAATTTGTTCACAGACAAGCATACAATAATCAAAGCCCACAGAATGGGAGAAAATATTTGCTGAATATCCAACTGAAAGGACTAATCTCTAGAATATACAAAGAACTCAAAAACCTAAACAATAAAAAGTCAGACAACCCACTCACACAATGGGGCAAAGAGCTGGACAGGCAGTTTACAGAGGAAGAAATACAAATGGCAAACACACAGTTAAGACAATGTTCATCATCCCTAATCATCAGGTAAATGCAATTTAAAACAACTATGAGATTCCACCTTACCTCAATAAGGATAGCAAATATCAAAAAATCAAATGAAAATAAATGCTGGTGAGGATGAGGAGAAATAGGAACCCTCCTCCACTGTTGGTGAGATTGTAAGATGGTACAACCACTTTGGAAAGCAATATGGAGACTTCTGAAAAAGCTGACTATAGAGATACCAACAGACCCAGTTATTCCCTTACTGGGCATGGACCCTAAAACCTTTAAACCTCAGTCCAGAGAGATTCGCTCAACCATGTTTATAGTGGCTCAATTCATAATAGCTAAGAGCTGAAATCAACCCTGATGCCTATCACTAGAAGTATTTTCAAGTTTTTTTTTTAATTTTTTTGTTTGTTTATTTATTTATTTGAGAGCGACGGAGAGAAGGAGGCAGAGAGAGAGAGAGAGAGAGAGAGAGAGAGAGAGAGAGAGAGAGAGAATGGGCACGCCAGAGCTTCCAGCCTCTGTAAACGAACTCCAGATGGGTATGCCCCCTTGTGCATCTGGCTAACGTGGGTCCTGGGGAATTGAGCCTCGAACTGGGGTCCTTAGGCTTCACAGGCAAGCGCTTAACCACTAAGCCATCTCTCCAGCCCTTCAAGTTTTTAAAGTCTCATTTTGTGTGCTGGTTTGCAATGCTGGTGCAGGGTATTTAACACCATGCCCTAATTAAGTTGTGCTTTCTTCAGAACTTTTCAAGTAATATTTTGTAATGATTTCATCAATTATGAGGCAAAATTCAATAGCTACCAGGTGCAGCATTGTGACTCATGACAGGAGATATCAGTAAGAGACCCGAGGAAAGAGGCTGTAAGGAACACTTTGCTTCCAGGCATCTTTACTATTCCTGTGGACTCCATCCACATTCCTTAGCAATTAACTTCTATATCCAGATGTGGGAGATGGAAAATTACTTTTCAATGAAAACCAAGACATCATTGAAATATCAGTAAATAACACATGAGGAATCTCCATAACAAGTTTTTTACCATAATCACACACACATGAGCATACCAAACACATTTTGATACCAAACACCATTATATCATAGAGATTCTGTTTTTTATATTATTTTATTTATTGGCTTAAATAATGAAGTTAGTATTGCCTTTAGTTCATATGCATAGATTGTTGATATAGGAAATATTAAGTAAATTAATGTCATATGACTAAAATTCTATTGCAGAATGTATGTCATTAATTCTATAGGGAATATGCTTCTTTTAACAACAGTATATTAGAAAACATGCACAGCTAGGAAAATAAAAGAAAAAATTGAGACAGGGAAAACGTGAAGTCTCTGGTATAATGTTGCTTTCACTGGTGTTTCCCACAATTAACTAAAATTGAAGGGCAGTTATACCTTACTGAATCATTAAATTTTAAATAACTCATGACAATGTAATTCTAAACTGTAAATAATTTTATAGTATTAAACTAGCAAATAATTGTATGTTGTTTCAAATGTTATAGAGAATAATATAATCCCCATGTTAAAACATCTGAGTGGGTATATCAAGGCACATACTCTAATATGAATTACCCCTCATAAAGGTATACAAGACATCTTGAAACTCTAATGATAACATTTTTAATCTAGCAGTTCAGCTCAGGAAACAGTTTTATAGGAAGTGAAGGGAAAGATACGGGGAAGTATATTAGCACAGGCTTTTAACTCAGAGTATGTCAATTAAATCCATACTTTGAAGTGTTGTGTGGTAGATCCTTCTTGTAATCCCAGCACTAATGAGATCACAGGATTTGTCAGTTTGAGGTCAATTTGGTCTACAGAATGTGTTGTAGCTGGCTAACCTAGGCTAGAGGGAGACCTTGCCTGGAAAAAAGAAAGAAAAATGATAAAATGAACTCAGCATTCCAAAATGAATTCAGAGAACTGCCTTTTGGAACTAAATCTCAAGAACATGATTTCTGCCAGTGGCAAAGAAAAATCCCCTTAATAGATCTGTGAAGCAATAAACAGACAGTAGTTGTGCAGGGATAATAGATGATATGCCTATGTGTCAGTGATATAAATTGTGAACTAAAGGGGAAGTTTGTCATAAGTTGTCTGGAGAAGACTTGGGGAAAGAGGGCAGCCAATTAGCACTGTTTGGGACGCCAGTTCTGCATCTTTCTGTTCCCACTTACTTGATCTCAAATCCTAGATTTAAAAAGCATAGATCATGAAGCATCAGTACAGAATAGTGATTACTACTTCAAGTTTCAGTTGTTCTATCCTAGTCACATCACCTTTTACTATGAAACTATGGGCATTTTACTTAGTTCTTGCATGTCTAAATTATATAATCTGTAATAAGTATTTAAATAAGCTGTGACATGTAGTCATTAGGAATGTATGAACAAATTATATAAAATATGTAGGAAAACATGACATGTAACAATTGGAAAATAAACATTATTCAATATCATTATTTAAAATGTGATATACTCTCTATTACATAGGAGAATCAAGATTAATTTACAATTATTAGAAACAGAAAGGACAGTGGAATCATAATTACTATAACATAGATAAGTCCACATATGTTAGAAGTAATTTTCTTAAGTTGTACCACAATTATTGGAAGAATAGCTGGACTGAACTAAACCATTTTGTCTGATAGGGAGAGCTAGGTGTGCTTTTCCATTTTCCACTTTATCTGGCCAAGCTTGTACAATAGAGATTGAGCACTCATGAATGGAAATATTAACCATGAGAAAGGTCTCTCTGCTGATAGAAAGTCTGTACTTCTGGAAAATTAGCATAATTCAGGATGTGTTTAACATGAATTGAGAAGGAAAAGAAAAATAATCACCTTTGAGTATATTATTATTATACTGTATCTTGCCCTATAGCAAAATAAAGTAGTATTATTAAAATGTGTGATGTTGATATCATTGATACTTACTTGTGATAATCCTTTCTGATAAACATAATGTTATGGATAGTCTGTTTAAATTGAAAAATTACTATCAATTAGAAAGAAAACATGTCAATTAGATATATTTTCAATATCCAAATAAGTGCTATGGAATAAATGCTGCAAAATTTATTTTTGATGTCTGATTAGCAGACATATACCCTCTGATTAATTGAATTTATTACTATATTACACAATTTTTCATTAATTGGTGTGTAAATAAATTCTAAATATTTGATATTGGTAACCACAGATTTTTATTTATTTATTTATTTTTAATTTTTATTTGTTTTTTATAATTAACAATTTCCATGATTATAAACAATATCCCATGGTAATACCCATGCTCCCTCAACCCACTTTCCCCTTTGAACCTCCACTCTCTATCATATCCCCTCCCCCTCTCACTCTCTCTTTTATTTTGCTGTCATGATCTTTTTCCTCCTATTATGACGGTCTTGCGTAGGTAGTGTCAGGCACTGTGATGTCATGGATATGCAGGCCATTTTGTGTCTGGAGGAGCATGTTGTAAGGAGTCCTACCCTTCCTTTGGCTCTTACATTCTTTCTGCTACCTCTTCTGCAAGGGACCCTGAGCCTTGGAAGGTATAATAGAGATTGCAGTGCTGAGCACTCCTCTGTCACTTCTCAGCACCATGATTTTAATCCATACTATAATCTCAAAACTGTAATAGATTTACCTCAATAAAGTATAATCTAAGAGCATTATCTAAAAGTACCTCAAATGTAAAGGAAATGTACCAAGTATAGTTATATTTATGTATATATTGAATAACTGAAACTATATAAAATTATTTATCTATATATTTAAAAAATTATTAAAATACTATTAATGTGCATTTGAGTTGAGTATATTATTATACATACTTACAAATACTTTTTTGTTGTTTTTTTGAGATAGAGTCTCATTCTAGCCCAGGCTGGCTGGATCTCACTATTTGTTGTTGGAGTGGCTTTGAACTCACGGTGATCCTCCCAAGTGCTGGGATTAAAGGCATGCACCACCATGCCTGGTTTATGAATACTTTTTAATGTTTTTTATGCATGTATAAAATATGGGCATCTATCAATTGACATACATTGCAGTCAGTTTTGCATTGCTGGAAGAAAACACCTGACCAACAACACCTTGTGGGAAGAAAGTTTTATTTTGGCTTATAAAGGGCTGCCCTGTGGTTGCATGGGAAAATTGATAGCATGGGCAGAGAGTGGACATCATGTCCTGGCCAAGATCCAATGGACAACAGCAGCATGAGATTGTGCCAAATATTGGCAAGGAGAAGCTCACCCATAACCCCATCATCAACTACACATCAACTCCAGGAGGCTCCTATTACCAAATTCCTACCTAGCATGCAGAACATATGTTTATGGGGGACACCTGCATCAAACCACCCCATTCTACTAATTCTACTAATGGCCCCCATGAACTGAAAACCAGTCCTAATGTAAAATGCAATGCATTCAGTCCAACTTTAAAAGTCTCCACAGTTTTTTATCAATTCCAATAATGTTCAAACATCCCCATAGCCCAAGGTCTTTTAACTGAGCTGTCATACCAAAAACAAAAAGACCAGAATGGCACAGAATAAACTTTCACACTATAGAAGATGGCATTGGGTATAGCAAAGAAAGATTGATCCAATGCAAAATTTAAAAACAAACAAACAAACAAACAAACAAAAATGGGGCACACATCAAACTCTATAGCTCCAAGTCTGATAATTCTAACCAGTGACAAGTCTTAAAGTCCAATAATCTTAATGAGTGAAGAATCTGTGGAGTTCCAATTCTGCACTCCAATTTAAGGTACTTACAGTACTGGAAAGCTCCATCCCATGATGAAAGATCACTTTGGCAGACATACCATACTCCTGGCTTCTCCACTGGTTGTCCACTACAATCCCTGGTTCAACCCCATGGTTCTATCAGGTCTCCATGCTGGTAATCCAACAAGCATGCTTCACCCTGCCCATGGCCATTTCAAATAAAACAAGACTGTATTGCAAATTCAATGGATGTTTCTTCCCTGTACTTGTTATATGTCATTATAACAGGTGGGCTACCAACATCTTAATCCAGGGAGAAATAAACTTGAAGAACAGGGGACTGCTTCAGCATTCAGCATTCAGTCTCCATGAAAAGAGTCATCAATCTTCCTGTTGTTTCAATTCAGATCAGCTGGCCCAATCTCAATGGTTATAATCTCTCAAACAATTGTAGCTAAGTGGGCATTAGTTTTGGCCCAAAGATTTCATTTTATTTTTGTACCATATTCCTTTGCTCTGTAGTCTAGAATGATCAATTAAAAATAGGTAACAGAAACCTAATAGCTTTTTACTATCAATTTGAATCTTCTCATTTAGTCACTTAACAAATGTTGAATTTATCATGTATTTTTATTTCCTTATTTGTCAGAAATGTGTTTTCACCCTTAAAGGTAAAAAGCATATCAAATTATTATTATTAGCATGAGCTAATATTTTACTGTAATGCTATGGACTTTCAACTTACATTTTGTTTAAAATAAAGTCTTTGATTTATAGAAACAGCTATTTATAGATACACAGTCTGGAAACATCAGTTGGCTCAGAGATGATTGTTTAATAATGAAGTTCAGAGATAAATTAACAGTATATAATTCAAATTATTTAAATAGCTTTTAAATATAGCATTGAACAAGCTTAAGAAACATTGTTATGCGGTTTTATTCAGGCAAAAAAAAATCCTGTATCAAAGGGGTGGGAAACACAAATCTAGACCCAAATGGCAATGGTGCCATAAAAATCTAATTACTAAAAGACAGACCAAATGGCTGATCCTTCACCAGGCCCTTGCAGGGAACACCTGAACTACAAGACACTGGAGAGGGTAGGATCAAGACTAACCTTAATCTTCTACATCTTCCCTCCCTCCCTTTCCCTCTTACTCCCCCTCTCCCTCTCCCTCCCTCTCTCTCTCTTCTCTCTAACTCTTGTATATTAGCTATCTTTTTCCTCTTAGTGGGAACTGACCTGTAACTTCCAGTACCAGCATGGGGCTACCATTCACAATGAGCTTTTGATCAGAGAGACCTACAAGGTTTCCTAAAAGACAGACAGATTTCTGTCAGAGTACTTGATGACCCACCAAAGGTTAGTGGTAAGACCCTACTGCTGAAGACACCTTATGTGGTTGACATACAAAATAGAATGGCATGGCTGGAAGTTGGAAGAGAGTCAGTCCCCAGACAGTCAGTGCGTCTAGTGCCAGAAGGTGCTACATGGGCGACTGGGGGAAAAATGATCAATATTTGTCCAAGCAATTCATGGTATGACCTACTTAGCAGCAAATAACTTGTTGTGATGCCCACACAAGTGCAATAGTGGCACACAGCCATGGTGGGGAACCAATTGCTCTCAATTTGGCTAACTGATCTCAGTGGTATGGGACCCATAGCTAGAGCTGGGAAACAAGTCAGAACCATATCCAAACATAAGCCCACTGTCCAATATCAAGCTACCATCAATTGTGGGCTACAAGAGGGCCTACACCTATTAAATTTTCTATAAAAAAAGCAAGGGTCATCTCTTTTGTCCTGGTGCTAACTTACTCTCCGTTGGAGAATCTGCTTCTCTTTTTCAGATAGATGTAGATCCTAAGGAGAGAGCCACCCCATCATACCTCAAAAGGGCCCCGGCTGAAACTAAGAAAAATTGGAGAAACAAGAAAGGGGGCTGTTTTCCTGATGAACCGGATACCAGCACAAGGGGGAGGAGATCAACAGAGAAAAATCAACTCCTACCGAATCAGAAAGCCAGAGCCTCAGAGGCCCCCAACACCTCATCACTGAAGCAGACCAAAAATGAACCCAACATGGCTCAGGGAAATTTTGCGGAAGAGGGGGCGGAAAGAATGTCAGAGCCACATGTTGGGTCATGATATGCAGAGACATTTATCCTACCCATAACTGTGGGCTAACTTCAGAATGCATGGCCCATATAAACAAGGAGGGGCCAAGGGGAGAGGGTAGGTCACAGATGAGCCTAATAATGGTACCAAACTGACTGTATTTGCTGAATACAAAGCTAACTAATAAAGAGGGAAAAAAATCCTGTATTTCATAAGTTTTAGTCTACTGATTCTGTATAAAGATCAAAAAGATAAATTTAAAAAAATTTAGAGGATATTTCACATACATTTCCCATTCTCACAATTCTCTGCTTCAAATTAAATAAGCCATTTGCTTAATGTTATATGGAAGTATCGAAAAATCAATGAAGGAAATATTTCTTGTTGATTTCAAATCTTTTCAAAGATATTTTCTCCATTGCTAGCTGAGTGCAGGACCTGAAGAGCTGTTGACTTTAGCAAATTGTACTAATAATGAGAGTGTATGATTCCCTATGGAGCAGAATACCAGTTGTGCTTGCCAACTAGTCATAGTTCTCTGCAACTTAATAAATATTTATCTGTACAATTTGTGGCATTTTCAGTGGGAGTCTTTTGTTTACTAGGTTATTTAAAATTTGAAAGACATTTCAGTTAGGGAACTTAGATTTAAATTTTTGAAACAAAATTAAAATAAACATATATGACTAAGAGTTTAAAAAAAGAAGAAAATGAATGAATGAATGAATCAGTCCATTATACTAAATAAGCTGTTGGGACATATTTCAAATTTGTTATAAGTGGTATTAATATTCTCTTAGGAAGCATATTTTGTGCTAATTATATTACCTGAAGGCCATTATAGATTTTTCTTCCAGTTTCATACAACCTTCTGTATTTTGTGAGGGAACAGGCAGGTCTACAATACTCTGTATGAAAGATGTGTTTGGGTATGTTGAACCAAATTCAACCATGACCTGATATCATAGACCTTCTACCCTATAATTGAGCCTCCTTCTAGCGTCAAACATAAACTAATGTGACCTGAATTTTCACTGTGGAGATGAAAACCAATATAGGACAGCTTCTGTCTGAAACAGGCAGTCTATGGTCCCCCAGCAGGTAGTTCAGCTTCTTCCCTTAGCATCCTTGCAGGGTACTTTTATTTTTTTTTTTCATTGTGATCAGACTTGGGTGAGTGCTTTCACCATGCTTGACTCTGACCCTTTGATCCACTAAACAGATTTTATATGTTCTATGAAACAAGATACACTAACAGTACTTGTTACTGATAAATTTACTTTTTACCTCTTTCAAACATTAACCTAATGACTCTAATGCACCAACTGTACGAAGTACATGATGACCCTACTGAACCAATACCATTCTAAAAGTAATGCATTTTGAAAGTCACTTACCATTTTAGTCATAAAGGTTTCGTGTTCAACAAATAAGGAATATGTTAAAGAATAGTACCATAAGTAAAATATCTATGTGTACAATTTGAAAGAAAAAAAGGACTATAAGAAAAATAATACAATCCAAACACTAAGTGTGCATCAGAGGGGAAAGATAGAATGTTTTCTACATCTTAAGTTTTTACAATTTTTTAAAGTAGGTTTTCACTCTAGCCCAGGCTGACATGGAATTTCTCTATATCATCTCTATTGGTCTTGAAATCATGGTGATCCTCCTATCTCTGCTTCCCAAATGCTGGAATTAAAGGTGTGTACCACCACATCTGACTTACAATTAATTTTTGACATGAAGAAAGATCACTCAAAAATTGCAATGCAAGATCCTAGTAGTATCCAGTGGTATGGTGCTTCATAGCATGCAAGAGATCTTGAAGTCAATCTCCAGAATACAACTTCAAACATAAATGTGAGCATGGAAAAAAATCAATTTTGAGGATATTCCAAGTATTTTTGCTGTGATAAAATTCTAAAAATTATAATTCCTTTGTATCCTGCATTTTAATTCGTTAAAAATATCTGGACTCACATAATATTAGGAGTTCTTCACCATTACCCTTAGTTATGTAAGAGGAAGGAACTGTATTGTGCCTGGGTTCCAAGGTACAAAGAGTGAATGGCTTGGCTAATTCACAGTGCATGCATATGTGGATTCACCATAGAGAACAAGTGAAAATATTTCCAAATGAGAGGGAGCTTTATAGAGTCCAGAAACTACGGAATGTTTCTGCAGAGTTATGGAAAGGTGAGAAGAGCAATGGGTATGCATTGGAAATTTCATAAATCTGGGAATGGACAAAATGGAACCTTGGAAGCACTAAGTAAAGGGTTGAACAGGATTAAAAGTTTAATTGTTTAACAAATGTGAAAAGAATTCCACAATATTAAACATTTTATTGGCAGAATGAAACTACACAAGTTGCAAATTTTGTCCTGTAAAAGGTATAAGACCCCAATATTGTCATGTTATTAAAATTGAGATATGATGGCACACCTTCACATGAACTACTCTTTCTGTAATAAGAAAGGAGTTTTGGAGAGAAGACAGTTCTTCTTAGCTGTCTATTCAATTTCAGAGAGAAATACAAAGTTTGGAAACATTTAAAAATGTTTAGGGGTAGGGAGATGGCTCAGAGGTTAAAAGCATTTATTTGCAAAGCCTGGTTGCCCATATGTGAATCTCCAGTACCCACATACCCACATAAAGCCAGATGCACAAAGTGGCACATGCATATATTTATTTGCAGTGACAGGAGGCCCTGATGCTCCCAGTAATTCTCTCTTTCTTTGCTTGAAAAATAAATAAAAATTCTTAAAATATTTGAACATATTTTAAGTTTTATATAAAATTAGGCAAATTAAGTATTTGTTATTCTGCAAAATGAATGATTAAATTAACAATTGTGCCAGAAGTGGTGGCACATGCCTTTTATCCCAGCACTTGGGAGACATAGGTAGGAAGATTACTGTGAGTTCGAGGCCACTCTGAGATTACATAGTAAACTTCAGGTCAGCCTGAGCTAGAGTGAAGCCCTACCTCAAAAAACAAGCAATGACAACAACAGCAAAAACAACAACAACAACAAAAAACACAAAAAACAACAACAACAACACAAAAAGAAACAACAACAACAACAAAAAAAACAAATGTATACAGCATCCATTTCATGACACATCAGTAAACGTTTTAGTATCTATTTAATGCAACATAACTTCATAATTTAGAAGAGCCTTATGTAAACATCAATTTGTTCATATCATTCACCTGTTCAACTTGATACTTTTCAGATGTACTCACACATAGAAATAACTAATTTATGTTTATTATGTATAGTAAAAGATCATGTGTATGACTAGTTAATGATTTTCAAAGTATATACTACTCAATATATCTAGATTACATACACATTATCTACCAAAATATTCATAGTAAACCTCAAATTTATCCTGCCTTAGTAACTTGTTTACTGAATGAGTTACTTTTCAATAAATACTTTATAATAAGAATAGTTAGTCAACTCCAGTCCCAGACAATAGGGAGGGAAGTGCTTGAGGGGAAAGGAAGAGGAGGTGGAGGGAAACACAAAACTGAACCCGAAATGTACTGGTACCATAGAAACCTTTATCCTTGAAGATAGACTAAATGGTTGAACCCTCAACAGGAGGATGGGAGTAGCACCTGAAAAGAAGGGCCCTAGAGAGGGTAGGATGTAGCCTAACTTTAAATGTTCTTCTTCTTATAATTTTTATTTATTTATTTATTTTGGCTCTGGCCTATAACTCCTAGTATCAGAATGTGGTAACCACCACAATGAGCTGTTTATTAGGGAGAACTACAAGGTGCCCAAAACAAGACAGGCTTCTGTCAAAGCACTTTATTACTTGCCTGAGGTAAATGGCAAGACCCTACTGCTGAAGATACCATATGCTGCCAGCACGGAACAGAGAAAGTTGGTTGGAATCTGGAAGAGAGCCAGATCCTACACAGTTAGCCCATCTAGTGCTGGAAAGTGTTACATGAGCTACTGGGGAGTAGTGGCCAACAATTGTCTAAGCATCCAGAGGTCTAAGCTACTCAGAGGCAAATACCCTGATGGGATATACAAGTGCGAAAGTGGCACACAGATTTGGTGGGTAACCAATAGCTTTCTGATTGGCTGAGAGATCTGTTCAGTGTAAAGGAACCCATATCTAGACCTGGGAACCAGGTCAGAATTCTGTGGAGCTAATGATTATGCTATCCAATGACAAGTTCCCACTAATTTTGGGCCCAAAGAGGGAATACATCCATCAAACTCTCACTAAATTTATAAGGCTTATTCCATTCAACCTGTGCTGACTTCACTCTCCATTAGAGAATCTGCTTTTCTTTTTCAGATGGTTGCTGAACCAGAAGAGATAAACTACCCCTCACACTTCAGCCAAGCCCCAGCTGAAACCACAGAGGAATTGGGGAGATGAGCAAGAATGCAGCTTCCTTAGTGAGCATGACTGTTAGTGCCAGGGTGAGGGAGACAGACCCTGAGCATACTCAGCACATACTAAAGCAGAGATACAGAGGCTCCTAAGAGCTCAAGGAGACTTGAAACACACCCAACATTTCTCAGGAAATTTTGTGGAAGAGGGGGTGGACGTGCCACAAGCTGGTACATAATTCTGAGAGGCACTGCCTCTCCCCAAAAACTGACTGCTGCTCCCACAGTGCATAACCTTAAACCCCATGGGGAAAACCTCCTACCCCACTGAGGTGGGCCCCCTGCAGAATGGGGGCAGGGGCAAGAAAAGGATGGTACAAACACATGATGTATCCATACTAAGTATGTCTGTAATTAATAAAAAAGGGCATTTTTCATCAATTAAGTAGATTGTTTCTTATATGCTATTAATTATTAATCTGTTTCTCTATATTTTCTCATTTCAGCTAAACATTAGAAGTTATGATATAATTTTTAAAAAGTCTTTAAAGAATGGAGAGAAATGACAAGAAGAGAATGGAGGGGTTTCGAAGACAGAGGGTCCTGTGACGATGTACAGGTAGTACATGATGGGTGAGAAGAAAGGCAGAAAACTGTTATTTGCATCTGTGAGCCAGAGGAAAACTGCCCCTCAGCTGCACAACACAGTGACTGAGCAACAGGAAGCGGAAGCATCGGAGCATAACCTGCACACTGTAGAGGGACTCTCTATGGAAGAGTCAGCTGGAGCATTTGTGTAGTCTCCTGGCTCTGTATTTGTCCCTTGGTACCTAATCTTAGTCATTTAGAGCTGGTAGATGAATAATGGTTTTCTGGGAGTGAGAGCTCTATAAGGAAAGTGTTTTCGACTGAGGACTTAATTAGATGTGCAAGGAGGGAAACAGCCTCAAAACTGGGTCAACACATTGTCTTATAAAAGATTAAAAAGATTTCTCAAAAATTTAAAATGAGACTGTTATATGATATTGAAATCTCACTACTGGGTCTCTATTCAAAGAAAATGAAGTTAAAAGTATGGAAAAATGCCTATAATCACAGGTTTGTGTCAGCCAATGTTCATAATAGGCAACATATGAAATCAGTGTATGACCATGATCAGAGGAATGGAAGGAAAAATTGTGAAATATGGGATACTATTGACACTAAATAATATTATGGAAAATATATTATACAAACATTAAAAATTAAATTCTGTAATTTTCTATAAAATGGGTGAATATGGAAGGTATATTGAGTAAATTTAGTAATGAATGAGAAGGTGAATGCTATGTAATATCTTATTTATGGAATATCAAATGTCAATTTCAAAAGTAGAGAATAGGTTGACAGTTTGATGATGAGAATTTCCCTAGCAAATACACAAGTACAGTGCATAAGAGGAATGAGATTTTCTGCACCACTGTAACATAGATTGATAGAGTTAAAAACTGTACATTGCATAGTCCAATATTACTAGAAGAGAATTTATTAGTTTTTACCAGAGACAATAAATGTGAAATAATATGTACACTGAGTACACTGACTTGATCATTATAAAACAAATAGCAACATAAAGTTGAACTAAAAAGGGAAAAATAATATAATTTCTTGTGAGGTCAACCCAATGCAGACTACCCATTTCTAATGAAATGAAATTCGGCTTACCAAGTCTACACTTGAATCAGTTTTGTATAATTACTAAGGTACACTCCAGTGAAGGTTATATGGTTAAATATAATAAATACTCATTAAAAATACTGTAATTATTATACTTAAAGTAATTACTTGGAGATTTTACAGAAGCATAAGGATGCAATCAAGCATAAAATGGTAAAGAAAATTATAAAACAATAAAAAATTTAAAAAATGGGGCTCAGCTTTTATTTTCATACAACCATTTATTTTGGTTCCCATATTTCATGGAAAAAGGAAAACATATATTGAGATATTTTATGAACATATTCTCTAGAGGAGTTTAATTCTATTATTTTTACAAGAAATCGGCCATCATTTTGACAGCAGCTTTTAGACATGTATATTTGTATTTAATGATACAGTAATTTTCATGGAGAAAGAAAGCTTTACTTGCATATGTACGAAAGAACTTAAAATGAATCACAGTGAACATGCCAAAAAAAAAAAACTGTGCGAGTTACTTTACTTTTGCATCACTGACAAAAATGTTCCTGGTTTTGGAGGTATGGTTGGGAGGGTCTGGTGGTTCAGATAGCAGCTTAGAAGCAAAAACAGGAAACATAGAAAGAGTCAGGGAGATACATATCCCAAACGAGCATATGCCTTAAATGGCCTAACCATTTGTAAAGGCAACCGCAGATGACTTAGAAACCAGTTCTAATCCTGAAAAGTCTCCTTTATGTGGTGCTATGGGCATGAAATTATAAGTCAGATTTATTTGCTTTCTCCGGTGTGGTTGTTAATTTATGTTTTTTAATCAGTTTAGACTTAAAATAACAAAACCTAAGTCCAAAGACAGCTCAAATATTTTCCTTCATATGGGCTTCAATAGACTCAAAGAAAGCAAGAAATATATGGAAAATATGGTTATCTACATACATCCTGTGACATCACCTGATCTTTTTGTGCAGATCCACATCTTGAGATGTTTACGTAAGCTCTGCAGATGTCGGCTATATATTCTATCTCCTCAGCCCTATTGATCAGACAGTTTAAAGTTTCAAATAAAGCCAAACCACACATTCAGAGAGTATTAAGATAAAAAATTTAAAACAACCCTAAGATAAAATGTATTGCAGTATTTCAGTGAAAAAATGTTCTCTCTGTCATTAACAAAAGGCTAGAGTGTTTTACTTCTATATATGTTCATTTCCCATTAAAATCATTTGTCAGTATTTGACATTATCAGCATATATTAACAGCTTATTACCCTGCTGCTGTCATGAAATTAATATAGTTCAAAATAGCACTTATCTTTAGTAAGAATCAACAGTTTTATTTCTTCTCTAATTACACCTTTTTATCCATGAATTCACTACAACTCTGATAGTAAGTCTTTCTGAAGTTTTCGGAGCTCCGGTGCTTCAGTCAGTTACAGTGTACATTACTTATGTGAAATTATAAACAACCTTTAACATTTTCAGAGGGTCAATGTATATTTTAACTAAGTTTTCATCTTGTTGCACGGCCATCTTATTCATGTGCCTTCTCATAATTATGTGTGTGTGAGCCCTGAATTAATTTTATAAAATGTAGATGCTAGTTAAACCTAACACTGAAATGAGCAGTTATTATGGGGAAAGACAGCAATAATAAATTGTTGTTGTTTAGTATAGACATAAGAGTCTGGCCTGTGCTTTTGAAAGGATAAATTACTCACTTTAGAGACAAATGAGAATAAATGTTACTTTTGGAGAGAAAAAAAGTGATAAAAATATATGTATGTAGACTGTCCCAAGGGAAGCTTCATGTTAAAAAGTAATATAGATCAATATGGGTCAAATTCTCTGGGCTTCCTCAGAGTATCACCTAGGTTAATGAAACCTATAAGAGATAATTTCAATATGCAGCTCCATAGCCAGCTTAAAGTTAAATTTTGTTGTACAGAATTATGCACTGACATGTAATTCCTGTGGGATTCTCATCAAACAATTCAAGACATTATAGTGTTTGTTGTTGTAACAGCTAATGCAAATAAGAAAATAGCAACATACAAATCCCCTCTTCATATGGGAAATGGAGTATTTCAATATTGTGATAGAATTCATATTAAAACAACTCATAAGCTTTGAAAGTGTTTAGTTCATTTTTAGAGTTAGATAAGCCTTTTGCCATTTATACCTTGAAAAGTCTTTCTCAAGGTCTTGAGAATTCTATAGCACCTTCTTTTCCCATTGTGTTTGGCAAATATAAAGCTTTTGTACATTACCGCCCCCAAGTTGTAAAACTAATCCTTTGTCATAAAAAGATAAGTAATTTGCTTTTCCTTTAGTTGATATTGGCAGGTGTGGTTGTTTGATTCAGGTTGTTTGCCCATAAACTTGTGGTGGAAATTTGAGAATAAGAACTTCCAGGAAGTGATGCATCATTGGGGTAAGGTTATGGGTGTTATAGCCAGCCTCCATTTGCCAGTATTTGGCATGCTCTCCTGCTACTGTTGTCCATCTGCTATTGACCAGGAGGTGATGTCCACCGTCTGCTTATGCCACCATTTTTCCCTGCCATCATGGAGCTTTCCCTCGAGTCTATAAATCAAAATAAACCTTTTGTTCCTGCAAACTGCTCTCGGTTGTACATTTTCTGCCAACATTGCTAACCTGACTGCAATAGTAAACTTGGTACCGATAAGTGATATCATTCCTGCTACAAATCTGACTGCATGGCTTTTGGCCTTTAGGAACTGAATTGTTGGAGGAATGTAAATGTATTTGAAATCTTGGCCTAAGAGACACTTTGTAGTGCTGTGACTATAGCTTGTTGGACTATTCTGATCATAGTTTAACTATGGAATGTGAGATTTCACTTATGAGGGTGAAAAAGTGATTTGCCTTGACTGGGTTAGAAGCAATTTGTATGAGAGACTTGCTGTTCTGCATGTGTACTGAGAACTTGTGCATGGTCAATGCAATACACCACATAAATAACCTTATTCACAAGAACCACATGAGCATCTTCAATTGATATAAAGAAGGCATTTGACCAAACATAACACCACTTTATGATCAAAATGATGGAGAGAATAAGCATGGGATGTTTATATCTCAACACAATAAAGGCTATATATAAAGCACCTAAATCCCAAATGATACTTAGTGGGGAAAGATACAAGAAGTTCCTATTGAGATCATGAAAAGATATAAATGCCCACTCTCACCAATTCCCTTCAACATAGTACTAGGAGTCCTACCCCAAGCAATACAACAGGAGAAAGAAATAAAAAGGGATACAAATTGGAAAGGAAGAAGTCAAATTAGCCATACTTGCAGATAACATGATCCTATACATGTGACCCAAAAGTCTCATCTCAAAACATCCAAAGGTGATTATTTCCTTTAGTAAAGAGGGCCAGCTCAAGTTGCTAACAGTCCTGTCAGGCAACTAAAGGCCCAGAGAATAGGTATGGAAGTGTTTGGGGGAGGGAAGGACAGGAAGGGTGGGGGAAAGCTAATACAAAAATAAATCCAAAATGAACTGGTACCAAAGAAACTTTTATCCTTGAAGATGGACTAAAAGCTATTACCATCAACAGGAGTAATGGGTGACCACCTGAAAAGGAAAGCCCTAGAGAGGGTGGGATGCAGCTTACCCTTATTTTTTTTTTTTGTTTCCTTGTACCAGAAATTGATTGCTAAACACAATGAGATGTTCATCACGGAGACCTACATGTTCCCCAAAATAAGACAGGCTTATGTCAAAGCACCCGATTGCCTGCTTGAAGTCAGAAGTAAGACCTTATTTCTGAAGACACCATATGCTTCCTACACAGAGCATGGAGAGACCCAGATGGAATCTGGAAGACAGTCAGGCCCCAGAGAGTTAGCCTGTCTAGTGCTGGAAAGCACTACATAAGGTACTGGGGGGAAAGTGTCCGATAATGGTCTGAGCAACCAGAGGTCTAAGATACTCAGAAGCAAATACCCTGACATGATGTGCACACCACCGCAATAGTGGCACACAGCTTTGGTGTGTATCCATTATCCATTAGCTGTCTGATTGCCTAAGAGATCTACTCAGTATAAAGGAACCTATGTCTGGAATTGTGAACCAGGTCAAAATCCCATGGAAACAAAGATTATGCTCTCTAGTCTCAAGCTTTCACTAGTCTTTGGCTAAAAGAGGAGTTATATAGATCAAATTCTCCCTAAATTAATAATGCTTATCCCATTTAAACTATGCTGACTTCACTCCCCATCGAAGAATCTGTTCTTTTTCAGAAGGTAGAAAGACCAGAAGAGATAAACCACCCCTCAGACTTCAGCCAAGCCATAGTTGAAACCACAGAGAAACTGGGGAGAGAAGCAAGAGTGCTGCTTCCATGGTGAGCCTGAAAATCTGTGCCATAGTGAAGAAGACAGGTCCTTGGGATACTCAACACTTTCCAAAGCAGAGACCTAGAGGCTCCAGAGAGCTCATCACTACAGTAGACTTGAATATCTGAAACCCTATTGAGGAGGGTCATCAGAGGACTGGGGTAAGGGACAAAGGAAAATAAGGTGCCAATAAATGATGCATCCATACAAAATATATTGTTAATAATAAATAAATAAAAATAAAAAAGAAAGCTTACCCACTGTGGCTCAGGGAGTTTTGCACAAGTGGTGGAGAGATTTAAGAGCCACATATTGAGACATCATGCCCAGAGGCATTGCCTCCCTCCAAAACTGACTGATGCTCACACAATGTATAGCCCACAACCCAATGAGGAATACCTGCAGTTCCACTAAGGTGGGTCCCTAGTAGAATGGGGACAGGGATGAGTGAAAAGACAGTACCAACATATGATGTATTCATACAAAATATATTGTTAGGGCTGGAGATATGGCTTAGCGGTTAAGCGCTTGCCTATGAAGCCTAAGGACCCCGGTTATAGGTTCGATTCTCCAGGACCCACATTAGCCAGATGCACAAGGGGGCACACGCATCTGGAGTTCCTTTGCAGTGGCTGGAGGCCTTGGTGCACCCATTCTCTCTCTCTGTCTGCCTCTTCCTCTCTGTGTCTGTTGCTCTCAAATAAATAAATAAATAAACAAAAAATTTAAAAAAGTATGTATATTGTTAATAATAATATATAAAAAAGAAAAGAAAAAAATGCACTGGAACATAACTACATGCTATAATGGACTACAAAGGCAGAAAATTGAAAGAAAAAAGTGTGCATTCTAAAATAATAAATATTTTAATACTATGAAAACGTCTTTTCTTTTTGGTTTTTCGAGGTAGGGTTTCACTGCTCAGGCTGACCTAAAAATGTCCTTTTAGGGCCAAGAGAGATGGCTTAGTTGTTAAGGTGCTTGGTTGCAAAGCCTAAGGACCCAAGGTCAATTCCATAGTACCCACATAAGCCAGATGCACAAGGTGGCACTTGTGTCTGGACTTTCTTTGCAGTGACTAGAGGCCCTGGCACACCCATTCTCTCTTTCTTACTTCTTAAATAAATAAACTATTTTAAATTATTCTTTTTTCCTGGAATAAGATATCTATATTTTATGAGTTTTGAAAGATTCCTATGTGGAAAACTAAATTATATAATGCATTTTTCTAACTTAACTGTAGGACTTGACTAGCCAAGATCTATATCTGTTCTCTATTGATTTGTAGTACATGGAGATTTAGTATTTAAAGTCCCTTGCTCATGTCCCACTCCCACATTTTGTTTTTCATCATGAATATATGAAAACAAAATGCAATTACTTCTTTTTACAAATATGGCTTTATATAAAAGGTAATTATTCTCAGTCTTTTCATTGCTTTAGATGATTGTTTAATCATTGAAATTGAGTTGTTGTCCAAATATTCTATTCATAGCAATTTCTCAGATAGCATAAATTTTTGCAAACCTGTATTGTCAAAGACAAATAATGATTCATTTAAAAATATTACACTATTATCTCCATTGTAACAAGTTACACAACAATATAAATCAGGTTGTCTAATGACAACACTTCTGGGGGGGTCACAATAACATGAGATAAAAGCTGTAATCTGAATTCTAACAAATGCTGTTGAAATGTTATTAAAGATGTTTGTAATTAGAGGTAGTTATGGGTAGTCCTTTCTTTTATGAACACAGTATCAGTTTAATGAATTCTTTTTAATGAAAGATTATGCAAAATGAAATGTATAGGGTAATGAGTAATAAAACAGATGGTACTGACTGTCTGTCGTCTTGTCTTTTATGTCTTTAAATGCTGAATGCACTATCAACCCGTTTGAAGCACAGAGGGGGGTAGTATTAAACAGTTTTCCATTCTTCTTCACTAATGATGCTTAACGACATTTAATAATGTCTGCTAATTGTGTAATGCCAATTCTCCAAAAATAATGTATCTGTCTCTAGCATTCCTGTTTCATTCCTTTTGTTTTCAGTCCACATCTAATGAAATAGAAGGATAATAACCTACAGTGTAAGGAATTGGGAAACATGTTGCCAGGGGAGATTTTAAATGTCAAGACATTTATCTTTGGCTTGGAGAAATCAATTAAGTCAACTGAACATATATTAAAATTGAAATAGTTGAAAAAATCCCTATGGCTCTTGCTTTGGCCATAGCAGAAAAAGCAAAGTATTTTAGACAGGATGTGACATCTTTGCCCTATGCTACCAGATCATGACTTATTGTTTCCATCATTAAGGTGAAATTTCACTATGCAAAATATCAGTTGTCACTTCTCACAATACCCCAAGGAAAATTCTGATCTTAAACTTTAAATTTTCTTTCATGAATAAAGTAACCAATCATAAAATATGATAGAATATTTGAGGACATCAGATCATCTTTCTTCAGTAATAAATGTGATTATTGTTTTATTTGTGTTTGTTTCTTCTAGATATGATCTTATTTTGTTGCCAAGGCTTTCTGGGAACATTCTATGTTATTTAGGCTGATCTCAAACTTATGGTCTTCTTTCTGCCTCAGTTTGCCAAGTTCAGGAATTACAGGCTTCAGCCACCAACTCCAGCAATAGCTATAACTGATTATAAATTTTCCTTGCAGTGATTCTCTCTATTTTTATTGTTAAAAAGGGAGAACCATTTTGATTTTGCAAAATCAACAATACACAACAACCAAATCTTTGTGAATATTCACTTGAAATCTTTTTAATGCAAGTAAGTTATGATTTTTCCTTCATAGTATGGATTAAACTTGTGATCACTTTGGTAAGTACAGTAAGCCAGACTTACAAAGATAAATATAATAGACTTTTCTCTCATATAAGGGATGTAAGCTAAATAAAAGTTTAAATATAACAAAACAAAATATTTAAAAAACAAAGTAAAGTATATGAAGAAGAAATTATGAGAAATGATGAAGGGGCATTAAAGAGAAAGTATAGGAAGGGGGAGTATGAAACAAGTACTAATGATGTCTATGTATGAGCACATCATAATTAAAGAATTGTCTTGCACACAAATTAGAAATTAACTTTATTTTTTTTATTTTATGGGATGGAGATATAGCTTAGAAGTTACATACAGGTGCTTGCTTGAAAATCCTGATGGCCCAAGTCTGATTTTCCAGTACCCACATAACGCCAGATGCATAAAGTGGAGTTCATTTGCTATGGCAGGAGGCCCTGATGTGCCCATATACTCACTCTGTCTGTTTCTTTATCTCTCGGTGTCTCTATCTGTCATCTCAAATAAATAAATAAAAATAGTTTTTAAAAATAAATTTTATGTAAATTCATACAATTAAAATAATTATAGTTTTCCACGGGAATGTCAAATAAAAGTATAACAATGTTCTGAACATTATTTCATTAAATATGCCTGCTGACCACGTTAAAGAAGCACTGGGGACTTTCATATATCCTTGTATATCTTTCTTCTCTGCTTATTTAAGATGCCTTCCCAGAACCTCCTTATTCATCAGCATTCACTGTGTAGAGCTATTAGTAACCATTTATAAAGCACTTCTTTCCTAATGCACTTTTAAAATAATGTTATGTCTTTCAGTTTTTTTCAAAGTAAGCAGGAAAATTTCTCTGTTGAGTTGGAGTCTTATGAAAGTTACTTACTGAAAGAAGCAGCTACCCATCACCTTTGCCATATTTCATGGTCTAAAAGTACTTTATATCTCTTAAGAAAATGCTTGCATTCCGGGTGACACACGTAAAGAGGCTGGTACTCATTGATAGTCACTTCAGGTTATGCCTTCCACCCAGGGATGTACATATATCATTATACATATATATGTTACACATATAAATTTGTGTTATACATACACATATAAATATTTTATACATATATATGTGTATATATACATATATATGTATCTGTATATATAATTATATATATGTATATATATACATGTGTGTGTGTGTGTGTGTGTGTGTGTGTGTGTGTGTGTGTATTTCTTTCTTTCTCGGGAAATGTTTTGCCTGAGGAGACAAAGGCACATGTCTATTCACCCCACATAGGCCTCTGGCAACAGAACAAAGTACTATTGCACCAAAACCAGCTTGATGAACCAGTAAATTCATAGTTTATCCAGTTTACATACAGGGCAGGGTGAGGACTTGCTTCCAGGAGCACGGATGGTTCAAAAGGAGCAACTGCATCAAAAAAAAAAAAAAAAAAAAAAAAAACACCCCCAACATAGGTGATGACTCCAAGAAGCTGCATCTCTCAAGCACACGGGGCAGAGGGGAGAATCTCCAGCACACTACATGATTTGCAGGCAGCTCTCTGCTGTTCTGAGAATTTCCTCCAGAAATAGTTACTTAACTTTTATAACCCTCAGGGAGGCGGTCCTGCACCCTCTTCCTTAAACTCACTGACCCCCTGAGTCTCCTGAGCTCTCTTCTCCTCCCCTCCAGGAGGGAATATTTCGATCCAGACAAAATTGCTATACAGCCCTGGTCCTAGTCTGCACCTCCATAGTTGTTTGCTGATCCCATTACATTGGGGAGTGGTCCTGTGAACTTGTAAATTTCAGCCCTCCCAGCCTTGTTGACCTCTTGACTCCTTCCTCCCTCCAGGGAGGAATTTGCTATATAACACTACCAAATCCAGAAATTTTTATTGCTTTATTGGCATTATTTCATAAATGTACCACTGTAAGGAAGTGCTTTTATTCCATACCATAAGTATAATCAGGGTTACTTATAATGATTTTTAACTTTCTTATGATGAAATGTAACTCAGTATGCATTAGTGAGAGATAAATAAAGTCTATTGTTTGTTCAATAGTTTCAAAATTGATAGAGACAATTTTACATTAAAATGTGTTTATGAAGTTGTTGGTGCTCTTTAAAAAAATATTGCTGGGCTGGAGAGATGGCTAAGCGGCTAAGCACTTGCCTGTGAAGCCAAAGGACCCCGGTTCGAGGCTAGATTCCCCAGGACCCACGTTAGCCAGATACACAAGGGGGCGCATGCATCTGGAGTTTGTTTGCAGTGGCTGGAGGCCCTGGCACTCCCATTCTCTCTCTCTCTCCCTCTCTCTCTCTCTGCCTCTTTCTCTCTCTTTCTGTCACTCTCAAATAAATAAAAATAAACAAAAATTTAAACATATTGCTGAAAGTATGCCACAGAAATCTAGTATTGAGAAACATCCTATTAAGAATATTGCATTTTGTTGAGTTTAATTGAAGTAGTACTACATTATCTATGGTTTTGCTATCTAGAGGTTCTGTTACCTACAATTAATCATGATTCAACAACATTAAGTGGAATATTCTAAAATTAGAGAGTATGGTTTGAGCCATTCTCTGCTATGGGCAGCCTTTTGCAGATTCACTGACCTGCCTGTCCTTCCGCCTGTGTGTCCTTGCTGCACATGCTGACATGCCATTAATCATCTAGTCACTGCCTCAGTTATCAAACTGAGTGTAGAGATATAGTAAGTCTGTTGTTCAAATTCTCATTTTACCTAATAATGTCCACAAAGATATGCCAAAGTGAAGACACAAAATGCTTCCAATAAGGGAAAGAGGAAAATGCAACCAGAAAATCCCATGTTCTGATGTTGTGACCACCTGTTTGGGTAACAAATATACATAATAAATTTAATAATATGTACATATTTATAGAATGAAACACAGTTTATGTAGAGTATGGCATTTGAGGACCTGGATGATATCTACCATAGATGGAGGAAACCACAGAACCAGTTATTTCTCTCTCCAAAAGGAAATTTCTTTGCCTCCAGCAAGTATCTGTTTCAATTATGTGAATGTAGACAAGGCTGAGAACATGCCAAGCAGTGTTTCAGTAATTCTAAGAAGCTATCCACTTCAACCCCAAACTTTTCATCCTGACAAATGAAAAAATGTTGAAAAACAGTGAGCTCTTGGGGTGGGGATGTTGAGCACACAATGTTGAGCAACACTCAAGTTCAGTGGGCAAAGGGTGGCCCATTTCCTCATATTCTGGAGAAAATCATTGCCAGTGATTTCTTATACTGTAGGGTATTTAAAATTCCCAAAGCATAATAACTAGTTCATATTTTTATTTGATATTTCTGCTTTGCTTATTCATTACGTGCTTTCAATTTTTCATTTCTTGAAAAGAACCATATAAGAAGATATATAGAATTCTGAAGGAAAAAATATTATTTAAAAACATTTTATTTATTTATTTGAGAGAGAGGCAGAGAGAGAAAGAGAGAAAGACACACAGAGAGAACGGGCATGCCAGGGCCTTTAGTCACTGAAAATGAAGTCCAGATGCACAAGATACCCTATGCATCTGGCTTTATGTGGGTACTGGGGAATGGAATCTGGGTCCTTTGCTTTCTCAGGCAAGTGCCTTGTTCACTAAGCCATTTCTCCAGCTGATAAATATTATTTTAAATGTTATATAATCTTTAAGAGATTGCATATGAATTTGAAGCCTTGGTATAAGAATAAATTATTAAGCAAATATGAAAAAGAGCAAGAGAGAGAGAGAGACAAACAGACAGAGAATGGGCATAGCAGGGCTTCTAGCTACTGCAAACAAACCCCAAATGCATGTGCCACCTTGTGCATCTGGCTTACATGGGTCCTGGGGAACTGAACCTGGGTCCTTTGACTTTGCCGACAAGTACCTTAACCACTAAGCAATTTCTCCAGCCCTTGTTTCATTATTTTCAAAGAAGTCCTTATTAGAACGACACTAAATTTACTTAGGCATTTTAATATTAATCATATTTTGCACATGTTTTTATGTTATGGAACTGGCTTTTGGTAGTAGAATTGCTGCTTCCAAGTTAATGCATTTAAAGATAAATTTAATAACATGTGAGCAAAAGCATGAAAAGCAAACAAACTTGAAATGTATCTAGTATTCTCCAGCTACTGAATTGGCTCATTTTTTTCACATGAATGCAACAACAAATATTACCAGATGAAAATGATTACATATGTTGATTATTTTGACTACAAGATAAAGTAAGGTCTTATTTGATTTCTGTTCCCTTTCTTTGTGTTTGATTATGTTTTCAAGATTATTGATCACTATTCATTTTTCTATAAGATGCATTTATTTGTTAAACTCTCTTTGATTTGAATATTCTCTCCTTGTCAAAAAGCAAAAACTTATTGTAATATTATATACTGATATGTTTACTTGAGTATTAGATAGTACTTAATTAACTAAAATCAATAATAATTAAAACATTATATTCCAGATATATTATATCTATATTATTATTACCTTTACATTACAAATATATTTTAAATTGTAGTTGACATGTTAATTTTATAAAATATTATAAACATAATAATTAAACAACATTTTTACTAGTAACCTGGAGAAAATTCCATGGCTTACTACTTAGTAAGATATCAAAATGAATTAAGATACTATGAACATAAAATGTTAGTCACCTATGAATTATGTAACTAGATTAAAAGTTAAGAGTATACTCATAAAATATTTCTAGATTTGTTTCTGATATATTGCACATAAATTGCCAAAAAAAAAACCTTTTTACGTACATTGTTATCACATATGATAACTTACAGCAGTGAACTCAGATGACAGAGCTGAAGTCACTATGTTGTCCTAGTTACTTTCTGTTCAATGGTTGAATTTGGACTTTCCTTTCTACAATAATTGACAAAATAAGGTCTTTGCATATTTGTTTATTTTTAAGAAAATAAACATATTCTGCAGCTTAAAGGTACATAGAATATTTACAATTTCATTAACTAAACAGGGAGATAACATATAGTTGATAAACTGGAAAGTCTAAGCATGGTGGGTATTCTCCCCCTGATTCAGAGCAAGATTCTCTAGTTGAGAAAGTAAGTGCTTGGAAATCAATGTCATACTCCAGCTTGATGAAGAATTCATGAGGAGTCTTGATTAAAGAATGGTGGAGAAAAATGGAGGATACTTTCCCCAATAGTGTTTTATAAATCTAACAGGTGAAGATAATTTAAATTTCAATATTTTTACTACAGATTTTAAAATGTAATTATTTTGCTTTTCTTCTGGTTCTTCCCAAAAATTATTTTCACAATCCACATTTCTTCAGTGCAGCAAGGTTTACATTAACCTTTAGGGCAAAATGGAATTGCTACAAGTCTTGTAATTAGTTGTGGTTGTAAACGTCAGACATTCAGAAGGCAGAACTCACCCTCAGAGTGAGCCTCTGATGAAAGACCAACTGCACTTGGAGAATAAATCTGTTGCTGTAGCAACCAGGTCTCCTTTGCTACCAAAGAAGGAAAAGCAAACAGAAAATGAGTACAACACTTTTAGTTTTGATTTTCAAAGATAGTTTTTCCAAATGCATTTATGAATAAATCTTTTAATGCAGCACTTTAACTGTAGTAAGTCTCAGCAACTGTTAGATCTTAAAAGCAAGCCATTGGAAGTGGGAATCACAAAATAACAGGTAACCCTCTGAATGTGAAATTTTTTTCAGACAAAATAAATTTGTGTACTTCTAAAAACCACAAGCCATTTTGTTTTCATTTATTTAGGATGTACTGAAAAATCTCATGAAACATTTTTCTCAGAGACTGTTACTTCCCAGTAGGTTAACCAGCTCTCTGTGACATAGTGATGCATTTCTTTTCACATCAAATAGGGCATTTCATGAAATCCTTCTTTAAAACTAGATAAAAGCAGATCCTGTCTTAGTCAATTTGTACTGTTATAACAAAATGATATCAATTAAATAGTTTAAAAATAGCAAGCAGTATTCCCCACAGTTTTGAAGGCTAAAAAGTCCAAACTCAAGGCCAGGACAGATTTAATGTCTGATAAAGACCCAGTTGCTCTGACAGGGGCATGTGATTGAAAGCATGAGGTACCTCCCTCAGAGTCCTGTTTAATATGGACACCTAATCCACTATTTTTTAACTTAGTTTTCAATTAAAATATTTTTTATTTATTTGAGAGGGAAGGAGAGAGAGAGACAGAGAAAAAGAGAGAGAGAGAAGGAGAGAGACAAAGAATGTGCACACCAGGGCCTCTAGCCACTGCAAACGAACTCCAGACACATGTGCCACCTTGTACATCTGGCTTATATGGGTACCAGGGAGTTGAACCTGGGTCCTTAGGCTTCACAGGCAAGCATCTTACCTGCTAAACCATCTCTCCAGCTTCCTAATCCATTAATTTTAAGTCTATGCCCAGAGGCTAGCTCCTTCCTCAAGACTCATGACACTCATGTTTCAGTATCTGAACTTGATGGGGTCACAAACATAGCAGAAGCCTTTTTGAATTATAGACAGGATCCTGAGCTTATAGTTATCAGATAAATCTCAGAAAATCATCAGTATTCAAACTATGCATCTTAGAAGAGCAAGATGAAATGTATAACAAATACAGTAATGTAAATGATGCACATCAAAGTGCTTGTTTGTGAGGATAAATTAAGAAACATGTTAGGGTAAGAGGCAATATTTCTGTGAATCCACATTCCCCAGCAAGGATGGGTCCTGTGGAGTGGGGAGGATAGGGAGGAGGCTAAGGATGATACCAACATGGCTGCATACACACTGTGTACACAACCAATAAAAACAAAAGAAAGAAACATGTTTGGAATGAATGGTCAGGGAAACTCACTGTAAAATCTCCCTTCGTGCAAGAATCGATCAAGAGCATGCGGGTGTCTCTCTTCTGATTAAGCTAGGGAAAAGGTCCAGATGGACCTGAAATTCTGGCATATGTCTTATTAAAAGGTGAAAATACATTTTTCTACAAATATTGTTGTTTGACAACAGTAAGACATGGGCAAGAATTATTATCTGTGGTAACTTTGAACAAACATATTCGCTAACAGTTGAAAGACTGGAAAAAATGGAATCAGAGTAGTTCATTAGTTAAAAAATATCTTCAACATGGGCTGGAGAGATGGACCAGCGGTTAAGGGTGCTCACATGGAAAGTCTGCCTGCCAGTTCAATTTGCCAGTACCCACTTAAAGTCAGATGCACAAAGGGTGTCTGGAGTTTGCACCAGATAGAAGCCCCAGAATGCCCATTTTCTCCTCCCTCCTCTCTTTCAAACAAAAAATATTGTTAGGATTTCTTCAATGAGACATTATGAAACTATAAAATACTTTACCTATTTAAACAATAACATTTCTAATTTTCCAAGTTGCTCTATAGGATCTATATTTTTGAAACATTGTATGCTATATTAAGTGAAATTATTTTGAAAATTAACAACACATAAACACATTAATAAATTGTTGTAACAAAGTTCTACTATAGGGAAAGTCAAAATATAATATCCCATAATCTCTATATAATATCTATCAGTAATTTCTAATTATTTTTTAACTAGGAACACCAAACATAACATTAATATATTAACTCTGGTGCATTTTCTATAGAAGTTATTGATTTATGAATACAGAATCTCTACTAATTATTCATTTATATGAAAATAACTTGTCCACATCATCATATGAGATTCTTCCCCAGGTGTAATTTACAGGATAAGTGTCATCTCATGGTTCATCAAACCCATTGGTTTGTGTACTAATAAGGACACTCATGGGCTGGAGAGATTGCTTAGTGGTTAAGCGCTTGCCTGTGAAGCCTAAGGACCCCGGTTCGAGGCTCGATTCCCCAGGACCCACGTTAGCCAGATGCACAAGGGGGCGCACGCGTCTGGAGTTCGTTTGCAGTGGCTGGAGGCCCTGGCGCGCCCATTCTCTCTTTCTCTCTCTCTCTCTCTCTCTCTCTCTCTCTCTCTCTCTCTCTCTCTCTCTCTCTACCTGTCACTCTCAAATAAATAAGAATGAATAAAAAATTTAAAAAAAAGGACACTCATGGTGTTGAACAGTGTGGGGAATATTTGGCCATCAGATGAGCATGTAACACGGGTGCCTACCGGAGTAGCAGGAGCACAGAGAACAGAAGTCAATCACTGGGAGGAAGATCACAGAACAAAACTTGCATGCTGTGCACCCAGAGCCATTCACAACCTTGCTCTGCCCGTATCTCTTGATAATTCCCAGTTATATTTCAGTGATAAGAGAACCAAGAGAATTTAAAGCATTTTAAAATGAGATTTCAATGCATATTACTAAATAGGGAATAGGGCTAGTCTACATAAAAATTACTCAAAATGTTATTTTTGGAGTTAAATTCCATCAGATAAATACATTCTCTTGTGTTCCTGTGAAAGTACTGGTGCTAGACCTTCATTTTATTACATACTTATCCTCAAAGAGATAAAGCTGATAAGCATTTTCTTACTCATGGTTATAAAGGCACATATATGTCTTTTGGATATTAAATTTGATAGCTTCTCCATAATTGTTTCCATATTTTTTACTTGTGGCTAATTTCAGGGCTGTTTGGAAAATGGTGTTCATTTATTTTCTGTGGCTATTTTCTGTTTTTTTTTTTTTTTTTTTTTTTTTTGTTTTGTTTTTTCTTTCTCTTGTTGCTGTTGTATGATTGTGTTGTGCTGTGCTGTTTGTTTGGAATGGGGTCTCTTGAAGCCCAGGTCTTGAACTCCATAGGTAGCTAAAGCTGTTGCTCTTGAACACCTTATTTTCCTGCCTCCACCTCCCAAGTGCTGAGATTACAAGCAAGCTATCACATATAGGTCTACTTTAATTTTTTAATTAATTTAAATTTAGTTTATTTTTCAATGAGGAAGAGCCAATCTGTTCACAATTTGTCTTGGTATCCAACAACAAATTCACATTAGTAAGTTCATTGTGACAATGCACTGAATATTCCCTGATTCATATATCCAGACTTGATCAATGATATGCACACCTTTATTTAATCTTTATTTAAGATTTCTTAAATAAAATCTAATGGGATTTTGCTGATGTTATTGTGTTGTCATGTAGGGTGTGTGTGGGCTGGGTGGGTGTAGGTGTGTATGTGCTGTGTGTGTGATACATGAATGGATACATGTGTGAGTCTTTGTGTAAGCTAGGTGTCAACAATGCATGTCTAAATCCATTGCTTTCTACCTGTTCTTTGAGATAAGTTCTCTCACTTAACCTGGAACTTGTCGCTGCCCTTCCCGTCCAGCAGAATAAGGCAACGGCAATCGGAACCCTTCTCGAAGCAGTTTATTCAGGAATCCTTGACATCTGGGTGTGGGGCCTGATAACAAGCCCTCCTCCCTTTAAATAGCCCGCCTAACCTAATCAGCAGCTGCCACGTGGGCGTAAGCAACAGGGCGCAGTCAACCACCTGATGGTGATCTAATCATACGTAGCGCTGTACATGCGCACTTTGCAGTGTGTACGAAGGGGAAGCAGGAAGTGATGCTTAGTCATGATACTTGGCAGCCAGCCCAGGTGCCATCTTGTAATGGCCGCCATACTCGCGGAAACTTGGCAGGAAGCCCGGGCGGCCTTGGGGCAGCGACCTTGGCAGGAAGCCCGCGGCGCCCTTGGCAGGAAGCCCGGGTGGCCATCCACACCCGCTCTCCACAGGAACTCACAAATTGTAGCTGGCCAGCGAGCCTCAGGGATCTACCTGGCTCTTCTCCCCAGTGATGGTCTTATGGGCATGCACCACTGAACTCTGCATCTTACACCTGGGTCCTGGTGGTCCAAACTGAGGTCCCTGTGTTTGTACAGTAACCACTTTACCTATTAGGCCATCTCACCATCCTGCAATGGGTTTCCAGCCCAATGGTACTTCGATTTATTGCTATGTTCTGCTTACGACACAACAGCAACTAGAGAGACTGATTGGCAAGCGAGAGGCAGAAGCTCTTTCAGATAATGCAAGGCAGAAAGGGAAGTAGCATTTTAACACAGGTCAGCACTTGGATAGGTTCAGAAATGGAATTGTTAAACTCACCTGAGTATGCGAAACTCCTTGACTGAATAAAAAGTCTAACAATTCCTTGATCAAACAGTTTTACATAATTAAGAGTTCAAATTTCATTTCTAGCTTACACCAAAACTAAGGAATTCTAAAATTTAAAAACTATGATTACTGTTCATTTTAATTGAAAAATTGAAAAAAAATTGTAATTAAGCTTTTTAAATCACATAGACTATTATGAGATATTTCAAAACAAAATTAAATCAAAATTGGAGTATGCCAGCGCCTGTGGAGGGTCAGACAATGAAAGAAATTAACATTATTTTCTTGTTTGGGGGAGTGTACTCTAGCCTACGCTGACCTGGAATTCACTATGTAGTCTCAGGGTGGCCTTAAACTCATGTTGATCCTCCTACCTCTGCCTCCCAAATGCTGGGATTAAACGTGTGCACCACCATGCCCAGTCACATTATTATTTTTCAAGAGTGTCACTGAATTTAACTAAAGTCACGCAAACAACTCTAACAAATAAAAGTTTTTCGTATAGAGATTCGTAAGTTTCTAACTCAAAGAGAATTGCAGCCTATACTTCCCCAGAAAATCATCCAGTGTATATTCATTGAGTGCCTATTTTGTATGAAACAGTACAAAAGAAAATTAAATGTCTTAAGTATTTTTATTAAGTTGCAATCTATGTAAGTGTGTAATATATAAAAATATGTAATTAAAGGAGGAAAAGGAAAACACACTTTTTAGTTATATCTGAGAAATATATTAGAAATTTCATGAATATAACTTTTGTTATTTGACATTTTTCAAAATCAGAATGTGCCTATATTTTGTGAAATTCTAAACATTTACAACTAATTGAGCCTTGCAGAAAATGAAGCAGAATTGAAGTTGTGAAATTAACTCCCTACATCTTTGGCTTAATTAGCTATAAGTAAATCTTTAACTGCTGCAAGTATTGCGTTCATGTCAGAGAGCTCTGAGGTATGGGCATTTAGTAGTCACATACATTCTGCCTTATGCCATTAGGCAATTCTCTCCACTTGGTTTAAGTATTTTTTTTCCCATTAAAAACCACTACTTTTCCTCAGAAACTTATAGAAAAACACATATGTAAATACTTTAGGATTCTCTTAGTTTCTCTGTTTTTCTTAATATTAATTCTTACTCTACCTATAAGCTTTGTCAGCTAAGACAAAGTGATGTCTTAATTGATACATTATACATTTTATACAATTGTTTCATTCTTACTTAGCATGCCCTCTTTATTGAATCGAGTAAATATACATAAAATTAAATTACATATTCTATGTTGAGTCATTGTATAGTAACATCTCCATATTTCTTTAGTCAGTTTTTATTCTCAGTTTATGATTAGCTCTTGACTTCTAAGCCAATTTTGTCTCCAATTTTGTTGTCACACTAATATTCAGTCCAAAATTGTTTGGAATATTTTGACATTAGTGAAACTTGGTCTTTGACTTTAACCATGATAAATCAGCTTATAACTGGATGAGCAATTTATCACTTGCTAGGTAAGTTTTATATCTACTTATTTCCATAAATTTTTACTTTGCACATGATTAGGTACAATTAGGGACTATTCTCTTTCTTTCTTCTATAAATCCTCACTCATTGACTCATTTTTGAATCAATTCCCATATATTAGTTCTCCTTCATTTTTGAACCATGATCAGAAACACCTATATAACAATACAGCAATAAAAATATTAGTAGTGGATGAATTATGTAGATTCTGTAATAATTTAGGTATGTTGTCATGATTATATTTACTGTTAAGTATATAATCCAATTAGTCAGGACCATGTAAATTGATGAATCTGTTTGTTTTCATTTACATAGAAGAAATATGTACTGTGGAAGGCTTATAGAATTTCCAAATTGCATGTCATAGACATAATAAATGGTAAAACAATGATTCAAAGTCCTTTCCTTCACTCTTATCCATGATGTGTCTTATATGCAGTGTCTGATTTGAATTTAAAACTCCAATTCAAAGTTATGGGAAATAATAGAAAAGTCACCTGTTGTGACATATACCTAATTTGTACTTCCCACTACAAAAAGAAAAAATGAAGCCACTACTTCAAATGGTATTACATAACAAAATAGTTGCAGAGAGTTTAAAATGTGCTGCATCACTTCCAAATGTGAAGGGTTTTGCTTTCTTATTTGGGTTTTCTCTTCAATTATCCATGTGGATTTTTCATTTAGTACTTAATACCATTCTAAATACAGAAAACTTTGGTATAAGACTATTATAAAGTTCAGTGGTCAGTTTTCCATTGTACAATAGTAGTTTTAATGCAAGAGCAATTTAATTCTATGTGAAAAAATCAAAACTAAATTTTTGTTGTGTTTGTGTGTGTCTGTATGATGTGTGTATACGTATGCTCCTGTGTACATGTGTGGGCATGCATGTGACACAGCATGAGTGTGGAAGTCGGAGGAAACCTTCAGGTGTTCGGCCTCACCTTCCTCCTTATTTAAGGCAGGGTCTCACCTTTCAATATTCATCACTATACACAAGTTTAGCTAGTCCAGAAAATTTTGGGGCTTCTCTTATGTCTGCCTCCCTTCTTCTATTATGTGTTCTGAGAATGCAAATGCCCATGATGGTGTCTATTTTTATGTGGGTTCTGGGGATATGAGCTTGGGAACTCATACTTGGGTGGCAAGTGCTTTATCTGCTTAACCAATTTCCCCAGTCCTCCCAAATAACTTATTATTGTTAGTCATTCCCTGTCCCCTGCTCGCATATATTTGATACATACAACCAAATATATATGCCATTCTCATGAGAGCAGTGGAACTCTGATGAACAAATGTACATTTTATTTCACTCTATTTAATTTTTGATAAGTGTTGATATAATATAACTTTAGCATACTGATAACTGAGAATGGGCTGAAAGCAAAATTCCTTGTTGGTGGTCCTGTGTATCTTTGATTTCACTTCATATTTAATATACTGATCTATTCACTAACAGAGAGAATTAACATGAGAAAGAATTCATGCAATGCATTTTTTAGGTGTATGAATTTTACAGGATACCTTTGACATCTTTCCATGTTCAAATTGACATCTGATTTTATGGAACCCAGGGTTTCTTAGGGCTGTTAGTTTCTGCATTTGCATTGGTTTAGTTGCTAACAAAACACTTTGCATCTTTGCATTTTCTCACTTTGCATTTTCTCACATTTAACTCCCACAAATTGTGGCTATTCCAAATTAATTTCCTTCTTGAACAGAATTATGAACACTGTATGTTAATGAAACAAGGGATGGCATAAAAATATACTGTGTATATCTCCCTTGTTGACACTTAATCTATTTTCTCAAGAAAAATCAGTTTCAAAATATGCATTTAACGTCAGAATTGCATATTTCAAGACAATGAAAGAGAAGCATTAAAATTAATGTGGATTTCTGAATACAAATTTTGTGAGACTGTATAAGTCATATATTCAAAATTGCTCCAAATCTATTTTATTCAATTTCATAAGATGTATATTGCAAAAACTGTTATAAGCATTATGTACATGAATTTATCATCTACCTATCTATCTATCTATCTATCCATCCATCCATCTACCTATCATGTATCTATCATATTTTAAGTGAATTAGGATTTATTTTGGCCATATTTTAAGCAGGGTTACTAAGTACATTATGGTGTAAGGGGAATGGTGGCATGAGCAGGAAGTGTCTGTTTACATTGTGTCCAAAGTTAGGAAAAAGAGAGAGAGATCAATTTTGTACTCATGATCCCTCTCATTTTTTTATGCAGTCTAGTCCTTCAACACATGGAATTGAAGTCCACATTCAATTTGGGTCTTCCCTTTTTAGAAATGTACTTAATATTTGGATGTATGGCATGCATACAGAATTGTGCATTAGCTTATTAGTAGTATTTACATTTTGAGCTAAAGGATATATTAAAAGTATGGCATATGGACAATTTATGTATATATGTACATATCTATGATCACTGATAATTTGTCTCAGTTAATGAATACGCAGATGTGCACACCTCCAAAACACTTTATTATAATCTCCAATATATTTTAAACAGTACCATAATAAGAAATATTATTCAATGTTTCAAAAATATTGATTTTTTGAGTTCTTTATACAGTTTATATATTAGTCCTCTGTCAGTACTTTGTTTTTTGAAATGACTGCCATTCATATTCTGCATGCCTACTTTATGGGCATGACAACCCATTTGGCCCATGTATAGCTTCACAAAGGTTCATATTTCTTATCCTGCCATACAAGTAGTAATTATTTCTGCCACCATAGTTACCATACCCAAATGTAGTTTTCAGAATTCTACATTTATTACTATGTTTCTAAATTAGACTGCTTAATAAGCCATGTTTTGTTTCTTATTTAGTATTAAATCTATAGTATGCAAACATGTTATGAGTCATTGCTATTTTAATTTAAGCATGCTTTATATGGTTTGGAATTCCACTTTTTATGTAATCCAAAATTAGAAGCAAGTATATATAAGTCCATATTAATAGTATAAATTATTATGCATCTGGTAAAAGTATAAATGCTATAGAAAATTGCAGTCATTTGTTTGAAGAAAATGCAAGCCATGTGATTAAGGTAACATGTGGCAAGTGCATTGAATTTTTGAATTAATAAGTTATCTAAAAATTCAACCTCAGTTTTTCAAATTTGTTTTGGTTACTATGAATTATATCCATGTTATGTGGTATATAGCTATGTTTCAAAGTTGTTAACTAAGCATGTTTCAGAAAAATAGCAGCAGAAGAGTCTGCAGGATAGTTCTGCTTGGATGGAAATAGATAGCTAAACATCTGTGCCTCCTCAAGCCAGAGAAAGGGAAACAACTGTGAAGCATACATTAAATGTTTTCTAGGGAACCCACCGAAACAACAAAACCTTCTCTGTTTTTAACCAAGGTGAGATGATGTAGAATTGGAAGTAAAAACTTTCAGAAAACTAGAGCATTACAGGAACGGATTCCTGTGATTTATTGTTTGAGGTCTGCTACTGATGCAATTATGGTATTATCTGGCCACATCAATTTGTCAAAGCTTACTCTTTGATAAGATGGAAGCAAAAATTAGGCTATGCAAACTGAATTGCCAGATTAGTCATTTTTTCTTAAATATTAGATAATACGGATTTGAATAGGAAACCAGAACAACATAAAATGTGTACAAGTTAAATTAGCAATGATATGGAAAAATCAATGAAATGTGCATATTGCTTTTAACTACTTGACAAAAATTTGGCCATTTGTTAATAGAAAGAAGATGAGATAAACAGTAATGATACTGATGGAAAGAAAGACAAACAAATAGAATTGAAATAAGATTTATTGGGCTAGAGAGATGTCTCAGTTATTAAGGGTACATATTTCCAAGATCTGATGGCCTAAATGTAATTTGTCAGTGTTCACAAAAAACAGATGTACAGAATGGCACATGCATCTGAAGTTCAGTTACAATGGTGGGAGACACTGACACATGCCCTTCTTATTTTTTCTCTTTGTTTCTCTACTTTCTATCCTCTTCCTCCTTGAAAATAAATAATAAATAAAATATTAAAAAAGAAATATTATCTCTTGATTTTTAATCCTTACCAGCTATGTGACTATGCCAGACAAATCCTGCAACAAAAAACATAATTTTCCTCTCCCTTTCACCTGTAGACATCTTTTACCTATTGTCTACCCTGTAGACTGTAGCTTATCCTGATTACTGTAATGCCAAGCATTTTGAAAATTAAAGCTCATGTTTGTATTCATTATACAGTTAACAATTTTTAGGTGACTGTGTAAAATCAAGACAGCTAAACTTTTTAGAATATATATATATATATATATATATATATATATATACATATATATACATGTTCTAAATTTATATATATACATATACATATATATATATAAATTATATATATATTAATGTATGGGCTTTTGAATTAACTGCTAAGAACTGATTTTTTTTGCTTAAGATTTCTTTGAAAAAGCCAAAAATAGTCCTGAATATAGTCCTTAATATAATGAGTAATTGCTAACAAATATTGATATTGCATATGCTAAAAAATTTAAATCAAATTATTATACACATCAAAGTAAATAGTCATCATCTTTATTTCAGTATATTTATTATTATATATTAGAAATATTTATTGCTATGCAACTGTTTAGTCATAAGATATAAATATACCTCACCAGTTAAAGACTATAAAACCCACAAGCCAAAAAATTATTAGGTTAGAGTTAAAAAGATGGCTGAGCAGTTAAGGCATTTGCCTGCCAAGCCAAAGGACCCAGGTTCAATTCCCTAAACATTTCTCTGCCTCTTTTCTCTCTCTTTCTCTCTCTCTCTCTCAATTAAATGAAAATCAAAAATAAATAAAACAAAAAATATTAGGTTAGCTTGAGGTATATTACTATTTATGCTAACCTCTAATATTTACTTTTTCCATGATACATAAAAATGTTTTAATAATCTTACCTGATAAATAGTATTGCTGTTTAGTACTTTACTTGTTTATTGACTTTTTTATAGATTAAAAATGAAATTCTTTCAGCATAGTAATCAGCCTATTTATCATTTTATATCCACTCTCTGGCATAATGTCCAGACTAATTACAATTCAATATGCATATCAGTGGTTAGTGTTTTCAAAATTCAATTTATTCTCTTGAAAATTATCATCTGGATTCTTCCCTATTTTATGCCAATGAGAGTGGCTAAGTGCTAAATATTTGCATTTGAAATGTTTCCCATATTTCAATTTGCCAGAACCTAGGAATGTGAAGTCACATACCATGGCCAGTTGCTCTCAAATACCTATACACAACAAATAAAACACTTGACTGATGGGAACAGAACTTCTAATTTAACAATACATATGGCAATAAATCTATGTACTAACAAAACATCTGCTTTGGCTTTAGGTTATTCCTACTTGAAATTCGTTATTGCTATTTTTACGTTGAATGCATTACCCATTGGGAAAAGTAACACTAATGAGTCAACTAGTTATTTCTACTGTAACAAGTTGTCAAGAAAAATACTTGGTGTGGCCGTTGAAATTTTCTTCCAACATAAGTTCATTTTGACATATAGTTTTTCATAAATTTCTGAAATACTTGTGTAATGAGCATTATGGAAATTATGATTGTACTCAGTTTTTATCATAATTATAATATAGATTAAGTAGTATCTCAACTCAATTTTTGTAGATACAGAAAATGAACCATGAAGTTTCTATGACTTTCTCAAGGTCAATCATTGGAAAACAGAAGATCTGAGCCTCAGCAAAGTGTCTCAATGGTATATACTTTTAACTACTTTGCAGATTGCAGCTCTATGTATGCTTTTAAAAATATTTTATTTTTATTTATTTATTTAAGTGAGAGAAATACACAGGCAGAGAGAGAGAGAGAGAGAGACAGAGAGAGAGGTAGAAAGAGGGAGAATGGGAGTGCCAGGGCCTCCAGCTGCTGCAAATGAACTTCAGATACATGCATGCCCTTGTGCATCTATCTTATGTGGGTTCTGGGGAACCAAACCTGGATCTCGACTTTACAGGAAAGTGCCTTAACTTCTAAGCCAACTCTCCAGCCCTTTATGTACACTTTTAATGTTCATTTATAACCATAATGTACACATACAAGAATATTAATAGCAGTCATTTCAAAAACTCCAAATCTCAAAGTACTTTCAATTCCCATCAGTAACATGATAACTAACTTGTGGGATTCTTGGACAATGATCATACACATCAACAAAGTGAGTCAGTTACTTGTTTACAATTAGAAAATTCTTAGTTTATTAGTTAGGAAGAAAAGACACCAGACACTAAAGGACATAGTGGGTATTTCCATTCATAGAGGCTTCAAATTCAGCCATCACTGACAGATGACAGTTGAAGTCAGATGGGTTTTATATTTGGAGATGAGGTTTTGACATGCATGGTTAACATACACATAAAAATACTGATATAATAATGTTAATTCTGTGTTCTATGCTGTTGGACCTGAACAAGAACTCTTCAAATCTAATTTTCAGTGACTTTCATGAAGTACTGAATTTTTGATAAAAAGGATTTTTTAAATTATGAGGACAAAGTATATGTCTGGATTTTGTGATGAGAAAAGTAGATGAAAGGAAAAATACAGAACATAAATTAGCTACAGCTTGAGAGCCCTTCCCCCTGAGCAAGCTGCAGCAGGGTTCCAGAGTTACAGTCTTGATCTGTATTGTATTTCCTGCATTTTATCCAAAGTAAATTTACATATTTTCGGTGTCAATTATTAAGGAGAAAGTACAGATGTTTTCATTAAAGTCTATACATTAGAATGTGCAATTTAACAAAGCACTACAAAATATCAAATGATTTCCAATGCACTAAAGACTTTATCAGACTAATGATGCATGAAATAGTCAAGAAATAGCATGTATATGAGCATATACCTATCCATTTGTCTATCTACATATATATGCATATTTCACAGTATATCTTATCTTTATTATTTTCACTTAAGGAAAGAACATTGAGATAGCAGCAGCTATTAAAGTTAATGACCCAAAACAGGATGGATTAAGGGAAGGCAACTGGCCTTAATATCCGAATTATCCTACCATCTGGTATCTCTGAAACAGATGTGAAATTAGTTAACCTCTCTATGATAGCTTCATCATATAAAAATAGATCTAAGTAATTCTCATAGGATTTGGGTAAATAGTATTTAAAATTGAATAGCAAAAACTAGAACAATGATGAAATGGACCACTAAAATAGTGTGCTATTACTCAGAACACATATTCTAGACTTAAAATGTTCAGGTCCAAAGTCTCCTTTTACCACATAGCAATTTTACTGTTTAATAGCCTAGAAGAGGCCATGCAATGATCCACACACCAGGATTTTCAGAAGTAGCCAGCACTCACAGTAATATCACCCTGATTATCACATATGCATATACCACATATGGATATAGTATTCAATTGTTAATTCTTCATAAACACAAATAAAAGCCAATATGGCATTTCAAGGTAATTTTCATTTATTGATAAAATTTGAACAGTTTCCCTTTATGACATTTTACCTTTGAATATATGTATTAAAGATTGGTATGAAAATAGAGAAGTATGTTCATATATCTTCTAATTTACTAGCATTCATACATCTGCTATCAAAATGTTTTACCTGCAGGCAAATTGGGTTTTAATGCTTTCCAAAAATTTAACAATTAAATTGGAAATATTATACTTGCCTCTTTTCTCAAAATCTTAGAAAATAAGAAATTCTCAGAAGCAGTTAGAAATAATCATCTCATATATCAAATGGAATTTTCAGAGTAGCCAAGATTTCCTCAAGTCTTAGTATCTGTCATGAGGATGAGGTTCAATATCTGACTCTTTTTACCAACTGTCGTTGCAGTGACTAGTAGTGCAGGTAGTCAGTGTCACCACTACTGTTTGGAGAAACAGAACGAACCATTTCTCTTCGTTGAATGATTTTCTCTATCTGCATTGATAAGCCCTCTTCATTGTCACTGTATTTTGCAGTGCCCTCTACAATCTGAAATCACAGAAAATTATCACACTTTTACAAGTACAATAGACTATCTGGGGACTGTCATGTATTGTGATTTCTTTTCTTTTAATTTATTTTTTTATCAGTTAGTTTTGTATTCCGCAAATACAGTCAGTTTGTTACCATTATTAGGCTCATCCTTGACCTACCCCCTCCCCTTGGCCCCTCCTTGTTGAGGTATATGGCTCATGCACTGTGGAGTTAGCCCACAGTTATGGGTAAGCTAAATGTCTCTGCATATCATGACCCAACATGTGGTTCTGACATTCTTTCCGCCCCCTCTTCCGCAAAATTTCCCTGAGCCATGTTGGGTTCATTTTTGGTCTGCTTCAGTGATGAGGTATTGGGGGCCTCTGAGGCTCTGGCTCTCTGATTTGGTGGGAGTTGAATTTTCTCTGTGGTGATCTCCTTCCCCCTTGTGCTGGTATCCGGTTCACCAGGAAAACAGCACCCTTGCTTGTTTCGCCAATTGTTCTTAGTTTCAGCCGGGGGCCTTTGGAGGTATGATGGGGTGGCTCTCTCCTTAGGATCTACATCTATCTGAAAAAGAGAAGGATATTCTCCAACGGAGAGTGACTTCTTGTTCTTACAGTTCTTACATTATTCCTAGAACTCATCTAGACAAGGCTTAAGTGAAGGACATTGTAGCAAAATCATTACACTGTATCAGTTTCAATTTCCCATTATATCATGAAAATACATCAAGGTGTCCTCATTCCCTCATATGTATTCAATCGAATAAGGTGAAGGACACTAACATAAAAATGTACAAATAATAAATTTGTAACAGTTTAATTTCTTCATCAGATACTGTCGTTTAATGGTATACCCTAATTCAGAAAGGAGACATAGTTCAAGCACTAGAAATATGGAAATATGCAAAGCAATCCTGATGACCTGAGTTTGGATTCTCAGCACCCATTTAAAAAAGCTAGGCACAGTGGTACATGCCTTTAATACTAATGCTGGGAACACAATTCCTAATGTTTTATAGTTAGTTAACCTGTAGAAACAATGAATGCTTGGTTCAGTGAGACCTAGTCTATAAACATCAGGTGAAAGTAACTGAGAAAGTTACTGGATGTCAACATCTGTTCTTCAGCCCCACAAATACACCACACACACACACACACACGACATAATTCAAGACAGCAACAAAACCTGTATGATATATGTATTACCTGTATAGCTATTAGTGCTGAATATATGCCGGAGATGGCAAGCATGCCATTTAAGGATCATGAGGAATTGAGCCTTGAAGAGCTGCATGGCACAGTTCCAGCCCAGATGTCTTTTCCTTGGAGTCCAATGTATCCCCTGTATAGAAACATCTTTGGCTCTCTACATTACAGATATCTATGGTTTTCTGTATAATGTTTGTCTTCTTCTGTCTGACCTTGCCGGGAAGCAGAAACTTAGGCCTATTGATGATTCTGAGGTTTATTATGGCTTCCTGAGTCCTTCATCAGCTTGCACCAGAAGTTGACTTTGGGTCATCATTGCGCTGCTCCCTTTCACACCTCTCTTCGGGGGCCTTTATTCAAGCCAGTGCAGGAGGACCCTTGCAAGATGTGTGTGTGTGTGTGTGTGTGTGTGTGTGTATATATATATATATATACATATATATATATATATATATATATATATATATATATATATATGTTCCATATAAGCATTTCTACTTTGGGTAATTGTCATCTAAGGAAAATAGCGTTAAGACAGATGTGCTGCTGTAGTCAGCTGTACATTGCTAGGACAAAGATCCAACCAGACACAGTTTATTGGTGGAAGAGATTTATTTTGGCTTACAAATCCAAGGGAAGTTCTATCAGTGGTGGAAGAAGCTGGATCACTTTTGTAAATCCAAGGAGAGGACATCTCCCCCAAAAAACAGAAGCCTCTGGGTGTGTGGGTGTGTTGGTGCACTCCTTTAATCCCAGCACTCAAAAAGTCAAACAAACAAACAACAGATCTCTAACTCCTCTCCATACCTTTGTTTTGTTTTGTTTTTCAAGTTAGGGTTTACTCTAGCTCAGGCTGACCTGGAATTCACTATGTAGTCTCAGGGTGGCCTTCAACTCATGGTGATTCTCCTATCTCTGCCTCCCGAATGCTGATATTAAAGGCATGCACTACCATGCCAGGCTCTCTCTGTACCTTGAGGCTGGAATTCAGATTTTCCCCCAGTGAGAAGCCCCAAATCTGCTTGCTAGGAACTGGAATTTCAAACTCAATTTTAGTAAAACAACTGAGTATGGAGCCATACATTAAAGCTACCACAAGTTGTGACTTCTCTACAGGTGTGAACAAAGTCTAGTGAATGTATTAATTAATGAAGGAACAGAGCCTTCTTAAGAGTAAAGAATTTACATGATTCTTTCTTTTTTAAACCATTTTTATAACACAATTGTTATGTTTTCAAAAATAATTTCTCTTAAATTTCACACACAGTTGATTTTGTTTTAAAGCATCATTTAGCCTATGTATTAAGTATATTATATTATGTTTTGATGTGGTTTTATGAAAATAGAATCAAGAAATTTATTTTATGTGAATATATATGTATATATATATATATATATATAGATAGATAGATAGATAGATAGATAGATAGATATAGATAGATAGGTGATACTTTTCTTTCATTGTTTTAGAAAATATTTTGTGCAAATAAAACATCACAGTTACTTGAAAACATTGTTATAGTTCTGACAATAGCAAGCCTTATTATTTGTTACAGCAGGATAAAACCTTAAATGAACAGTAAATCTTGATATAAAATCTATAGTAATGGCACATTTAATATGCTATTGTGAATAGGAAAGACTACTCTTTCTAATTTGTTCTGTTCAACTTCTTTTCAGTCTCAGTGGGTAGTAAAACAAAATAGTAATTTTCTTGGAGGACAATAGAAATCAATGGAATGCATTACCCATCTTGTATGGTACAGATTGGAATACTTGCTAGAAGCTCCTTTTGACACAATAATATCTGATTTTCAGGTCCACTCTTCCTATATATGGTCATTTAAAGTGAAATTCCAGGTTATTCACATGTGTTGAAATGTAAGTATTATTTACTTAGATGCAGCAATGTAATCTCAAGGTGAATATCAATCAAACATGATTTGCTTTCTTATAGTTATCTGGGTAAGAGAAATGGATGTCAATATGAGTCCCAGTTCATTTGTCATGGAAATTAGGAAATGAAAATGAAGTACTTTGCTCATAGACCAATTTTTGACTCAGGTATCAGTCTGATGATCTGATCTACATGTTTAGAGAGAAAGGGTTTAAATAGTACTTTCATGCATTTCTATGGCTTGCAATAGCCCTAGAAACAAGGAAAACTACAATTCTTACATTCAGTTGTAGACTGTTCTCTTTTGCACTACTTTATGCATTAAATGCTTTTAATCATCATCAGGATGAATGAATCAATTCTAAATAAGTAGAAGAAATAAGATGATAACAACTTTTACATATACATTTTAGTGTCTGCATGCATTCAAATTACTTAGACTCAGTAAAAACAAACAAGTATGATCAGTGCCATTAAAAAAAAAAAAACTATTTTTTCCAGTGCTTTAAGAAAAATGTTTAAGTCACCTAGGGTTAACATTTTTACCTTTATTCATTGATATTTTGAGTCTCAAGATATATTATTTAGGAATCTAAACATTTAATTTCTTTAGAAATTCCTGTGACTACCAAAACTACCCAGAATACTCTGATCCAATGGGGAAATCCAAGGATAGTCAAAAAGGAACTAGAGTTTACTTGAAACCTATAACACAGAACTGTGTTCAATGTATGAAAAGCAGTAATATCTTGTAAAGCAATTGTAGATATACAATGAAATGGAGCTTAATGACATATGAGTTAAAAGTGGAGAGAATATCTGTGTATTATACAACATAAGTTTCGTGTTAGGTTTCACAATCAACTCCTACCAAATCAGAAAGCCAGAGCCTCAGAGGCTCCCAACACCTCATCATTGAAGCAGACCAAAAATGAACCCAACATGGCTCAGGGAAATTTTGTGGAAGAGGGGGCGGAAAGAATGTTAGAGTCACATGTTGGGTCATGATATGCAGAGACATTTAGCTTACCCATAACTGTGGGCTAACTCCACAATGCATGACCCGTATACCTTAACAAGGAGGGGCCAAGGGGAGGGGGTAGGTCACGGATGAGCCTAATAATGGTACCATACTGACTGTATTTGCTGAATACAGAACTGACTGATAAAGAAAAAAAATTTTTTTGCATGTTCGTATGTGTGACGTGGTGTGTGTGATATGTGTGGTGCATGCATATTTGTGTACAGATACAGGTGTACCATGTTCAAGATATAGAGGTCAGAAGAGAATGTCTGAGGCTCCTTCTCTTACCACTCATCTATATATTTCTATCCTTGAGACTGTGTCTCTCCTTCAATAGAGAGCCATTCCATACCACCTTCATGCCACAGACTGGGGTTACAGGTATTTATGGCCATGCTCAACATTGTACAAACATTCTAGGGAGTCAAACTTGGCAATCTCTAAGTTGAAGTACCCTTACATAACTGGAAAGTTGTTCATAACCACTGAGCCATCTGCCCAGCCCTGTATTAGACTATGTAGGACTAGATACTTGGAATGAAATGGTAACTGATCACATGACAGGAAAGAAAATTCATCAGGGAAGTAAATTGATAGAATCTACTCATATGCAAACTGCTGTGCATTGCGTGTGGAGCTCTCACAGTGACTATGAGTATGATAAACTCTGCACTCTCTGTATGGCTCATGAATATATGTATGTCTGTGTCTGGGCATTGTTATTTTCCATGGTCTCATTTGTCCACTGTCACACCAGGTTTACCTGTCAATTGTTCCAACTTTGTATCATGTATTTAGTAATAGGAGTAGTCTTCTTTGTTCCCTCTCTTCCTTCTTTGACTTTACTATTATTTTCAGAATTCAGTCCTTTATAGTTACATATTCTAAACTCAGCATATTCATTAACTTATCTATGAATTCTAACATTATTATTGAGACAATTATGATCTTTAAAAAAAATTACTTATTTATATGGAAAGTGAGAAGCAGACAAACAGGGAGAGAGAGAGCAGAGAGAGAGAGAGGGAAAGATAGAGCATGGAGAGGAGAAAGAATGGGCAGGACAGGGCCTCTTTCCTCTACAAAGAAATTCCAGATGCATATGCCACTTTGTGCATCTGGCTTTACATGGGTACTGGGGAATCAAATGCAGTTAGGTAGGTTTTGCAAACAAGTGGCTTAATGATTAAGCCATCCCTCCAGCTTCAATGAGGATATGAAAATATGTTTATCAGTTTTTTTCTCATTTTTTATTAACATTTTCCATGATTATAAAAAATACCCCATGGTGACACCCTCCCTTCCCCCACTTTCCCCTTTGAAATTCCATTCTCCATCATACCCCCCCCCCCATTTCAGTCAGTTTCTCTTTTATTTTGATGCCATGATCTTTTCCTCCTCTTATGATGGTCTTGTGTAGGTAGTGTCAGGCACTGTGAGGTCATGGATATACAGGCCATTTTATGTCTGGAGGGAGCACGTTGTAAGGAGACCTTTGGCTCTTACATTCTTTCCGCCACCTCTTCTGCATTAGACCCTGAGCCTTGGAAGGTGTGATCGAGATGTTACTCGGTACTACAGTCACTTCTTTCCAGCACCATGATACCTTCTGAGTCATCCCAAGGTCACTGCCATCTGAAAAGAAAAGATTCTCTACCCAAAGTGAGAGTAGCATTAATATAAGGGTATTAATATTAAGAAAACTGCTTACTGGGCACTTTGATAAGCTTAGTATATACATTTATCCAGACATCAGCAGATGTTATATGCCTGGGGCTCATGTCTACCCCTGTTTTAAGTTTTCAGTATCAGGGATGTATTCCCTCCCATGGAGCAGGCCTCCAGTCCAATTGGAGGGCAGTTGGTTTCCACGATGATAGACGTGCCACTATTGCACCAGTTGGCTCACTTGGCCTGGCTGGCCAATTATAGGGCTTCCTGTGTCCACTGTTGAGTATCTTCACTAGTGGTATCTCTTTCTCCCATTGAACTGCATGTAGAATGGCTTCTTCCAGCTTTCTGTCAGCTGGTCTACAAGGAGGAGGTTATCAGCTCAGTTCCAGCAGGATTTCTCAGTGGCCTTGCAGCCCAAGTATGTGGAATCTTCAGCAATAGGGTCTTACCGTCGATTCCTGGTGGGAAGCCAAGGGCCTCGGAATGGCCTATAATGTCTTGGGAGCATCAGGGACCTCCCTGGCCAACAACTCACTGGAAGGTATCCCATCCCTGGCACTGAAATTTTTCCAGCAATGACCTACAGCTCCTGAGTATTCCATTGTCCAAAACCGGAGGATTCCACATGATTTATTTATATTCTCTTAGATTTTGATTAGCCCTCATGCCACCTTTCCTTTACTCAGTCTCCTCCCCTGACCTCACTTCTGGCCATTCCCTCCATGTTAATCTATTCTTCTACTTACATATATACAATACCAACCTATTACATACCCTCCTCCCTTTCTCTTCCCTTTATATCTCTTTTTTAGTTTACTGGCCTCTGCTACTGAGTTTTTTCCTCTCACACAGAAGTCCAATCATCTGTAGCTAGGATCCACATATGAGAGAGAACATGCAGCACTTGGCTTTCCGGGCCTGGGTTACCTCACTTAGTATAATCCTTTCCAGATCCATCCATTTTCCTGCAAATTTCATAACTTCATTTTTCTTTACCGATGAGTAGAACTCCATTGTATAAATGTGCCATATCCACTCATCAGTTGTGGGACATCTAGGCTGGTTCCATACCCCAGCTATTATGAATTGAGTGGCAATAAACATGGTTGAGCATGTACTTATAAGGAAATGAGATGAATCCTTAGGATATATGCCTAGTAGTACTATAGCTGGGTCATATGGTAGATTAATCTTTAGCTGTTTTAGGAACCTCCACACTCCTTTCCGCAATGCCTGGACCAGATTGCATTCCCACCAACAGTGTAGAAGGGCTCCTCTTTTTCCACATCCCTGCCAGCATTTATGATCATTTGTTTTATGATGGTAGCCAATCTGACAGGAATGAGATGGAATATCAATGTAGTTTTAATCTGCATTTCCCTGATGACTAGGGATGTAGAACATTTTTCAGATGCTTATATGCCATCCGTATTTCTTCTTTTGAGTACTCCCTATTTAGCACCATAGCCCATTTTTTAATTGGCTTGTTTGATTTCTTATTATTTAACTTTTTGAGTTATTTGTATATCCTAGATATTAATCCTCTACCAAATATATAGCTGGCAAAGATTTTTTCCCATTCTGTAGGTTGCTTCTTTGCTTTATTCACAGTGTCCTTTGCAGTACAAAATCTCTGTAATTTCGTGAGGTCCCAGTGATTAATCTGTGGTTTTATTGCCTGAGCAATTGGGGTCATATTCATAAAGTCTTTGCCAAGACCAATATGTTAAAGGGTTTCCCCTACTTTTTCCTCTAGCAGTTTCAGACTTTCCACTCTGATGTTAAGGTCTTTAATCCATCTGGACTTAATTCTTGTGCATGGAGAGAGAGAAGAATCTATTTCCATTTGTCTAGAGATACATATCCAGTTTTCCCAACACCATTTGCTAAAGAGGCTGTCTTTTGTCCAATGAGTATTTTTGGGATTTTTATTGAATATCAGGTGGCTATAGCTACTTGGACTTACATCTGGGTCCTCTATTCTGTTCCATTGATCCACATGTCTGCCTTTGTGCCAGTACCATGCTGTCTTTGTTACTATGGCTATGTAGTATAGGTTAAAATCAGGTATGGTGATACCACCAGCCTTATTTTTGTTGCTCAGTATTATTTTAGATATTTAAGGTTTTTTTGTTATTCCAAATGAATTTTTGGATTGTTTTTTTCTCTTTCCATGAAGAATGTCATTGGAATTTTGATGGGGATTGCATTAAATGTGTACATTGCTTTTGGTAAGATTGCCATTTTCATAATATTGATTCTTCCAATCCAGGAACAAGGGATGTTTTTCCATTTCCTAGGATCCTCTGCAATTTCTCACTTGAGTGTTTTATAGTTTTCATTGTAGAGATCCTTTACTTCCTTGGTTAGGTTTATTCCAAGGTACATTATTTTCTTTGATGCAATTGTGGATGGGAGTGATTCTCTGATTTCACCTTCTGTGTGTTTGTTGTTAGCATATATGAAGGCTACTGATTTCTGTGTATTTATTTTGTATCCTGCTACATGGCTGTAGGTGTTTATCAGCTCTAACAGTTTGCTGGTAGAGTCTTTAGGGTCCTTTATATATAGAATCATGTCATCTGCAAATAATGATAACTTGATCTCTTCCTGTCCAATTTGAATCCCTTTTATGTGTGTATGTTGTCTTATTGCTATGGCTAAGACTTCCAGTACTATATTAAAATAAAGTGGGGACAGTGGACACCCTTTTCCTGTTCCTGATTTTAGTGGAAAAGATTCCAGTTTTTCCCCATTTAGAAATATGTTGGCTGTAGGCTTGTCATAAATAGCCTTTGTTCTATTGAGATGTGTTCCTTCTATTCCCAGTCTCTGTAGGACTTTTATCATGAAGGGTTGTTGAATTTTGTCAAATGCTTTTCCTGTGTCTAATGATATGATCATGTGATTTTTGTCCTTCAGTTCATTTATGTAATGTATTACATTTATCGATTTGCATATGTTGCATATGTTGCATCTCTGGGATAAAGCCTACTTGGTCAGGGTGAATGATCTTTCTGATATATTCTTGTATTCTGTTTGCCAATATTTTGTTGAGAATTTTTGCATCTATGTTCATGAGGGAGATTGGTCTGTAATTTTCTTTTTTGTTCTATCTTTGCCTGGTTTTGGTATCAGGGTGATGTTGGCTTCATAGAAGGAGTTTGGTGGGATTCCTTCTTTTTCTGTTTTATGGAAAAGCTTAAGAAGCAATGGTGTTAGTTCTTCCCAGAAGGTCTGGTAAAATTCAGCAGTGAGTCCATCTGGGCTTGGAGTTTTTTTAGTTGCAAGATTTTTGATAAATGCTTGGATCTCCATGCTTGTTATCGGTCTAGTTAAGTGATTAATCTCAGATTTGTTTAATTTAGGTAGGTCATATAAATCAAGGAAATCATCCATTTCTTTCAATTTTTCATGCTTTGTGGAGTACATGGTTTTATAGTATGTCCCTATGATTTTTTGAATTTCTCTGGCATCTGTTGTGATGTTACCTTTTTCATCTCCAATTTTATTAATTTGTGTCTCTTCTCTCTTTCTTTTGGTCAGATTTGCTAAGGGTTTATCAATTTTGTTTATCCTTTCATATAACCAACTCTTTGCTGCATTGATTCTTTGGATTTTTGTTTGTTTGTTTGTTTCTATTTCATTGATTTCTGCCCTAATCTTTATTATTTCTTCCCATCTACTTATTTTTGGTTTGCTTTGTTCTTCTTTTTCCAAGACTTTAAGGTGAAGCAATAGGTCATTTCCTTGTGACCCTTCTAATTTTTTAATATAGGCACTTAGAGCTATAAATTTACCTCTTAGGACTGCCTTCATTGTGTCCTAGAGATTTTGGTATGTTGTGGTCTCATTATTGTTTGATTCTATAAATTTTTTGATTTCCTTCTTGATTGCTTCATTGGCCCATTCATCATTTAGTAGTGTGGTGTTTAATTTCCATGATTTTGTGTATGCTCTACAGCCTTTCTTGCTGTTGATTTGTAGTTTGATTCCATTGTGGTCAGATAAAATGCAAGGAATTATTTCAATTTTCCTGTATTTGTTAAAATTTGCCTTGTGTCCTAATATATGGTGTATTTTAGAGAATGTTCCATGTGCTGCTGAAAAGAATGTAAATTCTGCAGCATTTGGATGAAATGTCCTGTATATATCTGTTAGGTCCATTCCTTCTACGGCCTCATTAATTCCAGATGCCTCTCTGTTTATTTTTTCCTGTGATGACCTGTCAATTGATGAAAGTGGGGTATTGAAGTCACCCACTACCACTATGTTTGGTGTTATCTGTGACCTTAGTTCTAATAGTGTTTGTTTGATGAATTTGGGGGCCCCAATGTTAGGTGCATATATGTTTAGGATTGTAATGTCCTCCTGTTGGCGGGTGAATTAATCGATATAAAGTGGCCTTCTTTATCTTTCCTAACTAAAGTTGGACTTAAATCTACCTTGCCAGATATTAGCATAGCAACACCTCCTTGTTTTCTAGGTCCATTTCCTTGAAACACCATTTTCCAACCTTTCACCCTAAGATAGTGTCCATCCTTTGCAGAAAGGTGGGTTTCTTGGAGGCAACAAATTGAAGGATCCTGCTTTTTAACCCAGTCTGCAAACCTATGTCTTTTGTTTGGGGCATTGAGGCCGTTGATATTAAAAGATATTATTGAAAAGTGTGTATTCATTTTTGCCATTTTTTCATAGTTCTTCCAGTTTTACCTTTGCTCTCTTGTGTTAACTAGTACTTGAGTATTGTTTGTTTTTTCCCAGTTCCTGATATGTGTGCTTTCCTTTTTCTTCAGCATGGAGGATTCTTTCAAGTATTTTCTGTAGAGCTGGTTTTGTCTTCAAATACTCCTTTAGCCTGCTTTTCTCATGGAATGTCCTTATTTCTCCGTCTATTGGAATGGATAGCTTTGCAGGATAAAGTATCCTTGGTTGACAGTTGTTATCTTTGAGAACTTGGAATACAACACTCCATGCCCTTCTGGCTTTTAAAGTTTGTGTTGAGTAATCTGCTGTAATCCTGATAGGCTTATTTTTGTATGTAACTGGATTTTTCTCTCAGACTGCTTTTAATATTTTTTCTTTGGTTTGTATGTTTGGAGTTTGATTATAATATGGCGAGGAGAGGTTCTTTCCATGTTTTGTCTGGCTGGTGTTCTAAAGGATTCCTGTATCTGAATTGGCACCTCTTTTACAATTTGGGGGAAGTTTTCTTCTATGATTCTTTGAAAGATGCTTACTATGCCTTTGGAATGAAATTCTTCTCCTTCTACTATGCCCTGAATTCTTATGTTTGATCTTTTCATAGTCTTCCAAATATTTTGAAATTCCCACTCATACTTTTCTATTAGTTTGTCTTTCTCTTTGTTGGACTGTACTAGATCTGCTACCTGGTCTTCTAGCTTAGATATTTTGTCCTCTCCTTCATCCATTCTACTTGTGAGATTTTCTACAGAGTTGTTTATTTCATTTACTATGTTCTTTATTGCTAGTAATTCTAACTTGTTTTTCCTTATTATTTCTATTTCCTTATTTTTGTCTAGTATTGACCTCTTTATTGCATTAAATTGGTGTTCTGTGTCTTCTTTGCTTCCTTTGATTTCTTCTTTGAGCTCTTTGAACATATTTGTAATCATTCTTTTGAAATCTTTCTCAGGCATCTCCTCTAACTCATTCTCACTGGAGGTCATTTCTGATGCATTAATACTTTTTGGTGGATTTATATTGTCTTGATTTTTAGTATTTCTTGTGTTGTAATGTATATATTTTTGCATCCTGGGTTATTTAATGATTGGATTTTCTAGTTAGCAGGATATTATTAGATGTATCAATCAATCTGATGTTATATATCTTCAGGGTTGGAGCTTAAAGTGCTAGGTGTGGCTCTCAAGACTCTCACAGTATCTACAGGAGTGACTCTAGGTGTTGGGTTTGCCTATTATGAGAGTATTGAAGTAGGCTGAGTGGAACCAAATACAGATAGTTTCTAAAATTTAACTAAACAATGTATACTCTCAATGAAAAACAGCGCAGAGTATTTATCCAAGAGTAGGTATTATGACAACCAGATCCTCTGTCTGTCCCTTAGGCTGTGTGGTGCCTCACCCACTCGTTTAATCCTGACAACAAGGAGGTTAAGATTCTGGTCTGCAGAGGGTTCCAAGTCAGCTTGTGACCAGGTGAGACCCTTGCCTAATGTGTAATAGAAGAGGAACAAAGCCAGTATAAATCAAGAAGCAACAAATAACAAGCCCAAAATACAGCTTAGTTAGTAATGGCAAATTTGACCATCCATCAGATTTAACATGTAATTTATCCTGATATGCAAGGTTCAATTAGCACTTCTGTTTCAGGCCTATATACCAGGTTTATTAGACAGGTACTGACCTGGTGCAATCCCACTTACCTTTTGGGATGATTTTGGTCTCAGTTATGCTTGGGTCCCGCTGCTGGTTCAAGCAGGCATGGCCGGGTCTCTGGACAGCTGCTCTGTTTGCTGGACCTGGGCATTGGTGGCGGGGGAGGGAGCCGGGCACTGGCAGTGGTGAAGGGGAAGCTGCCAATGCTCCTCTAGTTCTCTCTCTGTTCCACGTGTTTTTCTACCTTGTGATCTGCTCCTCCGTTGTTCACTGCCATTCTCCCTTTTATGTTTCTTGAGTTTGTGGAGAGCTCTGGTGTGAGTGGAAAATCCCCTCACCTGGCTTTTCCTGTGGCTCAAGCCGAGCCTGGCAGCTGGCTGGCATGCTTCTGCTGAGGTCTAGCACACTGACCTGCCGGAGGTGCTTCTGCCAGTCTGTGTGGGCTCTGGATGCTCTGGATCTCTCCTACTTCTCCTCTGCCGTTTCAATTTCCTATACACCTCACTTTTTAGTAAAAGTGTGTATTTTGCTGGGTTTCTTTCTTTCTTTCTTTTTATCTTTCTTTCTTTCTTTTTTTTTTTTTGGCTCCCCCCCCCCCCAGGCTGCTTTGGCATGGTACCTACACCACCATCTTAACTGGAAGAACTGTCATGTTTACCAGTTTTTAAACATGACTCACAAATTTATTTCAGATCTTACAGCTTTATTGATGTGCTTTCGTATCTTATTGAATGCATTATTATATACTTCACTCTTTACAGTTAGTACAACTGTCTTTTTAAAGATTTTTCTTTATTATTTTAGAGAGAGTGAGAGAATTGGTGTGCCAGGAACTTAGCCACCACAATTGAACTTCAGATGCTTATGCCATCTGGTAAGCACATGCAACCTTGTGCTTGCCTCCCCTTTGCATCTGGCTAATGTGGGATCTGGAGAACAGAACATGGGTCCTTAGGCGTCGCAGGCAAGTGCCTTAACCACTAAGCCATCTCTCCAACACTGGAAAACTATTTTTAAGCAGAGTTGGAGGTAAGAAAGTATTTTAAATAATTTAGTTTTTACTTTATGCTCTTTACTTTTATTGGAAACTTTAATATTTGAACATAATGAAAATTACTCATTTTTCCATCAGGTTATACTCAGATGCCCCCTCTTCTCCATTCCTATTCCACTGAAGGCTCTCTCAGTGGATTATTGGTAATCATGGTGAGGTTAAGAATGCACAATCAGTCCCTCTAGGGACAATGCTTCAGAGTACAACTTGCCCACCTCCTAGCTCTTACATTCTTTCTGTCCCCTCTTCAACAGTATCCCCTGAGCCTTGAAGGGTGCATTATAAGTCACCTTTAGTGTTGAGCTCTTAGACTCTGATCCTCTGATTTTTTGAGTTTTGTGTCTCCTCAGTGTGGAAACCACTCATATCCAATCTCCCATTTCCTGCATAACATTTACTGGGCTATGGTGAGTGGGATAGAGATGACATTCCCAAGGCTAGGCACTTAGCTTTCTTTTCTTATATTTCTGATTGTCTAGGATCTTCTATTTTCTGCCATCTGTAAATAGCAGATTCTCTAGGGTCAAAGGTAGTATTATAGACATTTAGAAAAATTTTTTTGACAGAGATAACCTATATTTTTAGACAAAGAACAGTTCAAAGTTCCTTCTAGACTCTAAGGTCTTCTAAGCCATAGGCTTCTGACCTGACTCTCAGTACCAGGTATGAATTTTTTCCCAATGAGTGGGCCTCACATTCAATCAGAGAGTAGTTGACCAGTACCATAGCTTATGTGACCCTATTACATTGGTATATACATCTTGCTTGGCTGGTTGAGTTTGGATCTTGCAGGATCTGCTGTTGTTACATGCTGTTAGTGTCTTTCATCCCTCAATAGCTTACAACGCACTTTCCAAAAGTATGAAAGCTGGCCAGCAAGAAGCTGCCTTCTTCTCAGTTACAGCCTGACCTCTCAATGTGCTATGACTGCTGCCTGTGGCATATTCAACAATAGAGTTTTGGCATTTAGTTCTAGTTCTTGGCATTTAGTAAGCAAGGGCTTTGTCAGTGGCATGCATTGTTTTGGGGCTTCATGAGTCTTTCTTGCCTGTGACTCACTGTCTGGGGCTACCTAATTGTGGCACCAGGGTTTTCTATACTCATATCTTTTAATTAGCTGACAAAGAGGAAGGTTTCTATGGTACTTATTCATGCCATCATTAGTTTTGTGTATCACTCCTCTCCCTCCCTTATATCAGCCTCCTACCAGATCCTTCGGTTTCCCCTGTCTTCTGTCCCAGCACTTGTCTGTCTACTATGCCCATCTCTGGTTCTTTCTCTGCTTCTTTCTCCAAGCATCTTTCTAACTTCCTTACCAAAACTACAGATGCATATTACAACTTATCAGCAATTCAAATTATTCTATGTTAGGATCACATATGAGAAAGAACATACTGTGTTTGCCTTTATGGGTCTGAGTAATCTTATCCATTATGCATTTTTCCAGTCCATCTATTACCTGAAAAATTCATAATTGCATTGTTCTTACCACAGAATAGAACTCTATTGTGTACATATATATATGCCTTATCTTCATAGCCATTCATAAATTGATGGGAATCTGGACTGATTCTGTATCCTAGGTGAAAGCTGAGCAGCCTGCTCAGGAAAGCTAGTCTAAATAAAAAAAAGATCATTTTTCAGTTGTACTGCTGCCATGTGGAAATTCAATAGATTGCTATATATTTCCTTTATACACAATTACTATTTTATGTCAGCTAAATAATTAGGATAAATGATCAATTTATTATTTAGGATTTTCATAATATATATTGGTAATATTAAAATATATATATAACTTCCATTTTCAAGTAAAGAAGAATTGATAGCAGATGTTCTTTAATCACTCCTGATTTTAAATATAAATATTCTGATATGTTGTAAAATATATGGGTTTTAAGAAGTTACAAAAATCTTTAGCACATTACAGGATCTACATTTTGTTCTTACACTATAATGCCCAAGTAGTATATATTTTGTAATGTTTATTAGGAACTTTGACATATAAACAAACTGCCAATTATTCATATTCTGATCACATTAACCTCTTTTGTCCCCTCTCCCCCACTCACATTGCACTGAGGGCCTTCATCAGTAAAGGAGTAAGTAAACACTGTGGGGTCACAAATGCACCATTTGGTTCTTATGGGGAGACAATGCCTCACAATGCACCTTCCCATCCTGGGCTTTTACATTCTCTTTGACCTTTCTTCCACAATGGCCCCAGGGCCTTGGGCTCCTTTAGTAATTATTTCTAGCAGTTGTTCTAGCAATTGTTCAGGTAGTACTTTTGAGTGTCTCATTCAATAGGAACATACATGGAATAAAATCTTGAAGAGCTTAGTTGCAGCTGGGCTAAAGTAAAATGCTACAACATAGTATCTATTAAATTCTCATGTTCCATGAGGTAAAGACTGTGTCTTTCCCATCTAGCACTTGATCCTCAGTGGCTAACATATGGTGTAACACACACATAAACAACACATAGAAAAGTTTGCCAGTAGAATAAATTAATGTGGAAAAATGTCAAACACATTTGTAAAAAAAACAAGTCATGGCATAATTATACAGAAAATGATTTTCTGTGTATAATTAATTTGGGTATGTTTTACATTTTTCATATAATGTCTATTGACTTTCTAATAGACATAAATCATTTTAATTCAAAATTTTGTACAATCCCTCTATTACTTTTTGTTCCAAAATTAAATTTCTAGTCTTTTAACTTTTTTGTTAATTACTGCAGTATATGTTTTAATTTAAAAATATCTTTCTCTTGAATCATCTCATTGTTCACTAAATTCTATACACTCTACAACCTTTCCAAGTGATCTTCTAGTTCATCATATCTGTTTTCCATATTGAATGTAAAATATCTCAACAGTTAACCTTACAAGTATCTTAGCTTTCAGGCAGCAGGTCAAAGATAGTGCATGGTGTGTGAGATACCAAGGAGAAAGGAAGAGAAGCCATCATCACATGGACAAAAGCTACAATAACACCTAGTAAGACAGAAATTCTAAAATCTTTCTCTTAGGATGTTTAATCATAACCACATTGATTGGTCATCCTTCAAAATAAAATTATTTTTACTCTAAGAGTAATTTTATTCTTTTAATCTTTTGGGGTCTAGAACTAAAATTTGAATTCTCATAGTACTGATTGCTATGCCCAGTTCTTTGTGCCCCCAGTGACCACTAAGGAAAACCAAACATGCATACAAAGGCAAAGAGCTTTATTTCAGGCTTAAGCTTGGACTCTTGACTTCTCCAGCACAGTGGATCCATGCAAGAGCCCTGAGTAGTGGGAGGGTAGGATTTTTATAGGGATTTGAACAAAGAAGTAGGGGGCAATTACATGATTGGTTGATTTAAATAGTATCTTTACTTGTATGCTTTTGATTGGCTGGGGCAGAGAGCCAGAAGGGACAAGTCTTTGGCATGCCTGGACATGTCTAGGGGCTGACTCAGGTCCTCTGCCTAAGCAGGAATTTGAAACTTAGGCTTAGATGGGGCAGTGCCTTACTGAAGCCTGTCATGCCAGTCTGGTTTCCATGTGTTTCATTCCCTCCTCTATTTGTAACTTAAGAGGACCCAATCTTGGGTCTTTATTAGGAAGGAGGCTGTAAAGGATGGTACTGGGTTCTTAGCACCATGAGTTGTACTGTGTTAATTCATTCCCTGAAAAAAGATTAGTTTATTGATTATGCAGGGTCCAAGGGTTAGTAACAACAATAAAAGAATCAGGGGTCCAGTAAGGGCTGAAAGCAAGGTCGTTAGCCATGAGGACCAGTCAAACATGGACTCATACCAATTTTGATTCTGTTGTCTAGCGTTAGCCCTTTCTTCTAGTTTCTTGTGGACCATGGTTAAGCTATCTCTAACGATACCTGAATTGTTGGTATAAAAACAACATTGCTCTCCCAGGGCTTGGCATAGTCCTCCTTGTTGTAGGAAGAGTAGATCTAATCCACTTTTATTTCTCCCTCTCATGAGAAGACACTCTAACTGCTTCAGGGGACTGGGATGAAGCTGAATGAGACACGAAGTGGGGACTTCTTGCAGTTAGAGAGTGTCTCCCAGAGAGGGGAACTATTTTAATGGACCCCAGAGTGTAGGAAGATAGTCTTGAAAGAGAAGCTTGGGGAGAAAGAATAAAAGTAAGGAGTTAATGAGAAGTGAGCACACAGCAAACTGGTACTTTTTGAGGTTGAGGGAATCCAGGTACACAGGCTTGGATCTTCTTAGGACCATCTGAGGATGAACTGGCTGAGATTTTCTTCCAGAACTGTTCATTAAATGGCACAGTAGTATTCAGCATGGTTTGTAAAACAGATAAGACATTAGCAGGATTATCAGAAACATATACACAATAGTTGACCTTGATAATAGAGAGCTATTGGGTGTCATTAAATGCTGTACAAATATATTTTTTGGTCTCAGAACTTAACTATATATTTTAGATTTGAAAATAACCCTTTTGACATTTATAATTTTTTATTATTATAGAATTAGAACTATGGGGAAAAGATGTCTTAATGTTTGTTTATTTCCCCTCTTGGAAAGCTCTTGTTGTATTCCACCATTAATATATTTAAGGTATTTTTTTTTATCTTTGGTTATACATTTCTCTCTGAGCATTTAAGACCATACAGATAGCTAAATTTAAGTTAAGGATTAATTTTGGAGGTCACTAATGACTCTCCAAAGAGACTTTAAGGACACATGAGTAGCCCCATAGGTTACTGGTGTTTTATGTCTGTTAGGATGAGTCAGGGTCATGCTGGCCAAGTAGTTTTCCCTTCTTTGGGAAATCAGGAGGACTGATTGCTCCTCACTTGTGGCTCTCCTGTTTCAGACTATACACCAATTTTGTTTGGGTCTCTGTATCCTTCCTGCTCAGGAAGACAGGTGACTTACAAAGGGGCCAGTGTAGAAGTGTCCCATCATCTCCAGTGGCTTCATGACCTGGGAACACAGGCCAAAATATTGGTGCCTCTTGTTTCAATGATTCCAACCGGCTTTGGCTTCTATGTAGGTAATTAACACACTTAGAAAGGAAGTTACACCAGCTTGGATGTATGTACATATAAAGCACATTTGATTACTGAAGTAGATTTAGTTAAAGAATGGCACAAAGGCTTCTAAAATTGTTTTGCCCAGTCTTCAAAATTTTTGTTGTACTATGGCAGCATAAGCAATATGAGGTACAAAAAGTAGGCACATCTCACATTTTAAATATCTAACATTTATCAATATAGGCAGAACCTGATATCAGTTTTAAAAACAGTACCAATTGATTTACAAACTAATTTAACCTAGAAATTGTCAGAAAAGGACAAGTAAGACAGCATAAAGTCTTACCATCTGTGTTTGAAAACATGTTTCATTAGTTCAGATACCTATGTGGGTACAAATTACCCAGATTACATTAGAAACAGAACCACAGAGCTTGGAGGGTTTTTTTTTTTTTTTTTTTTTTTTTTTTTTTTTCTCAGATGAGGACCATTGTTTGAGCACAAGGCTGTACCTTAAAGTAGGGAATATGTCTTAAGAGTTAATTTTGTTATAGGCACTGGAATTACATACAATAGAGCAGAATCTGGCCTTTTTGTTTTTTTAACCAAAACAGCTAGCTAAATTCTAATATAACTCTTGATAAATATTTTTGAAAGAAAAATCATTATTTGACAACCAATGATTTTGGCTTAAACTTGATAGATATTGATTTTATGTATGACAGAAATTTTTATTAACATAAAACAATTTTATGTTTTGCCCATGACTTAAATTTGATAAAGCTATCCCAAAACATTTTTTGTTCCTTAAGAGTTTGTAAAAAGTTGAAAAATCTCTAACTTTAGGCATGGCATTTAGGTTTAGCCTGAAAATTCTTTCCTACATATGCACATCTTTATCTACATACTCTAACATTCTGATCTAAGTACCACTCAAAAAGCACTTTTAATGAACATTCTATGTCCCAACATTGAAAAATTCCTTCCCGTTTCCTTCAATCTACTCATCTCACCCAATTATTAAACATTTTTCTTATAAGGCTACTATGAAAAACTACACCAAATTGATTAATCCTATTACTCACTAATGAGAGAATTCTGTTGTTTTTAATAAACCTCTATGTAAGTTGAACTTGACCTAGAACATAAATTCAGTAATTATATTTATGATATTATGTAACAAAGTATGACATTTTTTATGTAAAATTTCAGTTCTTTATAGGCTGTAGTTAAATGTGACCTTTTTTTTTTTAACTTTGTTGATGCTTTTTGGTACACTGTGGTGGCTGGGTGAGGCTTGCATACACCTCAGATCAGCCCTTCCCTACCCCCAGCACTCACCTGTGGGTCCAGTCTAATACATGTGGAGGTAATGGCCGAGATGACTGCTGGGAGTCCAAGGACTCTGACTACCTGAAGGGGAAAGAAGGATGGGTAGGGAGGAGGGAAGGTCAATTCTTCCTCCTGTGAGTTTGGGAGTACAGGATGTACAGGAGTGAAGGGGGAAGAAGAGGAGGAATCATCTGGTTTATCTTTCTTCTTAATTGCCATAATCGTGGTGGTCTCCTGTGGAGGGGGAATAAAAGGTTTAACCCAAGAGGGAGGGTCTTCCACCAGGTCCCACCAGACCAGAATGTAGGAGATTTGGTCTGGGTGGCCAGGAGGTCCCTGCAAGATGTTTTCCTGGACTTGCCATATGACAGGTAAGTGGAAGGTGCCCTCTAGCAGAGCCATTAGCTCCTGCAAAGAGTGGTAAGTTTAGTTTTCTTTATTTCTACACTGAGGTTATGAGCCCTAATTTTAATGTCCTGGAAGTGGTCCGTCACTAAAGAAAGCAGCGTAGTCTGTGTCTGTTCCACCTGTCCAATCACACAAATAGTAATTCCAACAAAGGAAAGGAAAAAGACACAGCAAAAAAAATTTCAGCTGGCCAGTGGCTACAAAACCCAAACTGAGACAACAGCTTCTTGCTGTTCTGTGGTAGCAACCCACATTGCCTCTGAAAATCTACCAGGGGAATGAAATCCCCCTTGGGCAGGCCTGGGACACCCAGGACCCGCTGACCAGACAGAGTGGCCTCCAGGGGCATGTCTTCCCAACCACAATTTTCTGATGAAAGGACGGATGAAGAACAGTTTTCAGAAAAGACAAAACACAGAAGCACACTTACCAGCCAGTGACCTTAGCTCCACGTGTTGGTGGTCCTCAGGGGTCTCTGAGGAGATCCCAGATGAGCCCCCAAATATTATGCCCAGTTCTTGGTGGCCCAGTGACCACTAAGGAGAACCAAATTCACATGCAAAGGCAAAGAGCTTTACTTTGGGCTTAAGCTTAGACTCTTGACTTCACCAGCACAGTGGATCCATGGAAGAGCCCTGAGTAGTGGGAGGAAGGGTTTTTATAGGGATTTGAACAAAGAAGTAGGGGTCAGTTCATGATTGGTTGGTTTAAATAGTAAATGCACTTGTATTCTTTTGATTGGCTGGGGCAGAGAGGCAGAAGGAACAAGTCTTGGGCAAGTCTTTAGCATGTCTGGGCATGTCTAGGGGCTGACTCAGGTCCTCTGCCTAAGCAGGAATTTGAAACGTAGGCCTAGATGGGGCAGTGCCTTACTGAAACCTGTCATGGTGCCAGTCTGGTTTCCAGGTCTTTCCTTGATAATAATGAGCATACTGTAATAACATGAGTTATATAGAAAGAAATGAAGAATCATAAAAGCTGAGGCAGGGGCTAGAGAGATGGCTTAGCACTTAAGTAGCTTGTGTACAAAGCCTAAGGACCCAGATTCAATTCCCCACTACCCACGTAAGCCTGATGCACAAAATGGCACATGCATCTGGAGTTGTTTTCTGTGGCCAGAGGCCCTGGCATGCCCACTGTTTCTTTTTCTTTCTTTACTTGCCTCTTTCTCTCTCAAATTAATTAATTAATTAATTTTAAATATGCGGAGGTAGATGATAATCAAGTGACATTATGTCAGCACTATAGGAAGTAGCAAGCAATCTGAGGACTTCTGGGAAAACAATGGAAAAGATTGTCATTATGGGAAACTAAAAACTTACAAAATTGACAAGAATCATGAAAGCAGATTTGTTAGAAAAGAATGCTAACCAGCTTTACTGGGGTACAAGGGAAACTCTGGAGAAATCCCTGCAAACTGGAACCCAGTACACTGTGGATTTCATAGTCTTAACTCCAGCATTGTGAACCACAAAATGGAAGTGTAGATTTGGAGATGACAGTGTCTAAATGAATGAGACAAGTAAAACTTGCTAAAAATAAATAAAGAATATCATGTTTGTTGGTATCTAACCACTCATAAAATTATGATTGCTATTATTCAGTAATTATAGCAAATATTAAGCTATACAAATGAAGTCCTGCAAATACAATATTATCTATTAATGAAATATGTTCTTGTATGTTATTGAATTTATGAACTCTGAATTATTAAGTAAATAATATTTCATGCATTTTAATTTGTTACTAATTTAAACTTATTTTAATCATTTTAGTTCCTAAATATGGTTATATCAGTTCAATATCTTATAATTTATTTATCTAATACCTTAATTATGTTTTCTAAGCCAATGTTATTGCTTCACTATTATAGACTATTAGAAAGAGTAATAAGGGCAGAGGACAAATCCCAGTTAGTATAATGTTTTCCTGGCATGCAAGAAGTCCTGTGTTAGTCAGTAGCACAACATAAGCTGAGGTGCAGAATTGTCATCCCAGCATTTATGAGGTAGATAAAGGAAGATAAAGAGTTCAAAGTCAGCCGGGCATGGTGGCGCACGCCTTTAATCCGAGCACTCGGGAGGCAGAGGTAGGAGGATCGCCATGAGTTCGAGGCCACCCTGAGACTCCATAGTGAATTCCAGGTCAGCCTGGGCTAGAGTGAGACCCTACCTCGAAAAACCAAAAAAAAAAAAAAAAAAGAGTTCAAAGTCATCATTTGCTCAATGGTGAATATGAGAATGGCATGGAATACATGAGAGTGCTTCAAATATAAGAATGTACTAAAGACTTGTAATATTATCTTTTCATAATAATTTTATATTTGAAAGACATGATATATAAGTCTTAAATACAATGCCAAACTGCCCTGAAGAATGTTTAGATTGAGTAGAGTAATTTACATTATTACCAATAAGCCTTCAAAATATCTATGTCCTTCCAATTATTAAAAATGGCTGTGTTCATATTGTTTTGAACAATTTAATAATTATGAGGTGATACTTTTAAAAAATACTTCTAGCTAGTAAAGTTTGATACAATTTCATACTTATTTGTTTAATGTGACACTTGCTTGATTTTGTAAAGTTTAAGTGCAACTTCTCTTAAAACTTTTTACTGATAATTTTTGTACATGTATTTTTTTTCCAGTGTAGATATTCTTTTTTTTATTTTTTATTTATTTATTTTTTTTTTGGTTTTTCAAGGTAGGGTTTCACTCTAGCCCAGGCTGACCTGGAATTCACTATGGAGTCTCAGGGTGGCCTCGAACTCACGGCGATTCTCCTACCTCTGCCTCCCGAGTGCTGGGATTAAAGGCGTGCGCCACCACGCCCGGCTTTCCAGTGTAGATATTCTTTAGTAAACATTTAATCTGCCCTCCAAAGCATTTTCCAAAGTAAACATAGGTTATGAAGTTTAACATGCACATATGCAAACATATGATTATAGATATTATACATAAATATTATTTTTATGTATCCCTTATATATTTTTCGAGTCATTGTTTTGCTGTGAAGCTCTGATCACAGTCCCTTCTATTTACTTTCCTTTGTCACCACTTCCCTTGCCTCCCATCCACTGAACCATTTCTTTCCAGCTAGTCCCTTTTCTATCTAGTGTCTTCTTCCTTCCTTTCTTTCTTTTTTTGTATTTGCCCAGTTTTCTGATTAGATTTGAGAATTTCTCTATAGGAGGGAATTTGTGCCTGTGCCTAGTACTGAAACCCTAATCAAAAGCCTATAGCTTAGAAACTACTTTTATGCCCAAATATATATATATATATATATATATATATATATATATATATATATATATCACATATATATGAATGAGAATAAGTCAGTGTATTAATTTTTGTAATGGATTTAATTTTTATTAATTTACCTTGATTATTGCATTGAATAACTACTCATTATAAGTTCACTTCCATAGAAAAGCAGTTTAAACTTTTGAAAACATATTTTATTTATTATGTATAGGAGTTTAAACACTAAACAAAAAAATTGTGCACCAGATAGTTGTGAGAATATGGTTGAAGAGAAATATGAATATTATAAAATGAATATCTAAAGATAATTTAAATTCACAGCTCTTAATTTTTTTAAATATGATTGACTCATATTAATGATTAAATATCACTTAATATCTGTTTTTATGTACCTCACACTGGAATTTTGTTCAACACTAGACTGTGCAACTATGGCAATACCTCAATATTACAGAGCTTAATATATCTTATTGTCTGTGAAATCATAATGCAGCATGTTAGTTGTGTGTTTGTGGTAGTGCTGGTATAAGGAGACCCACTGTATGGCCACTTACGCAAAATTTTAGCATATACGATTATCATTAAAACGTAATTCATGAATAGAACAAGTTACCATGTATTTACTGGGTGGCCAGTTTTTAGCTTTATTTTAAAAGTACTTTTCTTACTAATTTGAATATGTAATTGTAAAGGAGCCTTGGTAGGTTTCCCAAATGTATTATCACAAGAGACATTGCAATGCTTGCTGTCAACCTGAATACTTTACAGTGGGAATATTATATGAAGGAGAAAGAGATGATCCTGTGTTTAAGTCTAGGATTTTCTGTGTCTCTGTGTTTTAGATTTTTTTTTTTTCAAGGTAGGGTTTCACTCTAGCCCAGGCTGACCTGGAATTCACTATGGAGTCTCAGGGTAGCCTCGAACTCACGGTGATCCTCCTACCTCTGCCTCCCGAGTGCTGGGATTAAAGGTGTGCGCCACCA